>OZ023252.1:20020511-20122511 GCA_964006365.1 Trididemnum miniatum | reverse complement strand
ACGATACACAAGACAGGTTCCCAAGAGTGCTCAAACCCTTGAGAGTGAGCATTATCATACAAGACCTGAGCCATCCTGTTTCGGGATTACTATATATCACTGATGAGATTGGCGATGCAATATTCTGTTTTGGAATTTTAATCTCTTCATCTTGCTCTATTGAATGTTTCTATTTTTTCATGGTGCTGATTGGTTGGATTTTATGAACATCTGAGGATACTTTGATTCATTTTCAGCAAACACCATACTAATCATGGAAAAGCTTTGTTTTATCTTATTCAATTCATTTGGACGTCGATTTGATTGCATCCAAAAAGGCCATCAGTTACCATCTGATATTTTTCGATCTAGTACTATTCATCCATTTCTTTGTCTTTTTTCGCTATGTTTCTGTATCTTTTGCTCAGTTTTTTATTAGCTATATTCACCTGACGAGCTCATAATGAGAGCGAAACCGGTCGTGGATTGCTATTTCTATCCGCAGCAGTATTATTTTATAATGCTTTCTTTGTTTTTCTTGAAGTTAATCCAGCTAACTCCATTTGTCTGTTCTTCTTCTCTTTTGCAACTGCTATCCTTCTTTTCACTGTATTGAATGCCCAAACTCCAGATAGAGTAATTTGTTGTGTGGTTTTCGATATGGCCCTCCCTGATTGTTATCACTGATGAGGGACGTAATCCCGAAACAGGATGGCTCAGGTCTTATCTTGTATGATAATGCTCACTCTCAAGGGTTTGAGCACTCTTGGGAACCTGTCTTGTGTATCGTAGCATTGTGCGTTGCTCACCAGATGGTTTGAGCTCTCTGGTACACTAGCGCTGACATCATTTTATTAAAATGATGATCGCGTGATTTCCACCTGCATTGTGAAAAGTTGTTTGTAAGGTATCTCGTTACTGTGTTGAGATTGGCGATGCAATATTCTGTTTTGGAATTTTAATCTCTTCATCTTGCTCTATTGAATGTTTCTATTTTTTCATGGTGTTGATTGGTTGGATTTTATGAACATCTGAGGATACTTTGATTCATTTTCAGCAAACACCATACTAATCATGGAAAAGCTTTGTTTTATCTTATTCAATTCATTTGGACGTCGATTTGATTGCATCCAAAAAGGCCATCAGTTGCCATCTGATATTTTTCGATCTAGTACTATTCATCCATTTCTTTGTCTTTTTTCGCTATGTTTCTGTATCTTTTGCTCAGTTTTTTATTAGCTATATTCACCAGACGAGCTCATAATGAGAGCGAAACCGGTCGTGGATTGCTATTTCTATCCGCAGCAGTATTATTTTATAATGCTTTCTTTAACTCCATTTGTCTGTTTTTTTTCTCTTGCACTTGTTATCCTTCTGTTCACTGTATTGAATGCCCAAACGCCAGATTGAGTAATTTTGTTGTGTGGTTTTCGATATGGTCCTCCCTGATTGTTATCACTGATGAGGGATGTAATCCCAAAACAGGATGGCTCAGGTCTCATCTTGTATATATGTATATATATATATATATATACACAGAAATACCGCATATAGGGGTGTCGGAATGTCAAAAAGTCAAGTGGGGGCAATTTTTTCAAAGAGCATTTTTAATACGAAATTTACCGCCATGACAGGCCAGTTGGCTAATTCATAACGACATAGCTATCGTTGCAGGAGGTCAGGAGTGTCAAATCAAACACAGTGTCATCCGCAACTTTCCATCATTGCGATTTGCTTTGAAGCTGTGTTGCCCAGGCGCTAAGCCTAGTTACACCCTTCGGCGTATTATTACAAGTATATAACGAAGGTTTGATGTTTTTTTTGACGTTCAGTCATTGTTTATTATCATCGACATTGCTTGTTAATACAAACAGTTACATACTGCAATAAAGCCAGGGTGTTGAGTATGTCGCATCAACACTAAAAAGGGACAACAAATAAATTATCCATTTTGAAGTAAGGACCAGTTCAAGAATGTGACACCCATATTAATTTGTAAAAATTGTGTGAAAAAGTAAGAGCAAGATGATATCAGACGCCACAAAAAATGCTCTTGCGACATTGCAGAACTAGCTCTTGTCTAGCAAAACTAGCGACATTGCAAAACTAGAATTTTGAGGTCGTCTATGAGGCTGTGGAAATAGCTTTACTTTTTGACACTGTTTTGCTTTTCACTGTGTTATTTTTTTAAAAACTTTGGGTGAGCCAGCCCTGTCGTCAACTGCCAATAGATCTTGTTTTTTATGTTTATGTCGGTGCAAGCCATGGCACCAATTGTTTTGCTGTCCTTCCTCTTCGTGCTGTTATTTTGTGGCGCAAATGAAAAAAAAGAAATGAATAAAAACAAAAAATGCATTATTTTCAAATAAAAATCATTATTGGTAATATGATTTTCATTATAGTGCTGTTTTTGCTAAATATTGCCTGTTCCATGTTTTGCAGCATCATCAAAATCATGGGCGCAGCCAAAAAGAGCAAAATAGGCAATTGCCCTTTACTAAACATCTGAAAAATAGCAAGTTTTTCTTTCAAAAATGGAAAAATTTTTTACCAGTTCTTTGCCTTGCGCACCTCTATTTTTTGTAGATGCATGAAACTTAGCCAAATTATGCCAAGAAAGAATGTTTTCTATAGATGTTCGTGACTTCACTGAAATGTTGGACATTTTTCAAATTGCTTTTGAACCGAAAAATCGTTTTGATTATGCCCATGAACCGAAACCCGACATTTGGGCGCAGACATTTGGGTGCGAGACATTTGGGCGCGAGGACATTTGGGCGCAAAGACATGTGGGCGCAAGACATTTGGGCGCGAAATGCGTTCTAGCGCACTTCCAACAATCATTTTCTACTTCTTCCAAAAACAATTTTTACAAAAATTTTTTATTTTCAACGGTGTTAGTGTTTTAATTTTTTGTAATTTCTTAATTATTACAAGTAATAAGCGATCGAACTGATTGATGTATATTACGGAAACGTAGGAAAAAAATAATGCGAAGTCAAGGTCAAGTTACCGATAACCAGAGACTGTTTCTATGTTTAATTAAATGTAGGCTATAATTCGGAGGACATTGCGATAATTGTTTTTTGTATAATAATAAACAAAAGAACATTTTGGATTTTATGAAAGACATTTTTTGTTTGCGGCGATGTGTGTATTTACTTAACGTATGGTACTTAATTGCTGCAGGAAACAAGCGAATCGATCGATAGATGTAGTTTTACAAATACTTTAAGTGCGAGAAATAATGCGAGGTCAAGGTCAAGTTAGCGATGCAAGCAAAGACTACTTCTATGTTTAGTTAAATGTAGGCTATAATTCGGAGGACCTTACGATAATTATTTTGTATAATAATAAACAAAAGAACGTTTTGGATTTTACGAAAGACATTTTTTGTTTGCGACAATGTTTTTATTTACTTAACGTATGGTACTTAATTGCTGCAGGAAACAAGCGAATCGATCGATAGATGTAGTTTCACGAATACTTTAAGCGCGAGAAATAATGTGAGATCAAGTTAGCGATGCAAGCAAAGACTACTTCTATGTTTAATTAATTGTATAATTCGGAGGACTTTGCGATAATTATTTTGTATAATTTCTACGAGGCATCAGCCACAACTATCACAATAAACCTTTAAACATATTTTTTATTATTTACGCCGACGTAATTTTATTATTTTTCGATCTTTCTGTTGCTTTTCGCTCAGCATTTATGATTTTTTCATCGATTAATTAAACCCGTCATCAATGTACTCTGTGTTTTCGTTTAAGTAAACAAAAACATCGTCGCAAACAAAAAATATTTTGCATAAAATCCAAAACCTTCTCGTTCTTCATTACTTAAAATAATTATCGCAAAATCCTTCAAATCATACAATTAATTAAACGTAGAAGTAGTCGTTGCTTGCATCGCTAACTTGACCTTGACCTCGCATTATTTCTCGCACTTAAAGTATTCGTAAACCTACATCTATCGGTCGATTCGCTTGTTTCCTGCAGCAATTAAGTACCATATGTTAAGTAAATACACACATCGCCACAAACAAAAAATGTCTTTCATAAAATCCAAAACGTTCTTTTGTTTATTATTATACAAAATAATTATCGCAATGTCCTCCGAATTATAGCCTACATTTAATTAAACATAGAAACAGTCTCTGGTTATCGGTAACTTGACCTTGACTTCGCATTATTTTTTTCCTACGTTTCCGTAATATACATCAATCAGTTCGATCGCTTATTACTTGTAGTAATTAAGAAATTACAAAAAATTAAAACACTAACACCGTTGAAAATAAAAAATTTTTGTAAAAATTGTTTTTGGAAGAAGTAGAAAATGATTGTTGGAAGTGCGCTAGAACGCATTTCGCACCCAAATGTCCTCGCGCCCAAATGTCATAGACCGCCATGAACAACCATAACCGATCATTTCTATTCTTTTCGATTGTTTACAGGGAATCTGTTACATCATAATTCAGCACGTACTAATTCCTTGAAGGTTTTATTTCAAATGTTCTACCTTGAGCAGAACAAATAGAGGCTTAGATTTGGGGTGTGTAGTTCTTTTGAAGGTTAGAATTTTTTTTTTTTTAGGAAGGTGGGAGGTTGCTATGCTGCACTGATGAGACCATAATAAGGTCGAAACGCGTCTGCAGCTGCAAATGATTGGGTTGCCATGCAGGCTTCTAGTGATGTGGTCTAGTTAGGCTACCGGTAATTTAGTTGTAGGTTAGTAGTTATGGGCTCTTTCATTGGGTATTGTTGTTTGGGGCCAGTCGCCAGCTAAAAATAGGGCACAACCTAGAAAAGAGATGAAGTCGAGATGTCCAGGTAAAGCAATGCAAAAAAGAGTCTTTACAGTCTGGAATGAGTTTAGCCTGGATTGGCTGTGCGTTGCAAGGCTGATGAGACTTTTGTTGTAGTTGAAACATCAATTTGTCCCTTGCAAATTTCTCACATAACAATAGGTTTTTCCACAATTTGCGGTAATTGTAATTAGCATGCAAAGCTTCCTTCATGGTTAAAACAACAAGGTAATTTGGAATCCGTTCAATTATTAATTAGACATGAATTTTTACCGACAAAAAACTATCGCTAAATGTGATTTATTCAGAATAAGAAATAGCAAAAGTTACGGAGAGTGACATGTGATGGAAAAAAAAAGGCTTTTAGCTGTACTTTTTATCCCATGCAATAATATTTGATTTCATTTTTTAATAATATAATTGATACAGGTATGCAGTTTACAGAGGTATATCTACACACGTACAAACTAGAGAGAGGGTGCTTTTTTTGTTACTATTTTACTAAAATGCTAGGACATTATTGCTCCCTTGCCCTTCCTTGGGAAAAGGGCAGTTTGAACCCCATGACCCTCCTTGACATTCATTCATTCATTCACTTTATTTTTGTTTGGGAAAAAAGTTACGCAATAACATAAACAAGAATATTTGCTCACAGTTAATTAATTTCCTGGTGAGAGGCTGCGAAAAGACCATGAAGCCCAGCCCAAAGAGCTGAGCGGTCGTCAAGTCTACAGCCTCTCACCTGTCAGTGTAATTGTTAAGCAAAGTTGGTAAGGTTGTCGAAGAAGAAAAAAAATAACACGAACAGATAAAATATAGGTTCATTACGCAGGTAGTCTACACACATATTCCAATATGAATAAAAGTTAACAAAAACTCTCATGAATTATTTGCATCAGCGTCTTAATAGAAAATGTAGGAAGATAACAAGAAGCAAATCATAAATACATTTGGTGTATATTAAGTGCATCATATATACGCATAACAGTGAATTTGAAGTAAATTGAAACAACAATGTTAAAATGGAATAGCTTTTCATTTTTGGTTATTGTAAAGATGCATTTTTAAATGTTGAAGAAAAGTTCTATAGTTAATTTGATTTTTGCTTTTTATTTCAGCTGGTGGTTCATTCCATATTTTGCAACCTTGATATCGAATAGAGCGTTGCGCACCAGATGTATAAAAAGTAGGTAAAGCCAAATTGTTGGATTTACTGAATCGTGTTGGCATGTTGTGAATTTCGGGCGCAGAGTGGAAGTAATCAGCAAAGGAACTAGGTAGAAGTCTAGCTCTAAATTTGTACACAAACGTCAATACTTCCAGTTTATATATATTACTTAGTTTTAGCAAATTTAGTTCGCAGTAGATTGGAAAAAGTTTTGTTCTAAAAAAAGAAGAGCCAGTCATTATTTTGATTATATAATTTTGCTGTATTTGAAGTTTGTCAATAAATTTTGCAGCAGCATTTCCCCATGCTGTAATTCCATATTGTAAGTATGAAGATACTATTCCAAAATACACATTTCTTAAAATATACACGGGAACGTAATGTCTCGTCTTACTTACGATACCCTTTGCGATACACAATTTTTCAATTACAGAGTGGATATGATTTTTTCAAGTTAGCTTGTTGTCTATAAAAACACCCAGATATTTAATAACCTCAGTTGTACTGATGGGCGAGCTACTGGTATTAATGCTGAATTGATCGTCGACCTTATTTTTTTTATGTGAGAGCAAAACACAGTTTGTTTTTTTATAGTTAATGGTTAGTCTATTGCAATTGATCCAGCGGTCAATCTTGCGGAAAGAAGCTTCTGTTTTTATTTTAAGTTTTTCAATGCTTTGTTAAATGCACAATAATACCGAATCATCCGCGTATAGAATGATATCTGAATTGCAAGCATTTGTCAAGTCATTTATGTACACTAGAAATAAAAAAGGACCAAGGACACTTTCTTGTGGTACGCCAATGGTGACCAGAAGATGAGTGGAAAAAATTTGATTATTAAATTCGGTATACTGGTACCTATTTGATAGATATGATTTTATTAAGCTATGTGCATTTCCTCTGACACCATAATGTTCAAGCTTGTCCAATAAAATGTGATGATTAACGCAATCAAATGCCTTTGCAAAATCTAGGAAAGTACCGCTTACTGATTTATTTTCATGGCGATGTTTTAATATAGTTTCATAAAGTAAAGTGATAGCAAGATTTGTTGAGTGGTCTTTTCTGAATCCAAATTGAGAAGCCCTAAAAAGATTAAATTTTTCCCAAAAACTGACAAAAACTTTTTTCCCAAAAAATTGACAAAAGAGCAGTTTTGCCCCCTTGTCACTCCTTAGCACTTTTGTCTTGTCACTTTGTCAAGGAAGGGCAGTATTATCCCACCGCCCTTCCTTGACAAAAGGGCAGTATTACCCTTGCCCTCCTTTGGAAAAGGGCAGCATTGAACTCTTTGTCCTTTCTTGGCAAGTAGACAGTATTGCCCCCTTGCCCCTCCTTGGGAAAAGGGCAGTTCGAACCCAATGACCTTCCTTGACAAAAGGGCAGTTTGAACCCTATGATCATTCTTGGTAAATAGGCAGTATTGCCCCCTTGTCACTCCTCGGGAAAGGCCAGTATTGTCCTCTTATCCCTCCTAGGAAAAAGAGCAGTAATGTCCCAGCCGTCCTTCCTTGGCAAAAGAGCAGTATTGCCTTTGCCTTCCTTTGGAAAAGGCCAGTATTGTACTCCTTGTTCTTTCTTGGCAAAAGGGCGGTACCTTTTTGTCAAAAAGGGCAGTATTTTTCCCTTCATCTCTCCTTTGCCGAAAGGCAGTATGGGGTCTACTTCTCTTCCTTGACAAACATGCAGTATAGCCCTTCTTGTCTCTCATTGGCAAAAGGGCAGTATTGCCTACCTTATCAAAAGCCCAGAATTACCCCGCTTGTCCTTTCTTGGCAAAAAGGCAGTATCGCTCCCTTACTAAAAGGGCCGCTTATCCCTCCGTGGCTGACTTGTTATTCACATTGTCCCATTACTGCTGAACATTCAATGTGTGAGTGCATGAGCTGCGTTAAATATTTTTTCTTCATTATGATAATTCAATTTGGGTGGGCGTATAAGATCTTGCTCATGCGGGACAAACTGTCAGTCTCAAAGCAGCACTATTTACCACATCAAATCAAATCTTCATTATACTCGCCGTATTACGCCGAAGCGTGTAACGAGTTGTGTATTTACCACATCTTGTTGCAAAATTACAGGTTTCCAGCTTCTGCGCTTACTTCAGTGCAGCAATCCTCTTACACTGATTTTTATTTTACAGAATGATTTATTGCTATGAATGGTTTTTGCTTGTGTTGATAAATTAAAAATATGTTGCCGGTCAGCTCCAATAGACATGAGCTTTTTTTTAAAAAAAGCCACTGTTTTCGAATTACGTCATTCATCAGTGATAAGAATCGGGAAGGACCATACCGAAAACAACTCAACAAAATTACTCAATCTTGCGTTTGGTCAGTGAAAAGATTAGCAGTCCCGAAAAAGTAAAGAACAGACAAATGGAGTTTACCAGACTAATTTCAAGAAAAACAAAGACAACATCATAAATAATGTTGCTGCGGATAGAAATAGCAATCCACGACCGGTTTCACTGTCATTATGAGCTCGTCTGGTGAATATAGCTTTATAGAAAGTTGAGCAAAAAGATACAGAAACATGGTGAAGAAAAATAAAAGAAATAAATGAATAAAATGATACCAGACAGATGGCTACGATAGCAACTGATGGCATTTTGGATGCAATCAAAGCAACGTCGAAATGAACTGAATAAAATAAAATAAATCTTTTCCAAAATCATTGTGCTGTCTGCTGAAAATGAATGAAATTATCCTCAGGTGTCCATAGAATTCAACGAATTAACATCATGGAAAGAAATAAACATTTAAAAGAGTAAGATAAAGAGATTAAAATTTTTAAACAGAACACTGCATCGCTAATCTCGACAGAGTAACTGGATACCTTACAAACAACTTTTCACAATGCAAGTGGAAATCATGCGATCATCATTTGGAAAAAAACATGTCAGCGCTAGTGTACAAAAGAGCTCAATCCATCTGTATGCCAGGACCAGAGCAGAAGCCTATATCCAGTGATTCTGTTGTATCAAACAAACAACCTTATCGACATCTTTAAATACGGATTGTTGCACATATTGCAGGTTAAAATTGATTTGTATTTTCAATGGTACTACACTTTTACATTGTTTGGTGCTATAATTGTGCGTTCTGTTCTTGTCGTTCATGAAACGCAGAGATTGTCAAATTGTTACGATAGCTTATTTTAAAATCTTCGCACTATCATCATCATCTGGTTTCCAGCCGTATTTTTCCTCGTTACCGAAAGTGGCCGGATACACTTCATTCCTTTCGCAATCTCTCTCATACCTTCCTTCCATCTCGTTCGATCTGCAGCTTCCTCGATCTTCAACCAGACTTTCTTCACACTCTCTTCCATCTGCATCCTTCATATCATTTTTAGCCGTCCTCGCTTTTGCTTTCCATTCACTTCCAGCATCATTGCCTTTAGTGCATTATCATCATTTCTTCTAATTACATGTCCTTACCATCTTACTCCATTTGCCTTTTTGCAAATCCTTTTTGCAAATGCTTTTTGCATTCTATCCAACGTTTTCTTTAAACTCAACATCTCCATCAGCTCCTCTATATTCTTTCTATCCACTGATTTTACTCCACGCATTGACCTTAACATGGCTCTCTCAGTTCTTCTCAAAATTGACGTTTCATCTCCCTCAAACGCCAAGTTTCACTTCCATATAACATTGCTGATCTTACGCAACTACGATATACCAACCCTTTTATTCTCAAAGAAAATCTCCCACGTAACAACTCTCCGCGTTCTCTAAATTTCATCCACTCGATCCTTACGCTTGAGGTCACGGCAGTACCAACTTTGCTTTTTTGCTTAATGATTAGTGACTTGTGATATTGTTTTAATCATTTCAAAAAATCAATCCTTCATAGAAAATGCTGAGAACACATCAGCGTTTCGACTAACAAAAATTCTCTTCAGCTCAGCTGAAACTCCTAATCCAAGGAGTAAAACCCAACATACAAAGTACCAGTTATACCTGCGCTTCGTCATCATCCTGGTCTACTCTGCATCATGGAAACCCTTCTAACCCTAGCCAGCTGATTTGCCACCAAACCCTGCCATTCAATTGAAGGAATAATTGGGAGCTTGAGCTGAAGAGACTTTTTGTCAATCTTTTATTGCATTCACTGTGCTACGAGAAGAACGTAGCGAGTGGTAGGACCTATCTCCGTGGCTTAGAGCCTGGGCAACACAGTTTTAAACTCCGACGAAACGTTGCAGCGGAAGCGAGCCGTTGTCGACACTGTATCTGATTTGATCGGCTAAAAAATTGAACCTCAGTCCTTCTTCACCAATGTGATGGACACTTCGTCAAACAATGTTTTAACCACTTTTTTGACTATATACCTATTTTCGGTTAGCTTAGTTGCTAAGCGCACGCTATCGGTCCAGGAGGCCTAGGATTCGATTCCCGGGCTGGTCAAATCGGCACAGAGTCGCAGCGGCTCGCCACCACTGCGATATTTCTTTGGAGCTGTGTTGCCCAGGCGTTAAGCCGCGGAGATGGGCCCCGTCACTCTTTACACGCTTCGGCGTACTACCGCGAGTATAATGAAGATTTTATTTAATCTATTTTGTTTGTTTCGAAAACGAAATTGGCTAATACTGTAATTTTTTCGTTTGCTAACCTTAGGACATGGATTGTTAAGCCATCAAACTTTTTGTTTTTTCCGTGTATCTCTCGAGAAAACTTTGAATACACATTTTTTGTATCACGCTATGAACCAACCGGGAATAAAACCAAATTTTTCCGAATATTAAGCAAATCTCTTAACCGATACACCAAGCCACCGGTTTGCGTTGAGCCTATTATTATACTATTAATTGAACTACAATTAAACATTTTGGCAATATACAGCGTTCTGAATGCACAATAATGCATGACCTATTGCGCATTGACTCCTGATCCTGATCGATTTCTTTAAATGTTGTTCGCTTCTTTTTTGCAGCCGAACAGAACAAGCTTTTATTGATGTACAACGTTTCCAAAAACAAACCTGAGTAAACTGTAACATTATGCTCTGTAGCTTCAGAAATATGCACGTAGGAGACAGCAAAGAGAGCGAAGCTCATCTAGGTCGCTGCCACGTGAAGTACAGAAGATACAGTCGGTTATACTTGCCTCACGCCTGTGAGAAATCAGGTCGGAAAATTCTTTTATGCCTTCTGTGATTTGTACTGTAACTTTTTGTTGTGATTTTTTGCATGCCCGAACTTAAAACTCTATGGTGAATATTTTACTCTTTATATAGTGAATCGTGTAAGTTTGTAATTTAATTTCGTTTGTTTTACTACTGTAAATCGTCCCAGTTTATTTTTATTTACTGCATAAATTGGCAATAAATTATAAGTTGCTTAATTCAATCATAAATTTTTGTTATTGTGTATGCAGTGTTTGACACTGTAGTCTGCTCAACAACTATCAGCCAAATAGCCACACTTTAAAGTTCAGTTTTGTGTTCCCAGCAGTAGCTCATCTTTTATTCGATTGAAACTTCACAGGCTAAAAGTATTAAGTATGTTCTGAGCGATTAGGGTGCGTGAATAGACCATCATGACCGTTACAGCCGAATTGCTAATGAAGTCAGGAGTGCAAGCGTTAGTAATGGCAAAAGTTTAAAAGTGATGAAACTGTAATAATACTACAATCGATTGCTTTCTGCTTATGTCCACTATATTTTATCCCACCGCCGCGCCAGCTTACTAAGGTCTGTCGTAATTTTGACCATTTGTCCTTAACAGCTTGCGTTCTAGTTGAAACAATAATCGCAAATTTGAATTTTTGAAAATATAAGAAATAGAGTAGGCTTCCCATTCGTCCTCCTTTTGGAGGACATGTTCTTTTTTTGAACCAAAAAAAATTGTCCTCCAAAGACGTCAAAAACTGACCATCTGTCTTCCTTTTCGGCATTACCCTATGAACAGTGAAAACATGTCAAATCATTCTTCACGAAAATTTTCGGAAAGTTTCAGTACAAGTTACGGCCTGCAGACGAGAGTTTTTTAGTCTTTACTTGATTTTAGGCGGAAAGTTGAAAATCTGCCGACGTAATGACCTTTCTACCTTTTGCGCAGTGAAAATATGGTGTCCCTAAAATATAGGGTTCTCGAGCCGAGGACAGCGCAACATTTAATGTTTATGAGAGCCGAAGCCAAGGACTTCACAAATACCTACTGTCCTTGGGGCCAAAGACTACATCAGTAGATGAGGCCATGTAGTCTGCCCGCCATGGTAGCCCAGTCTGACTATAGACTTGCAAATACAATTCGTACAAACACGATTAAGCTCATGCGCAGAAGAAGTTCACACTTCCAATCAGCCTTTTAAGTACCGGTAATTATGAAACATTGAATCATTATTACTGTGGGTACCAAGAGCCTTATTACAAGCACGTTAGTGACGAAACAGCTTGGACTCATAGGTGGGCAGTACCGCGGTACTTCTTTAGAACCGGTACCGTCGCTACTTTGGAAAAAAGTAGGCTACCGGTATCACAATGCCGGTACTTTTATTTCTCAATTTTTAGGCGGTACTCGGTACTTTGCAAAATCTTTAATAAAAAAAGAAGTTTGCACAGTTACATCTTCGGCAGCAATCATTTGATTGATTTGTTTTTAAAATACAATACTGCCATCCCGTCAAGCGCGGCAATACAAAGATTCTTTTTTACAGGAAAAGATATTTTGAAGCCTAGGAGGAGTGGTCTTTTAGAGTTAGACGACCTTTCCCAAATGGTCTTGTTTTTGAAACACAATTCAGAGTAGAAGTTTTTCAATAGTTTCGTTTCGTCGGTTCTTTTTTGCGTCGCCGTTTGTTGATAAGGTTGTAACTGTAAGAGAAAGTCTCCAGACCTGGGTAGATTTTTTAACAGCCTGCATACAACGTGGCTTAAGTAATATTAAACAGAGTTGCGCGATAGGCAGCCCTAGTGAAATCGATGCGCCTTTGCGCCCTCCGAAATATTTTTCTTGTTTGATACGATTCCGGGATGTTTAATTCAAAGTTCGTATAACTTTGTATTTATTTATCTCAGCAGGCTTAGGGTTTGATTGGTTGATTTTTGCGTATTTCCATGCAACTTAAACCTTAAGCTTAATTATGAGAACAAGGACAAAAAAATTAAAGTAGTTTTAAGGCGTCTTTTTTGCAGATTTCAAAATTGTCACAGTGTCGCCAACGGCTCGCCACCGTTGTGACGTTTGTTCGGAGCTGTGTGGCCTAGGCGCTGAGGTGCGGAGATAGGCCCCGCCACTCGTTACACGCTTCAGCGTAATACCGCGAGTATAATGAAGATTTGAATTTTTGTGTAGCATTATCACTGTACACGTGAAGAAATTTAAGGATAATAGTTTTATTGAGATTTCGATCACTGCATTACAGAAATGTAAAAAGTAGTTACAATGTTAAGTTTATGGAGCACAGGCTACAGGAATTTAAACTTAATTGACGCGTGATAATGCCCACCTATATTTTTCACGATTCTATTTTTTTTTTTTAAGTTGTAAAAGCGAAGTCGTTCTACTGTTGCCTCAGACGTTTGGGTCGCTAAAAAGCTTGATCGGGAAGCCATAAACGGGTGCTTGCAGCTGCCATCTGGTTATGGCTTTCCCGAAAAGGGAAGCCATATTGTTTTTACTTGGCCATTTGTGCACTTTTTGACACTTCCAGCGGCTGTAGAGCTGCTAAACTACTGTTCCAATTCAAAAGTGACCTGGAGCTCAAATGTGTGTCCCACCTAGGTCTACACCTTGGTCGCCCTAACTTTCCCCGACAGCCCCCCACTTTCTAGAAAAAAATGTTTTGTTTCCGAAAAATTCATTTTTTTTTTAACACCAAATTTTGTGCAGCCTAAGGTTTTTGAACCGCTGATGCTAGAAACTTGAAATTTTCAGGGATGGTAGATCTCAATGGGAGCTTGTACCTAACAACTTTTGGGGGGTGGCGGTCGTCAGGTTAAAGGTCAAAGGTCAAAAAACCAAATTTACCAAAAACTAATAACTTTTGAATGACATTGGGTAGGACCTTCAAATTTCCACAGTACATGCATATTAATGTGGGGAACAAAACTATGCACAACAAACACCTTTTTGTGACATCACTTAGGGTCAAAAATCAAATCAACGAATCTCAACAGATTTTTGTGCAGCCTAATGCTTTTGAACCGCTGATGCTAGAGACTTGAAATGTTCAGGGATGATAGACCTCCATGTGAACGTGTGCCTAACAACTTTTGGGGGGTGGCGGTCAACAGGTTCAAAGTCAAACGTCAACCAAATCAAAAGAAAATCGATCAAACGCTAATAACTTGTGAATGGCAACTGGTAGGACCTTCAAATTTACGGAATAGATGCATCTCAATCAAGGTATAAAAAGACAAACAGTGATTGGTTTTGTGTGATGTCATTTAGTGTCAAAGGTCAAATAAGCAAATATGTTGTTTGGCGTATAACTACTGATTGAAGACACATAAGAACCAAAAATTTATAGGGCTGGTGTGTCTTGATATGTTCTTGCAGTGTACCAACTATAAACGCTCTATGTCACGTGACTCAGGGTCAAAGGTCAAAAAAACCGATGAATGTAACCAATAATGCGCAGTCTAGGGCATTTGAACTGCTGATACTAGAGGCTTGAAAGTTTCATGGATGGTAGATCTCGTCGTAAACTTGTGTCTCACAAGCAAACTTGTGTCTCACAAGTTTTGAAGGTGGCAGTCAAGTGGTTTGGGGTTAAAGGTCAATAATAAGAAATCATTCACAAGCTCATAACTGTTAAATGGCAACAGCTAGGACCTTCAAATTATCGGAGGATATCAACCTTAATGTGGGTAACAAAAATATCAATATAATGAAAGGTTACCCCAGAGCAACTGACTTGGAGTCAAAGGTAAAAAACGTTAAATTTCAGGAAACCTCATAAAATTCACGCATGTTTTTTTAATTCGTTAGAGGGCAGTAATGTAACATGTTTTTCAGCTGTTTTGGCTTAAAACTTTTTCATTCGTGAATGAGCGGTCTGAGTTTGTGTTCAAACTAACATTTCAAGCAGCAATAAGGGGCACATGAGAGTTGGCCAAGTGGTTGGTGCATTGGACTCATGACTTAGCTTCGCGTATTCCTCGCATTGAAACTGTGTTCGCATTGCGGCGAAGAGTTTGTTGAATTAATTGCTAACATAGTCCGCTCTCAGATCATCAGGCTTGTGGTTTTGCGAAGTTCGTTGTAATCAGCACTTGTTTGCTTTATTTCATTCACGCCTTAAGTAATTGGGAAACTGGACAAATTCAAAACTGTTTGGCTGTAACTTGATCAGTGTCAAAGTTTTGGTTGAAGTAGTCACAGCACTTTCATTTAATGCGAGCAATGTTGGTTTATCACTCGCTTTGCTTTTTAAGTTGCTAGAAAATTGCCATTAATAAGTATGTATTGAGTTTAATAAAAATAAGTATCTATTTTGCTAAATCATTTCGATCACTGTATTACAGAAATGTAAAACGTCGTTACAAAATTATTAAGTTGATGGAACACAGGTTACGGGAATTTAAACTAACATTGTGTGTGCTGATGCCCATTTATATTTTGCTACGATTTCATTGTATTTTTTTATGTTGAAAAAGCGAAGTCCCTCTTCTGTTCCCTTAGACGTTTCGGTCCCTAATTATGGCTTCCCGAAAAAAGAAGCCATATTGTTTTTACTTGGCCATTTGTGCACTTTTTGACACTTCCAGCAGCTGTAGCTGCTAAACTACTGTTCCAATTCAAACGTGACCCAGAGTTCAAATGTGTGTCCCACCTAGGTCTACACCTTGGTCGCCCTAACTTTCCCCGACGACCCCCCACTTTCTAGAAAAAAAATGTTTTGTTTCCGAAAAATTGTTTTTTTTATGGCTTCCCGAAAAGGGAAGCCATATTGTTTTTACTTGCCCATTTGTGCACTTTTTGACACTTCCAGTAGCTGTAGATGCTAAACTACTGTTCCAATTCAAACGTGACCTAGAGTTCAAATGTGTGTCCCACCTAGGTCTACATCTTGGTCGCCCTAACTTTCCCCGACAGCCCCCCACTTTCTAGAAAAAAAATGTTTTTCCGAAAAATTCTTTTTTTTTTCTTTTCTTTTATTTTTTCCAACACCAAATTTTGTGCAGTCTAAGGTTTTTGAACCGCTGATGCTAGAGACTTGAAATTTTCAGGGATGGTAGATCTTATTAGGAACTTGTGTCTAACAACTTTTGGGGGGTGGCGGTGATCAGGTTAAAGGTCAAAGGTCAAAAAAACAAACTTACCAAAAACTAATAACTTTTGAATGACATTAGGTAGGATTTTAATATTTCACAGTATATGCATATCAATGTGGGGAACAAAACTATGCACAACGATGATCTGTTTGTGACGTCACTTAGGGTCAAAGGTCAATCCAACGAATCTCAACAAAGTTTTGTGCAGCCTAATGCTTTTGAACCGCTAATCCTAGAGACTTGAAATGTTCAGGGATGATACACCTGCATGTGAACGTGTGCCTAACAACTTTTAGGGGTTGGCGGTCGACAGGTTAAAGGTCAAACGTCAATCAAGTAAAATCATAAAAAATCTGATCAACGCTAATACCTTGTGAAAGGCAACTGGTAGGACCTTCAAGTTTACGGAGCAGATGCATCTCAACCAGGGTACAAAACGACCAACAGTAATTAATTTTGCGTGACGTCACTTGGGGTCAAAGGTCAAATAAACAAATATGTCGTTTGGCGTATAACTAATGCTTGAAAACACATAAGAACTTTGAAATTTATAGGGTTGGTGTGTCTTGGTATGTCCTTGCAGTGTACCAACTATAAACGCTCTATGTCACGTGACTTGGAGCCAAAATTCAAAAAACCGAAAACTGTTGCCAATATTGTGCAGCCTAAGGCTTTTGAACCGCTGATGCTAGAATTTTTCAGGGATGATACATATCAATGTGAGCTTGTGCCTAACAACTTTTGGGGGTTGGCAGTCGTCAGGTTGAAGGTCAAAGGTCAAAAAAACCAAATTTACCAAAACCTAATAACTTTTGAATGACATTAGGTAGGACCTTCAATATTTTACAATATACGCATATCAATGTGGGGAACAAAACTATGCACAACAATGACCTGTTTGTGACGTCACTTAGGGTCAAGGGTCAAATCAACGAACCTTAACAGATTTTTGTGCAGCCTTAGGCTTTTGAACCGCTGGTGCCAGAGACTTGAAATTCTCAGGGATGTTAGACCTCCATGTGAACTTGTGCCCAACAACTTTTGGGGGGTGGCAGTCGACAGGTTAAAGGTCAAACGTCAATCAAGTAAAATCATAAAAAATCTGATCAAACGCTAATAACTTGTGAATGGCAACTGGTAGGACCTCCAAGTTTACGGAGCAGATGCAGCTCAATCAGGGTACAAAACGACCAACAATGATTAGTTTTGCGTAACGTCACTTGGGGTCAAAGGTCAAATAAACAAATATGTCGTTTGGCGTATAACTAATGTTTGAAAACACATAAGAACTTGAAATTGATAGAGTTGGTGTGTCTTGGTATGCTCTTGCAGTGTACCAACTATAAACGTTGTATGTCACGTGACTCGGGGCCAAAGGTCAAAAAACCGAAAAGTGTTGCCAATCTTGCGCAGTCTAAGGCTTTTGAACCGCTGATGCTAGAGGCTCGAAGTGTTCAGGGGTGATAGACCTCGACGCAAACTTGTGTCTTACAACTTTCGAGAGGTGGCAGTCAAGTGGTTTGGGGTCAAAAGTCAATAATAGGAAATTATTCACAAGCTCATAACTGTTACATGGCAACAGCTAGGACCTTCAAATTATCGGAGGATATCAATCTCGATCTGGGTAACAAAAATATCAATATAATGAAAGGTTACTCCAGAGCACCTGACTTAGAGTCAAAGGTAAAAAACGTTAAATTTCAGGAAACCTCATAATATTGTATCATATTTTTTTAATCCGTTAGAGGGCAGTAATGTAACATGTTTTTGAGCTATTTTCAATCAATCAATCAAGTCTTTTATTTTTGAAAAAAATGAAGATAGCGTAAGGCGACAGTTATGGAAAGAGAAATTCAAGAAAAGGAAGACACAACACAACGACAAGCGTTAAAACATGCGATATGAAGGTAGAAATACATACGAAGAACGAGAAAAACTACTCGCATGGACGTGACACCTAAAAAAATAAAAAGAAAGAAAAGACCTAAGCACTAACGAAAAAAAAAAAACCGGTACAGTAGAGGTAACTTGCAAATGATCAGGATTATAATACGCACAACAACTAAAGCAACACAAAGCAAGAACGAGACGAAAACTATTTACACAAAATGAGCAGCGAGGTTTGCTGTTCCCTGCAACACCGGTACAGTAGAGGTAACTTGCAAATGATCAGGAATATAATATGCACAACAACAAAAGCGACACAAAGCAAAAACGAGACGAAAACTATTTACACAAAATGAGCAGCGAGGTTTGCTGTTCCCTGCAACACCGGTACAGTAGAAGTAAGAGAATACGAGGGAATTTTGGCACACATCGATTTTTTTATATGTAAAAAACACTGAAAAACAAAAAGCAAGATCGCAGCAAAAAAGCGACACACTTATTCTACTTGTTACTGAAATGACATATTAAGTATTTGGTAACATTTTTGGCAAATGTTTTCACACTTTGATTTTTACCTTTAATGCAAAGGGGCAATGAATTCCAACTAGATGGGCCACGAAAAGAAATGGATTGTTGGTTTAATTTAGTGGTATATGACCGGGGAATGATTTGTGTTTTACTTCTCGTCAAAGTCCGTATAACTTCGTATAAGTTGCGCGGACAGGAATGGAGCAGAGACAATGGGGCAAAAAATGTGTCCAAAAAGACAATCGCCTGCCTATCTTTTATAATGCAAAAACGTTTGAAAGTGTTACAAAAAAGGTCATAACTTTAGTTACGTTCGTTCGATTTTGAAAATTTCAACTGCATCGTAAAGCTCCTGATTTTAGCTATCGTTTAAAACAAATTTCAAGAAAATTGATGGTGTTTTAAGCACTCTAAATGGTTAATAATTTGGACATACTTAGTAATTTTTGAAGCAATTTTTACGCTAGCAGCATTTGTTGCTGTTTTAAAAGCATAAATATAGCACAGATTTGCAAAAAGTAAAAGTTATTGTTTGATTTAAACTAGGTTCAATTACAAAAATTTGAACTTCAATATGAAGGTCGCCTAGCTATTGATCGTAGCTTTCCAAGCCTTCAAAGATTTGTTGCAAGAAAATGATTGCGTAAATTGTTTTAAACCTCGTGTAAAAGTAGGTTTCACTATTCGTGCGTAGAACTAGGTTTTGCAACCATGGTAGATTCACCAGATTGGAGTGAGGTTGTTAACTTCTATCATGATTCACCCTTGGACCATGTGTAAAACGAGCCTCTAGTTAATTTTATTCTGGCCCACAATACTTGATTTTAAAAGCCCGAGGTTTGAAATTCAAGAAGCTGCGGCCGTGAAACGACGTAGACCTTATGTTAATGGATATGAAACAGTAAAATCGAAAAGTAAAATAGATACCGGTATATTTTTCCCGCTTAAATTTTGCTTATTGAATTTTTCGTTTAACAAATGGTCCAAAGCCCGAGGGTGAAGCACGACAGAAGTTAACAACCACACTACCAACCTAACACGGTTGCAAAAATTTAATTCTATATAGTGAAGCCTTATTTTACATTAGGTTTAAAACAATTTATGCAATCATTTTCTAGCGAAAAAGTTTTAAGGGTTTGAAAAACCACGACCAATAGCTACGCTAATTTCATAGTGAAGTTTAAATTTTTGTGATTGAACCTATTTAATTTGAATCAGATTAACTCTTTGCAAATCTGCCCTATATTTATGTTTTAAAATGACAAGAAATGCTACTAGTCAAAAAACCGCTACAAAAATTTTTATCTCTGTTTAAATTATTTACAATGTAGAGTGCTTAAAACACAACCAATTTTCTTGAAATTTGCTTTAAACGATAGCGTAAGTCAAGAGCTTCATGATGCAGTTAAAATTTTTTAAATTCAACAAGCATAACCGAAGTTATGACCTTTTTTGTAACACTTTCAAGCGTTTTTACATTACGAAAGATAGGCAGGCGATTGTCTTTTTGGACACATTTTTGCTCCATTGTCGCTTAACAATGTAACGAATGATTCGCTCAACTTATACGTGAGTTATACGGACTTTGCTTCTCGTGTTGTACTTATTTGAGTTGGTAAGAAATAGGTTATTAAAAGCCGGAGGGTTTAAACCAGCGTTCTGCTTAAACATAAATATTGCCAGAGCTTTAACAGTCATCTGTTCAAGGTTTAATAAGTTATGTTTGATCATTGTGTCCTCAATATTAACTGTTTTACCCAAACTAAATGTCATTCGCAAAAATTTATGGCTAATTCGTTGAAGTTTTTGACAAAATGTTTTATTTCCGTAGCACCAGTTCTGCACACAGTATAGGAGGTGACTATTTATGAGAGAGTGATAAAGTTGCAGTAAGGTATCTTGATTCAATAACGGTTTAACTCTACACACAGCCCCTAAGCTACACCTCAATTTATTTAACAAATGCTTCATATGGATTTTCCAGGACAGATGCTCGTCTACATAAACGCCTAAAGATTTGGTTGAAGAAACTTTTTCAATTTGGTTGCCTCTTAATGACACGATTGGGTTTACTTGCACCTCTTTGCATTTTGGTGGACGAAATAGTATAAAATTTGTTTTTGAAATATTTAATGTTAATTTATTAGCCACTAGCCAATCATCAACTCTGGCCAACTCTTCATTGCCCTTTTTGACTAGATTCTTGGTCTTATCGCTGATGTAAAGACTTGTGTCGTCAGCATACATGATGGCATTGCTATGACTTAAGCTATCATGAAAATCATTAACAAAAATTAGAAAAAGTAAGGGACCTAAAATAGAGCCTTGAGGCACCCCCATTGAAATTTTGTTGGTGTTGGAAGACACTACTCCTGATAAAACAACTTTTTGAGTCCTGCCATTTAAATAACTATCAAACCAGTTAAGAGCATTGCCTCTGATAACCAAAATGGTTCAATTTTTGAAGCAAGATAGAATGGTTAATGGAATCGAATGTTTTGGATAAATCAAGAAAATACGCTAGAGTTAATTCTTTTCGGTCAAAAGCTCTAGTTATTTTATCAATCATACAGGTTATAGCATCGGAAGTAGAGTGCTTTTTCCGAAATCCAAACTGAAAGTCATAGAAAAAGTTGTGATGATTTAAAAACCCATTCAATCTTCGGTACATGATTTTTTCAAGAATCTTTGACATACTAGACAATAAACTAATCGGCCGGTGGTTATTCAACACATGAGGGTCACCTTTTTTGAAAACAGGAAAAACTTTAGCCATCTTAAACTCATCAATGAACCGTCCAGTGCTTAATGACAGGTTAAAAATATGAGACAATGCCACTAATACATTGTTTGGAGAAGATTTTAGAAGCTTAGAGGGGATTTCGTCAAAACCTGCACTTAATTTAGGTTTAAGCTCTTTTATTATGGCATCAATCTCAAAAGGGTTGGTTGGCCACACAAACATGGATTCTTTACATTGGGCTCCCAGGTAATCACTAAAATGGGACTTAGAAACAGGAAGGACGTTAGCTAGTTTAGCCGCAGCCGTTGTGAAGTGATTGTTAAAGTTATCGGCAATTTGAACAGGGTCACTTATTGAATTATCTTGAACTTTTAGTAAACTGCATTCACGTGATTTGACTTTGCCAAGCAGAGAATTAATACAACGCCAAGTGGATCTAATATCTGATTTATGGCTTGCAAACTTGGTTTTAAAATACTCTTGTTTTTTTAATTTAATTGCACGAAAGTAAAAATTTCTGGCTTTGGTAAAGGCTTTCTTTGTAAGGCTAGACTTTTTCCACATGTAGAGTTTGAACAGTTTTTCTTTTTTTTGATAGAAGAGTTTGTAATTCAGTGTCAAACCAAGGTGCAAATTTTTTTTCTCTTTAATGCGAACGAGGGGAAAATATGTGTTAAATTGAGTGGCATACAAACTCATAAACAAGGTGAAGCTATGGTTTGTGTCATGTTCGTTTAAGATTGGAGTTATATCTAGAGATTCAAGAGCTGCGTTAAAGTTAGATATATTTGTATTAGAGAAGGATCTTTTAAACTTGAAATCATTTTTTAGAGGAGGAGTATTTGAACTGAGGGACAATAACAGTGGGAGGTGGTCAGATATCTCATATGTAAGGATCGCAGACTTAAGGTTTGGAGATGAGATAGCATTGGTCCAGACATGATCTAGTAGTGTAGCATTAGTGCTAGTAATTCTGGTTGGTTTTTTGATGAGGGGAAAGAAGGCATGCTCGTACATTAAATCAATAAATTCTAAAGTCAAATTATCATCAGCATCAAGAAAATTATAATTAAAATCACCAAATAAAAAACAGTTAGCACTCTGATTAACTTGTTTCAATGTTGAGGTTGGGGCATTCATAAAACTAGAATGCGAGTCAAGGTTACTATTCGGAGATCGATATATGGTACCACAGGTAAAGGTTTTATTGCCCAATTGAACATCAATAAACAGTGACTCAAAAACTTTTTCAAGCATAATGGTTAAATCTGAACGAATTGAAAATTTCAAGCCTCCTTGAACAAAGAAACCAACGCCACCTCCTCTATGTTTAGATCTGGAGTTGGAAACAAAAGTGTAGCCAGGGAGAACAGGTTGATAACAAGAATGGTGTTGACGAAGCCAGGTTTCAGATACTGCTATAATGGTTGGAGAAAATTTTAATGATGCAAGCAGGCTTTCTAACTTCGCAAAGTTTTTATAGTTATCAATAGATCTTATGTTGAGGCTCAGTGCAGAAAAATTTGGGCTTGCAGTATCAGTTTGAAGAAAAATACCAGCATTTTCAGTATCAATATAATCAGTGTCATTATTAAAAGGAAAAAGAGTGGTTTTGTCATTTTCATCACAGGTGCTATCAGGGTTGATAGGTAAGAAATTAGAAAAGAGAGAGTTCAGTGTACAAGCATTAACAGACACAAAATTATCAGATTTATCATAAATTTGAAGTTGTTTGGATAGTTCTTCGTCAGTAATGGAAGCAAATGGAAAAATAAAATTGTTGCAGCATGAATCACATGTATAATCTTTTGGTGCTTTAACAGATTTCTTAGCTTTGAGTAGGGGGGTATAACATTGAGTATGTATTAAAGAACCACAGCTATTGCAAGCAAGAATTTTTTGTGAAGTGAAAATTAAAGCTGAGCAAACTGTACATTTCCTCAAAGTTTGAGAAGGCATTAAAGATTGAAAAGATAAATGACAGAACTGGAAAGAGTAAGGAGCACTTTTTGGAAGTTTCAGAAATTGTCTGCAAGCTACAGAGGCATAATCTAGTACTCTGTGGAAGATTTTGATAATACATGGCATCAGGAGTTAAATAGGCTAAAACAAATTGAATAACTGCAAAATTGCAATTTAGGCCTAGCGCAGGTTACTCATATCTATGTTGTAAATCTTATTAATGTCACAAAAATCAAAGATACTAAAACGGTTATCTTTATAGGAGCAGAAGACATTACCGTTGAGGGTACAAACATTCTTGAAGCCAAATGCAACTCTTGCTTCAGCTAAGAGTTGGAAACGTCGTTTTGTTAGGGATTCGGTGAGTGCCAGTTTCTGTGGATTGTTGCCAGTGCTTTTGAGATTTTTCTTTTTGAAGTATACAGCTTGGCGAACTGAACGTCGAACAAACTTGATGATGATCGGGTTAGTGTCTCTGCGCCTGGATGGAAGTATGTGGCAGATGTCAATATCTCCAGGAGTTATTTTAAAGTCAAGATTTAGCTTAGTATTAAGTAAATTAATAACAAATTTCTCAAAAACAGGGTAACTGGCCTTTTTGATTTCGGATGTTTGGACACCGTGCAAAATCAAACAATTTCGACGCCCATATTGTTCAAGATCATCCATCTTCCTTTCGGTTGAGTGGAGATCTTGGTCCAATTTGCTGATCATTGACTCCAGCTTCTGAATTGCCTCTCCCATTTCTTGAAGCTGCAACCCTCTGGCTACCTCATCATCACCTGCAGCACCAGAAACAGCAGCCGATACAGCCTTTTGTTGGATGTGCTCTTCCTCATACCTTTGCTGGGTTTGTTTAATTGACTTTAGCTCATCTTGGATAGTCAATAAAGAAGATGAAACATCAGTGACAGTATTTATCATGTATTCCAGAATTTAGATATATACCAAGGTATTATTTTTAATAATTAGCCACGTTAAAAATGAAAATATTATTTATAGCTTAGTAGTAGTTTAGCCAAATGTAGCCCACGACAATTTTCCTAACATATGCCTATCATCTGCAAACTTATTTTAGCCAGAAACTTTTTCATTCGTGAATGAGCCGTATCAGTTTGTGTTTAAACTGACGTTTTAAGCAGCAATAAGGGGCACATGGGAATTGGCCAAGTGGTTGGTGCATTGGACTCATGACTTAGCTTTGCGGATTCCTCGCATTGAAACTGTGTTCGCATTGCGGCGAAGAGTTTGTTAAAGCAATAGCTAGCATAGTCCGCTCTCAGATCATCAGGCTTGTGGTTTTGCGAAAATGGTTGTAATTAGCACTTGTTTGCTTTATTTCCATCACGCTTTATGCAATTGGGTAACTGGACAAGTTCAACACTGTTTGGCTGTACCTTGATGAGTGTCAAAGTTTTGGTTGAAGTAGTCACAGCACTTTTACTTAATGCGAGCAATGTTGGTTTATCAGTCGTTTTACTTTTTAAGTTGCTAAAAAGTTGCCATTCATAAGTAAGTACTAAGTTGTAACTTCTAAGTTTCAACTTGTCAACAAGTGTGACTTCAATTGATTGATCTGCAATAGTCCTTGGGCGAAGTGTTATGCGAAATATTGCAGCCATTAACTTTTGCGCAGATTGTTAAGCACTTTAATCGCTGCTTTAAAAATGAGTTTTATGCCGCGATTTCTTGCCCTTAGAATCGAACACAAGCTCGATGATTTAATTTCGTTTTGTGTGAATGCAGTCGTCCTTGCAGCTGCACAAATCCTTCAAGAATCATGGCGTTTTTTGTTTGAATTTACTGCAAGATTTGCCAGCTGGTTCGAAATGTCAGACAAACAAAATGATTTTGCTGCAGACATGTGTAGCATTGTGCCGGCCGATTAGCTCAGTTGCTAAGCCCAGCCTATCGGTGCTGGAGGTGTGAGGTTCGATTGCCGGGTCGGCCAATACGTCACAGTGTCGCCAACGGCTCGCCACCGTTGCGACGTTTGTTCGGAGCTGTGTGGCCCCAGCGCTGCGCCGCGTAGGTGGGCTCCGCCACTCGTTACACTCTTGGGCGTAATATGGCGAGTATAACGAAGATTTGATTTTTTGTGCAGCATTATTACTGTACACGTGAAGAAATTTAAGGATAATGGTTTTATTGAGATTTCGATGACTGTATTACAGAAATGTAAAAAGTCGTTACAATATTATTAAGTTTATGGAGCACAGGCTGCAGCAAACTGAACTTACTTCATGTGTGATAATGCCCACCTATACTTTGCACGGATTTGTTTTTTTTTTTTAAGTTGTAAAAGCGAAGTCACTCTGCTGTTCCCTTAGACGTTTGGGTCCCTAGTAAGCTTGATCAGGAAGCCATAAGCGGGTGCTTGCAGCTGCCATCTAGTTTTTTATGGCTTCCCGAAAAGGGAAGCCATATTGCTTTTACTTGGCCATTTCTGCACTTTTTGACACATCCAGCAGCTGTAGCTGCTGAACTACTGTTCCAATTCAAACGTGACCTGGAGTTCAAATGTGTGTCCCACCTAGGTCTACACCTTGGTCGCCCTAACTTTCCCCGACAGCCCCCCACTTTCTAGAAAAAAAATGTTTTGTTTCCGAAAAGTTCATTTTTTTCTTTTCTTTTTTCTTTTTTCAGCACCAAATTTTGTGCAGCCTAAGGTTTTTGAACTGCTGATGCTAGAGACTTGAAATTTTCAGGGATGGTAGATCTTATTAGGAACTTGTGTCTAACAACTTTTGGGGGGTGGCGGTGATCAGGTTAAAAGTCAAAAAAACAAATTCACCAAAACCTAATAACTTTTGAATGACATTAGGTAGGATTTTAATATTTCACAGTATATGCATATCAATGTGGGGAACAAAACTATGCACAACAATGACCTGTTTGTGACGTCACTTAGGGTCAAAGGTCAATCCAATGAACCTTAACAGATTTTTGTGCAGCCTAAGGCTTTTGAGCCGCTGATGCTAGAGACTTGAAATGTTCAGGGATGATACACCTGCATATGAACGTGTGCCTCACAACTTTTGGGGGTGGCGATCAACAGGTTAAAGGTCAAACGTCAATCAAGTAAAATCATAAAAAATCTGATCAAACGCTAATAACTTGTGAATTGCAACTGGTAGGACCTTCAAGTTTATGGAGCAGATGCATCTCAACCAGGGTACAATACGACCAACAATGATTAGTTTTGCATGACGTCACTTGGGGTCAAAGGTCAAATAAACAAATATGTCGTTTGGCGTATAACTAATGCTTGAAAACACATAAGAACTTGAAATTAATGGAGTTGGTATGTCCTTGCAGTGTACCAACTACAAAAGTTCTATATCACGTGACTCGGGGTCAAAGGTCAAAAAACCGAAAAGTGTTGCCAATCTTGCGCAGTCTAAGGCTTTTGAATCGCTGATGCTAGAGGCTCGAAGTGTTCAGGGGTGATAGACCTCGACGCAAACTTGTGTCTTACAACTTTCGAGAGGTGGCAGTCAAGTGATTTGGGGTCAAAAGTCAATAATAGGAAATTATTCACAAGCTCATAACTGTTAAATGGCAACAGCTAGGACCTTCAAATTATCGAAGGATATTAATCTCATTCTGGGTAACAAAAATATCAATATAAACAAGGGTTATGCCAGAGCACCTGACTTAGAGTCAAAGGTAAAAAACGTGAAATTTCAGGAAACCTCATAAAATTGTATCATATATTTTTAATCCGTTAGAGGGCAGTAATGTAACATGTTTTTGAGCTATTTTAGCTAGAAACTTTTTCATTCGTGAATGAGCCGTATCGGTTTGTGTTTAAACTGACGTTTTAAGCAGCAATAAAGGGCACATGGGAATTGGCCAAGTGGTTGGTGCATTGGACTCATGACTTAGCTTTGCGGATTCCTCGCATTGAAACTGTGTTCGCATTGCGGCGAAGAGTTTGTTAAAGCAATAGCTAGCATAGTCCGCTCTCAGATCATCAGGCTTGTGGTTTTGCGAAAATGGTTGTAATTAGCACTTGTTTGCTTTATTTCCATCACGCTTTATGCAATTGGGTAACTGGACAAGTTCAACACTGTTTGGCTGTACCTTGATGAGTGTCAAAGTTTTGGTTGAAGTAGTCACAGCACTTTTACTTAATGCAAGCAATGTTGGTTTATCAGTCGTTTTACTTTTTAAGTTGCTAAAAAGTTGCCATTCATAAGTAAGTACTAAGTTGTAACTTCTAAGTTTCAACTTGTCAACAAGTGTGACTTCAATTGATTGATCTGCAATAGTCCTTGGGCGAAGTGTTATGCGAAATATTGTAGCCTTTAGTTTTTGCGCAGATTGTTAAACACCGTGATCGCTGCTTTAAAAGTGAGTTTTATGCCGCGATTTCTTGCCCTTAGAATCGAACACAAGCTCGATGATTTAATTTCGTTTTGTGTGAATGCAGTCGTCCTTGCAGCTGCACAAATCCTTCAAGAATCATGGCGTTTTTTGTTTGAATTTACTGCAAGATTTGCCAGCTGGTTCGAAATGTCAGACAAACAAAATGATTTTGCTGCAGACATGTGTAGCATTGTGCCGGCCGATTAGCTCAGTTGCTAAGCCCAGCCTATCGGTGCTGGAGATGTGAGGTTCGATTGCCGGGTCGGCCAATACGTCACAGTGTCGCCAACGGCTCGCCACCGTTGCGACGTTTGTTCGGAGCTGTGTGGCCCAAGCGCTGCGCCGCGTAGGTGGGCTCCGCCACTCGTTACACTCTTGGGCGTAATATGGCGAGTATAACGAAGATTTGATTTTTTGTGCAGCATTATTACTGTACACGTGAAGAAATTTAAGGATAATGGTTTTATTGAGATTTCGATGACTGTATTACAGAAATGTAAAAAGTCGTTACAATATTATTAAGTTTATGGAGCACAGGCTGCAGCAAACTGAACTTACTTCATGTGTGATAATGCCCACCTATACTTTGCACGGATTTGTTTTTTTTTTTAAGTTGTAAAAGCGAAGTCACTCTGCTGTTCCCTTAGACGTTTGGGTCCCTAGTAAGCTTGATCGGGAAGCCATAAACGGGTGCTTGCAGCTGCCATCTAGTTTTTTTTTTTCGTTTTTATTTTACTTTTATTTTCAACACCAAAGTTTGTGCAGCCTAAGGCTTTTGAACGGCTGATGCTACAGACTTGAAATGTTCAGGGATGGTAGACCTCCATGTGAACTTGTGCTTAACAACTGTTGGGGGGTGGCGGTCATCAGGTTAAAGGTCAAAGGTCAAAAAAAACAAGTTTACCAAAACCTAATAACTTTTGAATGACATTAGGTAGGACCTTCAATATTTTACAGTATACGCATATCAATGTGGGGAACAAATTATGCAAACCAGTGATTTGTTTGTGACGTCACTTAGGGTCAACGATCAAATCAACGAACCTCAACAGATTTTTGTGCAGCCTTAGGCTTTTGAATTGCTGATGCTAGAGACTTGAAATTTTCAGGAACGATAGACCTGCATGTGAACTTGGGCCTAATAACTTTTGGGGGTGGCAGTCAACAGGTTAAAGGTCAAACGTCAATCAAGTAAAATCATAAAAAATCTGATCAAACGCTAATAACTTGTGAATTGCAACTGGTAGGACCTTCAAGTTTATGGAGCAGATGCATCTCAACCAGGGTACAATACGACCAACAATGATTAGTTTGGCATGACGTCACTTGGGGTCAAAGGTCAAATAAACAAATATGTCGTTTGGCGTATAATTAATGCTTGAAAACACATAAGAACTTGAAATTCATAGAGTTGATGTGTTTTGATATGTCCTTGCAGTGTACCAACTATAAACGCTGTATGTCACGTGACTCCAGGTCAAAGGTCAAAAAACCGAAAAGTGTTGCCAGTATTGCGCAGTCTAAGGCTTTTGAATCGCTGATGCTAGAGGCTCGAAGTGTTCAGGGGTGATAGACCTCGACGCAAACTTGTGTCTCACAACTTTCGAGAGGTGGCAGTCAAGTGATTTGAGGTCAAAAGTCAATAATAGGAAAACATTCACAAGCTCATAACTACTAAATGGCAACAGCTAGGACCTTCAAATTATCGAAGGATATTAATCTCATTCTGGGTAACAAAAATATCAATATAAACAAGGGTTATGCCAGAGCACCTGACTTAGAGTCAAAGGTAAAAAACGTGAAATTTCAGGAAACCTCATAAAATTGTATCATATATTTTTAATCCGTTAAAGGGCAGTAATGTAACATGTTTTTGAGCTATTTTAGCTAGAAACTTTTTCATTCGTGAATGAGCCGTATCGGTTTGTGTTTAAACTGACGTTTTAAGCAGCAATAAGGGGCACATGGGAATTGGCCAAGTGGTTGGTGCATTGGACTCATGACTTAGCTTTGCGGATTCCTCGCATTGAAACTGTGTTCGCATTGCGGCGAAGAGTTTGTTAAAGCAATAGCTAGCATAGTCCGCTCTCAGATCATCAGGCTTGTGGTTTTGCGAAAATGGTTGTAATTAGCACTTGTTTGCTTTATTTCCATCACGCTTTATGCAATTGGGTAACTGGACAAGTTCAACACTGTTTGGCTGTACCTTGATGAGTGTCAAAGTTTTGGTTGAAGTAGTCACAGCACTTTTACTTAATGCGAGCAATGTTGGTTTATCAGTCGTTTTACTTTTTAAGTTGCTAAAAAGTTGCCATTCATAAGTAAGTACTAAGTTGTAACTTCTAAGTTTCAACTTGTCAACAAGTGTGACTTCAATTGATTGATCTGCAATAGTCCTTGGGCGAAGTGTTATGCGAAATATTGTAGCCTTTAGTTTTTGCGCAGATTGCGAAACAGTGTAATCGCTGCTTTAAAAGTGAGTTTTATGCCGCGATTTCTTGCCCTTAGAATCGAACACAAGCTCGATGATTTAATTTCGTTTTGTGTGAATGCAGTCGTCCTTGCAGCTGCACAAATCCTTCAAGAATCATGGCGTTTTTTGTTTGAATTCACTGCAAGATTTGCCAGCTGGTTCGAAATGTCAGACAAACAAAATGATTTTGTTGCACACTTGTGTAGCATTGTGCCGGCCGATTAGCTCAGTTGCTAAGCCCAGCCTATCGGTGCTGGAGGTGTGAGGCTCGATTGCCGGGTCGGCCAATACGTCACAGTGTCGCCAACGGCTCGCCACCGTTGCGACGTTTGTTCGGAGCTGTGTGGCCCAAGCGCTGCGCCGCGTAGGTGGGCTCCGCCACTCGTTACACTCTTGGGCGTAATATGGCGAGTATAACGAAGATTTGATTTTTTGTGCAGCATTATCACTGTACACGTGAAGAAATTTAAGGATAATGGTTTTATTGAGATTTCGATGACTGTATTACAGAAATGTAAAAAGTCGTTACAATATTATTAAGTTTATGGAGCACAGGCTGCAGCAAACTGAACTTACTTCATGTGTGATAATGCCCACCTATACTTTGCACGGATTTGTTTTTTTTTTTAAGTTGTAAAAGCGAAGTCACTCTGCTGTTCCCTTAGACGTTTGGGTCCCTAGTAAGCTTGATCGGGAAGCCATGAGCGGGTGCTTGCAGCTGCCATCTAGTTTTTTTTTTCCTTTTTTTTTTCTTTTTTCAACACCAAATTTTTGTGCAGCCTAAGGCTTTTGAACCGCTGATGCTAGAGACTTGAAATTTTCAGGGATGATAGACTTGCATGTGAACTTGTGTTTAACAACTGTTGGGGGGTGGCGGTCAACAGGTTAAAGGTCAAACGTCAATCAAGTAAAATCATAAAAAATCTGATCAAACGCTAATAACTTGTGAATGGCAACGGGTAGGACCTCCAAGTTTACGGAGCAGATGCATCTCAACCAGGGTACAAACGAATCAACAGTGATTAGTTTTGCGTGACGTCACTTGGGGTCAAAGGTCAAATAAACAATCATGTTGTTTGGCGTCTAACTATTGACTGAAAGCACACATAAACTTGAAATTTATAGCGTTGGTGTGTCTTGGTATGTGATTGCAGTGTACCAACTATAAACGCTGTATGTCACGTGACTCAGGGTCAAAGGTCAAAAAATCGAAAACTGTTGCCAATCTTGAGCAGCCTAAGGTTTTCGAACCGCTGATGCTAGAGACTTGAAGTGTTCAGGTATGGTAGATCAGGTTGGGAGCTTGTGCCTAACCACTTTTGGGGGGTGGCGGTCGTCAGGTTAAAGGTCAAAAGTCAAAAAAACAAATTTACCAAAACCTAATAACTTTTGATCGACATGACATAGGGTTTTCAAATTTCCACAGTATATGCATATCAATGTGGGGAACAAAACTATGCACAACAATGACCTGTTTGTGACGTCACTTAGGGTCAAAGGTCAATCGAACGAATCTTAACGAAGTTTTGTGCAGCCTAAGGTTTTTGAATCGCTGATGCCAGAGACTTGAAATGTTCAGGGATGATAGACCTCGGTGTGAACTTGTGCCCAAAAGTCACTTTGGTAGAGTGGCAGTCAACAGGTTAAAGGTCAAACGTCAATCATATAAAATCGTAAAAAATCTGATCAAACGCTAATAACTTGTGAATTGCAATGGGTAGGACCTTCAAGTTTATGGAGCAGATGCATCTTAACCAGGGTACAAACGGACCAACAATGATTAGTTTTGCGTGACGTCACTTGGGGTCAAAGGTCAAATAAGCAAATATGTCGTTTGGCGTATCACTATTGACTGAATACACATAAGAACTTTGAAATTTATAGGGTTGGTGTGTCTTGGTATGTCCTTGCAGTGTACCAACTATAAACGCTCTATGTCACGTGACTTGGGGTCAAAGGTCAAAAAACCGAAAACTGTTGCTAGTATTGCGCAGTCTAAGGTTTTTCAACCGCTGATGCTAGAGACTTGAAATGTTCAGGGATGGTAGATATCAATGGGAGCTTGTGCCTAACCACTTTTGGGGGGTGGCGGTCGTCAGGTTAAAAGTCAAAGGTCAAAAAAACAAATTTACCAAAACCTAATAACTTTTGAATGACATTAGGTAGGACCTTAATATTTTACAATATACGCATATCAATGTGGGGAACAAAACTATGCACAACAATGACCTGTTTGTGACGTCACTTAGGGTCAAAGGTCAATCCAACGAATCTTAACGAAGTTTTGTGCAGCCTAAGATTTTTGAATCGCTAATGCTAGAGACTTGAAATGTTCAGGGATGATAGACCTGCATGTGAATTTGTGCTTAACAATTTTTGGGGGGTGGCGGTCAACAGGTTAAAGGTCAAACGTCAATCAAGTAAAATCATAAAAAATGTGATCATACGCTAATAACTTGTGAATGGCAACGGGTAGGACCTTCAAGTTTATGGAGCAGATGCATCTCAACCAGGGCACAAACGGACCAACAGTGATTAGTTTTGCGTGACGTCACTTGGGGTGAAAGGTCAAATAAACAATCATGTTGTTTGACGTATAACTAATGCTTGAAAACCGATAAGAATTTGAAATTAATAGAGTTGGTGTGTCTTGGTATGTCCTTGCAGTGTACCAACTATAAACGCTGTATGTCACGTGACTCTGGGTCAAAGATCAACAAAACGAAAAGTGTTGCCAATATTGCGCAGTCTAAGGTTTTCGAACCGCTGATGCTAGAGGCTTGAAGTGTTCAGGGATGATAAACCTCGACATAAACTTGTGTCTCACAACATATTTTATTGATGCGGCCAGTAAATGGTAAGAGCAGTAACTTTGCTAATCTGGCGCTAAAAACACTGATAAGATTGCCACCCCCCGAAAGTTGTGTCTCACAACTTTCGAGAGATGGCAGTCAAGTGGTTTCGGGTCAAAGGTCAATAATAGGAAAACATTCACAAGCTCATAACTGTTACATGGCAACAGCTAGGACCTTCAAATTATCGAAGAATATTAATCTCAATCTGGGTAACAAAAATATCAATATAAACAAGGGTTATGCCAGAGCACCTGACTTGGAGTCAAAGGTAAAAAACGTGAAATTTCAGGAAACCTAATAAAATTCAATTAATTTTTTTTAATTCGTTAGAGGGCAGTAATGTAACATGTTTTTGAGCTATTTTAGCTAGAAACTTTTTCATTCGTGAATGAGCCGTATCAGTTTGTGTTTAAACTGACGTTTTAAGCAGCAATAAGGGGTATTTCAAATATTGTAGGCCTACTGGTGAAATTGCAACTCTGTTGATGGAAGTAGCATAGCAATGCGAGTAATAAAAATTAAACCAAGCCGACAATCGGCTTCCATTTCATTCAATAAGTTATAGGGGTTTTTGGGATAAGTTAATTTTGAAATCTGATTGAATGTAAATAGAAACCGATGGTCAGGTTTTTAGTGAAAAAAACAAAGGTTGAAAAGAAATAATCAGAACATGTTAAAAATAAAACACAGAGTGAAAATATAATAGAAACAAGTTAAGAAATAAAGGCTGGTCGCAACCGGCGGTAAAAAATTTAAACTCCATTGATTGGTTGCATGCTCCTATTGAAAAAATAGCATTTCAAAATGCTGGTCCACTAAACCACTGCGATTAGGCTTTAGCACGTCTTTTCCCACGGAAAAAGTCGTTCAATCGCCGCGCGTGACAGAATTGCGGTATTTGAGTGAATGAACATTGAACAAGTCCCTCAATATTTTGTTTTTAAAAAGTTCCGGCGAAGGTCGTTCACGATGGAATGCAGTTTCATTCAAAAACTCTTCCACCAAAAGCCTGACTTTTGGGTTCGAAATTACATGTAAGCTTTTGAAAGAAAATGGTCTCCGCAGTTACTAGGGACAATACAAAAATAATTTTGCAGTTTGTGTCAAAAATAGAAGCTTGGTTAAAATAGATGAAAGGATCGAGGCTTCACCGATTATTAGTCTGAAAAATTATAGACTGAAAACTAGGTTTTGGCACTTTCTTACAGGTCCAAAGTGGTTGGGCATGGAACCATGCCTTCCCTGCGTTTGCCTATGACTAAATGCACCATTTTTTTTTTCGCACCAATACAATGCTCTTAATGCCCATTCCAGCATGGGAAAGGGGAGCCAAGTAAGTGTAAATGATTTAAACCTCCGTTTAATTCCTGCTACAATCGCGGAAAGCAAGGACTAAAAACAATCACCCAGAGTCTGGCCTGATTGACTCCCATTACGAAAGCTTATCGTTCTGCCCTGCTACACCTCAAGCTCAATCCACATGTAAAGGCCCCCAACGAAAAATTTAGAACATCGCCTGTCATCAAAGCAAGAAAGTAGACAGCTGCGATTAGCACCTCTAACAAAGATAAGCATCAAATAACATCGCGGGCGTGGCATTCTCATGCCCAGACTGCTTTACATCACACCTTATAGACCTATCAGCAAACAACTAAGAAAATTTGAAACTTTAAACAAAACTATCAAGCAGCTTGTTTTCACAATCTCAGTTAAAAAAATTTAAAGTGAGATTGTGAGAAACAAAACTTTTAGTCGCTGTCTTCGAACGAGTTTAATCAGCACCAGCGGGAGACTATTTTTGTTAATTGGGGTGCTGAAGCGCTGCCGCTACTCGACTAAAATGACAGCGGCGCTGCCGCTATTGCTAGCAAAAAAGTAGCGCCGCTGTGCCTAGTTCTGGTTATTGTCAAGTTATGCATAATCAGATAAAATAATTTTTTTGCTCATTGTTTCAAACGTGTTGTTTCTTAGGCTGTGTGGTATTTACAGTGTACTGGTTTATCATATTACGGTATGCATTCAATTATGGCAAAATGCAATAATGTTGTATTAATGAAATATGCAAATCTCAAAAACAAGAAGAAGCGGCCAATTGATTAATACAGTGCACTTGAGCTACAAGCTGTTCATGGAAGAAAACTGTTTAATTCTTCAAACCATTCCATTCCTAATGTTTTGCTTTAATCAAGCCTTGCACCATGAAAGGCGTTTTTGGATTATTATCGATAAAAAAAAGTCTAATTTTGGGATAGAGTGCTATTGGACTGGCAACCAGAGGATTACCACAATCAAAAGCACTTATGATTAAAAAAGTGAGTTTGTGGATACTGTATAGCTACTTACGGATGTTTTGGTGACCAAGCAAATGTGTGTTTTTAAAGAAATTAAAGAGGGTTAGCGTATGTGCTGGCATTGTGTACAGCTGTAAAAATATGAAGCACTCATAAATGAGACAAGGATGTAAATACTGTGCGTTTTCGAATTGATACAATTACTAGTGTGAGGTTGTGCTAAAAAAAGACATTTGGGTGTATTAATGCACATGTAGCATGATCATAACTCGTATCCATTTACATACATAGATTCATATATATGTTGGCCTACAACGTTGCATGTTACATACTTCTAGCTGTAAGACTGGCCTTACATCAGTTTTTAGCTGAACACACCAGACTGAAGCAATTGCATCGTAACTTCTATGTTGACGATCTTGCACAAGTTACTTTAAGTTAAAACTATATGATTTAAGTTGTGGATACGGACTGTCACCCTTTATATGTTACCTATATAGTGAAGTAAGTTCTTATTTGATCATCCACAGAGAAGGTGATTCTTGTTGGTATTTTATTTGGTCACTTGGAGTCACCAAAAATGTCCCTGTCGTTACTGAAGTCAATGTAGAGCTTGTTCAGGTTCACACAGTTAATTTCTGGATGGAAGTTCATATAAACAGTAAAAAATCGTTCTGATTATATATAGAAGTTTTGCTGGAGTCCTCAGACTCCTATTTCGTTTCTGTTTAAAATTATGATTGCTTTTATCTTTGCTACTGGGTAGCCTAATATGTTGACTTTTTCGCAATAGGTCAACATTCTTCAGTATCACTGAGAAACTTCGGTCAAGTATAGAAGAAAAAAAAGTATACGCTGGCGCATGCTCACATCTGTTGGTTGTCGATTGGCTATTGCACTGTGGCGGCTTGGTGGAGATGCTGATTATCGTTAAACATTTTGGTTTGGAAAAATCAACTGTTTATGAGGTAAACAGCTGTGCAAACATGCTTAGCGCTTCTTTTAACTTAGTTGATGTTATTACAGATGTTTTTTTTCATCAATGTCTTTGTAAGTGAGGTGGGGTAGACACACGTCAAAAGTAATAAAACTATACAGCAAAACTGCCTAATTTCACAATCGTTCATGTAGCCGCTCCGTAGGAGTGGGCATCAATATTTCTCATGTTTTGGAGAAATTTAATTTTTGTGAAAGAAACACTTTAAACTCAGAGTGAGAATAAAGTAAACCAACCCTTTGATGTAAAAATAAGCTCCCTAATAAATAGGCAATTTTGCATTTTTCAGGTAACAATAAAAGTTTGCAAGGCAGTCATGGAAATTCTTATGCCATTGTTTGCAGATTTATTGAGGTTCTCATCGGTTGGCCCGAAAAAGCTTACGATGCGAGAGTTCTTCGCATTTCCAGACTGTTTTTTAGCCGAAACAAATCAGCTTTTTTCAAAGGTAAATGATTTTCTGATTTTGGTTTTATTTTATGTAGTTTCGCTTTTCAAGTCAATATACACTGACAGACTTCTGAGATTACGTTACTAAGCAAGCTAAAAGCCAAGTTTCAAGGCCTAGTGCATTTAAGCTAAATCTAGGTATTTGAAAATGTAGTTACAAGTGAAGTGCAGAACCAGAGGCATAGCCTCTCTTTTTGACGGCAGTGTTTTGAAGTTTTTGACCTTTTGTGTTTTGCCTCCCCCTCCTAAAAATATTCTGAGAGCTAAACCCTGTACCGGATCATGTGGACACTGACCAGCGAAAGAGTTAAGCAAAAGATCAAATCTTTTAATACAACCGGCCGTTAGCTTATTTGCTTAGCGCACACGCTTATCACGCTATCAGTGCGGGAGGTCTAGGGTTCAAATCCCGGGCCGGTCAAATCGGCACAGTGTGGTCAACGGCTTGCCACCGCTGCGATGTTCCTTCGGAGCTGTGTAGTCCAGGCGCTAAGCCGCGGAGATGGGCCCCGCCACTCGTTACACGCTTTGGCGTTACACGCTTTGGCTTTGGTGTGACGAGTGGCGTGGTCCATTTCCGCGGCTTAGCGTCTGGGCAACATAGCTTTGAACTCCGAAGAACCATCGCAACAGTGGCGAGTCATTGGCGACGCGGTGTCCGATTTGACCCTCTCGAGAATTAAACCCCAGACTTTCTGCACCGATAGCGATGTCTCTTAACACTACGCCAACAGAGTCGTTATTAAAGTTGTTTTTTAAGTGAACCCGAATATAACCGTTTCATATAAGGTTGAATTCCATCCTTGATACCGGTACGCCAAGCAACGGAGTTAATTTCTTTACTGTAGTAGTAGTAGTACTAGTAACGTCGGTTTAAGAGCATGGCCACGTCATTGTGGGGGATTAACTTCCAATTTTTGAACACAAAAGTTTAATGACGGTTGATTTTAAACTACAGCATTTCAATTTTTTTCGTCATCTTTAGAGAGTGGATATTATCATTGTGCTTTTTCTGCAGATTCGTGGGAGCCTGAACACGACTTTTCCCTCTTACATAATAAGTGATATAATAGTGCGTTTCCACTGCGCCCCTGGTTGATGAGTTACATTACAAGGAGCTACTACTAGTGAAATACTTTTTAACAAGATAAGGCTGGCATACTTTTAAGCGTGTAGTGTAGTGCAAGGGTTTGATGGTTTAGTGCATATGCTCTAATTCAAAGGTTTTTAACCGGGGGGGGTAAATTTGCCCCCTGATGAATCTTACCCAACAAGGGGTAAGTTTACTGAATTATAAACTAAGGCAAATCTTAATTTTCAGCATTAAAAATTAAAAAAGTGATAGTGTTGCACTGGTGGTAAATTAATTATTTTTTTTTCATTTTAAGTACCCCTGCTCTAACCGGATCATCTTTCATTTTTGTTTGCATGATTCCTGTTAACAGCATAGTTAGTACCGGGTACTATCTCACAGGCTGCGAAAATGGGTATATATAGGCCTACGAGTCTTTGCTAACTAGTTTTGAGTGTTGTTATGACCACGGACGTTATGATAGTTTTTTACTTAATGTTTGCCATTCAAGCTTTTGAATGGATCCAGAAACTACTCTTACTATTTTATTGCAGAAACTGAATTTGGCCCGAGAGGTGGTGGAGCAAGCTTTTGGAAGACATGAGCATCGCTGCTTATTAAAACGGTGTGACGCTGGCGTAGAAAATGCGGTTAGCATAATTGGTGCGTGTGTGACACTGCATATTACGTGTGACACTGTGTGAATGTCGAGGTGACTTTTTTGTGAAAGATATCCTGGCCGGTAAAGGACCATCTGCAACGCATGGTCAACAAGGTGTCCAACTTGATGAGGACGACTCGAACAATTAGGCTGAAATACGAGCAAAAAATCTGTCAAGCAATTCCTCTCTCTGTAGTATGCTAAACTTGGCTTGTGTTTTTTTTTTTTTTCTGGGTAATATATTGTATTGAGTACCGACAACTTTGGTTGATTGATCCCGTTGTTCACAAAGCTTGTATCAGGCGGTGTTGAGAAGTTGTTGAAACACAATGGAAATGCTAGGCTTGAATGCTCCACACGTGGTGGTTTCGATTTTTGTATATCAAAAGGTAACGAAAAGCTGCATACAAGAAACCTATTAACATCAAATCAACTCAGAAAAATCAGCAAAGATTAAAGCAATTAAGGCAATAATACCGGTTCCTGCAAATGCGTTAGAACAGCTAACTCTGCAAAACGAAAATCACAAGTAACTGTAAAACGCTGAAAAGATGTAGCGGATTAAAAAACAAATGCAATTGCATCTCAGCAGAGAATAAAAAAATGTATAAAAAGTCGGCCATCCGGTTTCATCTTTTAACGGAAATTTTTCGACACGAAGTTTCGCAGTTTTTCGTGACCTTTTTCACGTTCCCAGATTTTATTCGATAAATTGTCTTCTTTGGGGCGTAAACGATGATTTCTCTCTTCCAAAGGGCTACCAAAAAAGACATAGGAGTTGTGTATTTGCGATTGACTACGACAGCTGTCTTCAGCTTCTCTGGTATTCCTGTGCGTACAAAATAGTTACGGCTACTACCTACCACGGCTGCGAACTCGATCGTTTTTGTCAAACTAGAACTTGAACTCGAAAAATAACAATCGAGTTTACTAATTGAGTGCTTTAATTTTATTGATTCAAATCTCTCAAAACGCAGTTTAGCCTACTTTTGATGTTTTGTTATACTGTACATTAAATGATTGCAAAATTGGCATTGCAATTTTGGTACCAATACTGCACTTGCATTTCATTTTGCGTTGTCTCATTGAAACTTAATAATTGCATCGTAAACGGTGTTTCGAGAGATTTTAATGAAAACGCAGCTGCACTGGCAGCAACAGTTACCTGTTGTTTGTGCGGTGGTGCAATCTCTGTTCAAACTGTTACTTCGTGGGTCAGGGCCGGATCCAGGGGTGGGGGACCTTTTTTAACAATGCTTTTAATGAATACAATTTTTCCATAATTTCAACACACCTCTTTGACAACAATAATTCCTACGCTTTATACCGGTACACAGAAATCGAAAACGTGCGAAAGAAACGCATCATACCGTTACTTGGTGAAGACCTCAAAGTTAAGGGCAAATAATTCAAATACAATCTGCCTTAAAACTTGTTCAAGAAGAACTAAAATGGCCATCATAGAATGCAAATTTTCCTGGAGAGCATGCCCCCGGACCCCCCTAAAACCGTTAATGTCCTCATTTTGTTTCAAACTAACTCAGCCGGAAAACCTACGCTCAAAAATGTCAAACTTAGGTGCCCAGTTCCCTCTAAAAAAAATTCTGGTTACGTTCCTGGCATGAAAATAATAATTTTAAATAGCTTAAACGCCCTTTCTTGGATGCAAACGTTTTTGTAATTAGCTAACATTCAAACTGAATCAAAACTGCATCCCCCACCAAAATTTTCTCGATCCGCTCTTGGTTAAGGTTTGTTTGTTTAACAGATATTTTGAACGGCGCTGTGAACTCGATCATTTTTGCCGAACTCGAAAAATAAAAATCTTTGAACTTGAACTTGCAAATGTCTCTTGAACTCGATTAAAAATCGATCGAGTTCGCAGCCCTGCTACCAACATGCAAACCTTAAACTTGAGCGTTTCTACGAACTGCTGCTAATTTTCCAAAAACCTTTTACATAATGCAAACCTAATAAACAAGGATGACTTGACCAAAAAACTTGTTTAAGCTGTCAGTTCTTTACCGAAGCATATATACCATTACCAAAAAAACAAAATAAGTGATATGTTTTGCTGAAAAAGATTAGAAAAAGTTGGTGTGCTTCACACACATTTGATTTATGTATAGTCGATAGATGCCTCTAACTGTGTAACCGGCTAAAAGTTAACTCATTAACACTGAACAGCACAAGTCTTAACGTAAATGTCTATCGGAGAGTAGCCATTTAAACTAGATAAGGGTTGGGTTCTCATTTTGGCTGTTTGGAATAATTTCTAATTATGCAATAATACAAGTCCACTTGCTTTATTTCACTGAGACGTAATCCGACGACCATCATTGTTACAAGCTGATCAGTGATCACTACCGGTGCAGGACAAATCAATGTGTCACGTCAGAGCATTATAAAGCAAACAGTAGAATCCAGTAATCAACCTTCTTAAACCTCAGTAGCTTAGAGTATGTAACCTAAATTTCTCACCTTTTTCACCCCCACTTTGTAAAAGCGTTGGTTCCATTGCCACATTCAGACATATTACGGTAACAATAACAAAATAGACTAGACTAACAGCTTCATCAGTTATCAAGATACAGTAGGCCCACCTAATAAAAGTTCAGTTAAGTCAAAAAAAGTTCCAACACATTTTAATGAAACTTGTTTTATGAAGCTAGTCTATAGTACACTAGTATAAGCTATGCATATAAACCTTATAAATTACCTACTTTTTGCTAAAGCCTAGTCGGTACTAGTAGAATCTACTTATGTACAAAGACCTGACACAATACCATCAGCGTTATGATTACAATATTACTTCTTTGCTTAGCCTAGTCTGGTCTAGCACTTATCAGCTTATGTATAAAAACCTGACGCAAAACCATCAGCACTCACACAGGGTTTCGCAATTAGTTGCGTTCCCACTCACAATCTGATTGTGAAAACTGCTCAATTTCACGCGGTGCGAAACCTGGTTTCACGATACGAAAATGCGTTCACACGTGCCAAAGTTTTCGTTCCTGGTGGCGAAAACCGCTGTGTGTGAGCGCAGCCTTAGCCTAGTTCAGATAGCCAGCGGTTGAGGTTTACTAAGAATACTCAACGTGAAAAAATATACCTACACTACCCAGTACCAGTACCCAGTTACCTGCTGAGCGTCAGGGATACGTTTTAATTGATTAGTAAAACAATGCAATGGCCTGTTCTGTGTTATATTAACGGCATAGCATCAACTAGTCAAATTGCTTCTACACGGTAGGCCCTGACTCTGCGATAAACAAAAAGTAAACCATTTACGTTTCACCGCAAACCGCACATTTCAATCCCGTGAACAGCCAGCACCCAACATCTTCCTGCTCCGGATGGCAGATGCTTTCCCGTAGCCCGGAGCGTTACTCTGTCTACGCTATTTAATCTGGCTGACAGACACCGAATCTGCCTTAACGGCGGGACACCTAACGATGTTCAAGCTGGGCAGTGGCAAACGTCCTTTTCAGGACGGGGCGATGCGCATCTTCGGCGCACCGTCAACAAGTTCCAAAGGCCCAGCATTCTCCAACTGAACATCGAAGGCCTCACTGCAAGCAAGATGAGCGTGTTGCATCGTCTTGCGTTACAGTGTGAGGCACTCGTCATCCTCTTACAGGAAACCCATTGCACCTCGGTAGAAAGGTTAGATCTTCCGAGCTACCATCTAGCTGGGTTTTCCTTGAGCAGGAAACATGGTCTTGCTACGTTTGTCCATGAGCGTCTGAAGTGGATCCTAATCGACCAGTCCCCACCAACATCGGAGATCGAGTGGGTGTGCGTGGATGTTGATAACTGTAAAATAGTCAACGTCTACAAACCCCCTCCAACACGGATGCAAGCATCTGATCTTCCAGCATTCCCCCATCCCTGCCTCTATGCTGGCGACTTCAACTGCCACCATGTTGACTGGGGCTATAATAATAACAATCCAGACGGTGAATGCCTGGCTGGCTGGGCCAGTACCAACAACTTCACCCTGCTATATAGCCCCTAGGAGGCCGCCAGTTTCCACTCTGGCCGCTGGAAAACAGACACCAACCCAGATCTTGCATTTGCCAGTGTCGATTTGGACAGTCGCTTACCTGACAGACGTATCTTAGGAAAGTTCCCAAGGTCACAACACCGACCCTCGCTTATAAGTCTACCCAAACTTGCTCATCCAAAACCGAGCAAGCCTGTAAAGCGATGGAACTTCCGCAAGGCCAACTGGGACCACTATTCTAACCTAACCAACAAACTGGCCAAGAGTATACCGCCACCTAATCTCAGAACATCGATCAAGTTTACCAGTGCTTTTGCAAGGTAATAAGCACTGCGGCGAAGAAATGCATCCCTCGTGGTCGACGATCAAACCACATACCTTGCAGGGATGCGGAGTGTGAAGACCTCTATCAGCATTTCCTGCAGTCACCTGGGGGCCCTGATTCGGATAAGGCTGCCACAGCCCTACTCACAATGCTCGACGGGAAGCGGAGAAATCGCTGGTCAGAGACGGTCCGCAACATTGACTTGTCGCACTCCAGCCGGCTGGCATGGAATACTATAAACAACTTGACTGGTAGGTCACGACAATCCCCTCGTCAATGTCCCGTTTCAGCTGATGCTATTGCTTCTCAGCTGGTTAAAAACGGGAAATACGAAGGTGTGAATCGACGCTCATCTCGGCTCGTCTTACAGGAAGTGTCTGACCTTTGGAGGGCTGAGCCATTACATCCTGCGAATGTCTCCGGGAGTTTCTCCCATCGGGAGTTCGCTGCTGCCCTCCAACATTTAAAACCAGGCAAAGCTCCTGGACCTGATTCCATTTGTCCGGAGCTAATAATCCATGCTGAAGCCGGCTTAAAATCTTGGCTACGTGGCTTCCTATCTTCCTGCCTGCACCACCTCAAAATTCCTAAGATCTGGAGAAGAGCGCTGGTAGTAGCGGTCCTAAAGCCTTCGAAACCGGTGGAGGACCCAAGAAGCTATCGTCCGATCTCCTTGCTCTGCGTTCCCTACAAGATTCTCGAGCGACTTATCTACGCCCGCGTCGAACCTCCTATTGACCCTCTGCTCCCACGGGAACAGGCGGGTTTTCGACGCGGAAGATCCACCGTGGATCAAGTCACTTTGCTCACGCAAAGCATTGAGAATGCATTCGAAGCGAAAAAGAAGGCCGGTGTCGTCTTTATCGACCTGACAGCTGCCTATGACACTGTCTGGCACCGTGGCCTCACCTGCAAGCTGTTGCGGCTTCTGCTGGACAAGCACATGGTTCGTATGATTATGGAGCTGATCCGCAACATAAGCTTCACCCTTACAACTGGCGACAGCAAGCCTAGCAGGTTACGACGCCTGAGAAATGGCGTCCCCCAGGGATCGGTCCTGGCCCCCCTCCTTTTCAACATCTATACATATGATATCCCCTCCATAACCTCCAAGAAGTTCGCCTATGCCGACGACCTGGCGATACTTTATACATCTGAAGAATGGAAGGAGTTGGAAAGGACTCTAAGCCAGGACATGACTACACTCTCGGAATATCTCCAGACCTGACGATTGAAGCTTAGCCACACCAAAACGGTGACGGCGGCCTTCCACCTCCACAATCGAAAGGCTAAGCGTGAGCTTAAGATCTGTAACATCGGTAAGACCTTACCTTTCTGTCCAGTTCCCTCTTATCTTGGGGTCAAACTGGACAGATCGCTCACATATCGTCCTCACCTGGAAGCATTGCGCAAGAAGTTATGTGCTCGCGTCTCACTGTTGAGGCGACTTGCTGGAACAGGTTGGGGTGCTAGCGCTAAGACATTACGCACAGCTGCCCTGTCTCTGGTCTACTCGACTGCCGAGTACTGCGCACCAGTCTGGTGCCGCAGCGTGCACATACGGCTTATCGACAGTGTATTAAATGACGCCTTGCGCATTGTCACTGGATGCCTGCGTCCCACTCCATCGGTCTACCTTCCGGTTCTTTCAGGCATCCAGCCAGCTGAGCTTCGCCGCCAAGGAGCGACACTCTCCCTAGCCAAGCGCAGCTCCGTGGACCCTGACCACATTTTACATGGCCAGTTTCATGAGTCACAGGACATATGTAGGGAGAGATTGAAATCTAGACGCTCATTTGTACCTGCTGCTCGGAAATTACTAGACAGTCTTTCTGAGATGGACGTCCGTGCAGCCGAGTGGACGAACACAAAATGGGACATGGAGTACTCTGCCAACGCATTGTCACTCCACGCTTTCATTCCCAAGGCTAGCTCCAGACCCTTGGGTATGGGTCTGCCCAGAGCTGCCTGGGTCAAGCTCAACCGTCTGCGTTCTGGTGTTGGACGTTTCTGTTCGTCCATGTACAAATGGGGTCTCGCTCCTCTAGCAAATTGTGAGTGTGGTGCCAGTGAACAAACCGCAGATCACATCATCTCACAGTGTCCCATACATCGAGCACCCCGAGGTATGTTTGGTCTAATGGTTTTGGATGACGAAACAAGATGCTGGCTGAAGTCCCTTACAGTCAGCATTTGACCCAAGCAGTTTGGTGGCCAGGGTGGTAAAAGGATAAACCCTCGGCCTTGGTCCTTCCATCTGTCTTGGAAGAGATGCCCCGCCAAACGACGACGACGACCCAACATTGCCTTTCACGAATCACGATCATGACATAAAAGTGTTTCAAAATTATTTTCTAAATCGGAAAAAAGCGAATGCACGACTTTCCAAAATCAGAAAAATAAATAGGAAAAAAGTTTCTCATTTAGTACCAGTATCCTATATCGGAAAAATAAATAAGAATAAAGTTTCTTATTTATTAAATAGGAAAAATAAATAAAAAAAGTTTTTGTTCTTCACTAAATCAGAAAACAAAATTTTCTTATTTGGTAAATCAGAAAATAAATAAGAAAAAAATTTCTTATTTAGTAAATCAGAAAAATAAGTAAAGCAAAAGTTTCTTATTTGGTAAATTAGAAAAATAAACAGGAGAAGAAATTTTCTTATTTAGTAAATCGGAAATATCAATGGGACGGAAGTTTCTTATTTAGTAAATCGGAAAAATTGATGAGATCAAAGTTTCTTATTTAGTAAAAAGCATTTCTAATTTAGTAAAATTTCTGATTTACCTAAATCGGAAAAAGTGATCTTGAAATAAGCCAAAAAGCAAGTGGAAAATTTGCACATAATTTTTTTTTTAAACGGCGCCCCATGCGAATGTACCGCTATGCGGGCAAGAAAAACGAAATACCGTCGATGACTCTACTCGGGCAGACGCTGTTTCCGTTTTGTCATCTGATAACCGGTTAGTTAACAACACTTTGTGATTAATTATTGCTCTCTATTAAGCAACTGAAACACATACATAATTTTTTTTTTCATAAGCGATTGCCCAACATGGATATTAAACGCCACTACTTGATTCGAAAAAATGAAAGCCTACAGTTGCAAATCCTGATTAGAAAATCTATAAATTTGTATTTAGTTGCATATTTATCTTCCTATCACAAGAAATCGATCAATGCGCTGTACGAGCTCGCTTAGGAGTTGCCAGCTATCTGTCTATCACAGCAAAATGGGGGAATCCCGCTAAGTGCTGTTTCCAACGGCACAACAAGTAAACTTGCCGGCTTGTTCTACACACTGTCCCTTTAATGTTGAGCGTCAAGCAGGGAAGCTGTGAATACCAAGTTTAAAGTCGTTGGTTTGACTCGACTCGGAATCAAACCCAATTCTACTGGCTACTACAGCTCCCGAGGTGAACGATCTTACCACTCGGCCATCTGAGCTGCAAAAAGGCAATTCTTGCCAACTTTGCAAGCAAAACTGCGTTCAGCGTAGAATCAAATGTAAACGAGGCTTTAAGCCTCGTTTGCACTTGGCGTAAGTTTTAGCAAACGCTGAGCGTGCCAAGATGGATTTCGTTCAAATTAGCGTAAAAATGATTCTACGCTGAACGCAGTTTTGCTTGCAAAGTTGGCAAGAATTGCCTTTATACAGCTCAGATGGCCGAAAGAGCGTCCGCCTCGGGAGCTGTTGTAGCCTGTAGACTTCGGTTTGATTCCGAGTCGGTCAAATCAACGATTTTAAACTTGGTATTCACAGCTTCCCTACTTGACACTCAGCATCAAAGGGACAGTGTGTAGAACAAGCCGGCAAGTTAACTTGTTGTGCCGTTTGGAACAGCATTTTGTGGGATTCCCCCATCTTGCTGTGATAGACAGATGGCTGGCAACTCCTTAGCGAGCTCGTACAGTGCATTGATCGATTTCTTGTGATAGGAAGATAAATATGCAACTAAATACAAATTTATGGATTTGCAACTGTGGGCTTTCATTTTTCCAAATCAAGTAATGGCGTTTAATATCCTTGTTAGCAATCGCTTATGCTTCCATGTAGCCCGGGCTGTGATTAAGTCTGTACAAAGCTTTTCTCTTTCAAAGTTACAATCACAGACCGAAACCAAATCTGCCGACCCGGAAGGGTATCCACTCTTCCCGATGCTCAGCCAAGGCCTACCAACCGGCAAACGTCCTTTTCAGGACGGGGCGATGTTTGCTCTGCTTCAGGGCACATCGTCAACAAGTTCCGAAGGCCAGCAATCCTGCAGCTGAACATTGAAGGCGTCACTGCAAGCAAGATGAATGTCCTTCACCATCTCGCTGTTCAGTTTGAGGCACTCGTCATCCTACTACAGGAGACACACTGTGCTTTTACCGACAAGCTTGTGATTCCAGGCTTTGCACTAGCTGGGTCCTGTTTAAACAGGATACACGGCCTTGCTACATTTGTCCATGAGCGACTAAAATGGACCCTAGTTGATCAGTCCCCATTTACTTCAGAGACTGAGTGGTTATGCGTAGACGTTGATGGCTATAAAATTGTCAACGTTTACAAACCTCCACCTACACCATTACAGACTACCGACCTACCACTGTTTCCACACCCTGTCCTGTACTCGGGTGATTTCAACTGCCCGCATGTGAATTGGGGCTACAGCAGCAACAGCGCTGATGGAGAGTGCCTTGTTGCTTGGGCAAGCCTTAATGGTCTTGTCCCTCTCCATGACCCAAAGGACATGGCCACTTTCCACTCACGCCGCTGGAACACTGGCACCAACCCGGACCTGGCGTTTGTTAGCGTTGGTCCTGATAGTCGCTTACCTGACAGGCGTATTTTAGAGAAGTTTCCTAGGTCATAACATCGACTTTCGCTCATTGTTCCACCAAGGCTCACTCTGTCAGTTCCGAGTATGCCTGTTAAGCGATGGAACTTCCGCAAGGCCAAATGGAGCAATTGCAATGCCCTGACCAACCAACTCGCTTAGAGCTTGATGCCACCTGACACATCTGATGTGGACCGGGCGTACCAGGACTTCTGTAATGCCATCAGCACAGCAGCCAAAAAGTACCGTATTTTCCCGTGTATAAGAGACCCTTGTGTATAAGAGACCCTTCAATTTTTAGGTAAAATTTTCAGAACTACAAAACATACTGGCGCTAGAAGACTTACTCCCATGTATAAGAGACCCCCTATTTTTAAAGTGAAAATTATGAACAAAAAAGGGTCTCTTATACACGGGAAAATACGGTATATCCCACGTGGTCGACGAAACGACCACATTCCGTGTTGGAATGCTGAGTGTGAGAACCTCTATCAGATGTCCCTGCAATCGCCTGAGGGATTTGACTCTAGCAGGCCTGCTTCTGCCCTGCTGTCCAGGCTCGACAGAAAACGCAGGGACCGATGGTTTGAGGCAGTCTAAATCATCGACTTTTCTCACTCCAGTCGTAAAGCATGGAGCATATTAAACAACTTATCTGGTAGATCACGACGCTCCCCTCCGCATTGTGCAGTTTCAGCCAATGCCATCGCATCAGTACTAGTCAATAACGGCAAATACGAAGATATTGATCGCAAGTCATCCCGGCTTGTGTCTCAAGAAGTGTCTGATCTTTGGAGGGCCTCTACAACAAGTGCAATGTCTGTGGAAGCTTTACTCCTTCAGAATTCGCAGCCGCCCTCAAACATCTGAAACCAGAAAAGCTCCAGGCCCAGACTCTATCTGCCCTGAGCTTTTGCTCCATGCTGGAGCTGCCCTGAAATCCTGGCTGTGCGGCTTTCTTTCATTCTGTTTGCACCACCTCAAAATTCCAAAAATCTGGAGAAGAGCGTTGGTTGTCGCGATTCCCAAACCAATGAAACCTGTAGAGGACCCCAAGAGCTATTGCCCCATCTCTTTGCTCTGTGTTCCCTACTTGACTTGATGTTCACTAGCAGTGGCGTCTCGTGGAAGATCAAACAGCATACGAAATTTATCATTAAATGCAACACACATGCATCTATAAGAATCATTCTGATCCTGTGACCACAAATGACTGGCAAATAGTGAGGCACAGTACGCATTGAAGATCGCTTTTTCTTTTGACGGATGTAGAGCACATTTTAAATTTAGCTTTAACTTTGTTAGCAATACCGCACGTTTCACTTGCCTGAAAATATCATTTCGATTAAGAGTCGGGTCATATCGTACAACTCAATAATGGTATTGAAAACTTCCTTGCTTGGAAGTTCAACAGTAAACCAACTGTGTGGTGTACGAGCCGAGTTAGAAAAAGCAATTTACAGACTCTTCCCCATTTAAGTGGCAGACAGATGCTGGAGTTATGCAGTCTATTCGCTGTCACACTATACTGTGTATTAGGAGCTTTCGAAAAAAGAAGCATGAAAATGCAAAGAGATCAAGCTCAAGAGACAAAAAATGTGGTTTAAATTTTGAAGCATTTACGAAAATGTGGATGATTTATAGAACTTGGGGTGTCACAATTAGATTGTGCGAGTAGATTTGCAATCACATTTTGTTGTCTCTCATTGTTCTTAGAAAATAAACAGCACAACACAATACTCTAGTTTCTTTCGATGACGTGATATATGTCGGTGACGAAACAATATCCTCTGGACCAACGTATCTCTGATTGTCTCTCGCTTACCGAGACTGCACAGCAAATATAGACATTGATGGGATTTGTTTTGTAGAAGCTTCCTAACTTATCATTGGAATCAGGCAAAAGGTTTGTAAAAGTTTCATCCAACTCTATTGTTCTCAGCCCTCGCTAATGACGGATAAATCGAACTGGCACGTCAAAGGTGGTTTTCCAACTGCAAATCACTTAGTTGATGACCTGCAAAAACAATTTTTTTTTTTTTAATAATTGTAATCATTGCTCTCGGATGGAAATTTTATCATAAAACGATACATCACAGACAATTTAGAATAGTCAAAACATTTTGGGAGATAGTATACAACAGTTATTGCTGAATAACTTTTTGTTTGTTTGTAAGAAAGTACATCGTAATTATACAGTTAATACTGACATTTCAAAATCCAAATGTGTGGAACTTTAACACAACTCCTACCCTTCATGCTTACCTAGCAATTGCAAAATTTACACCAGGCAATTCAATTTCTTCATAGTATTTAACATTTGTACTCATATCCTTCAGCAACTACGCAGCTATCTACTTTGGGTGCTAAAAACTGTCCATTACCACTGCCCATATTATTGCTTAACTACCGATAAATAAAACTTACTCTGCTGCGTTCTCATGATCCTTTACAAGTTCATAATACCGTACAAGGACCATGCTTTTGTGTTTTGGCTGAATTTCTGGATGTTATCATCATATTTCTTGTTTCTTAATTCTATGTTTTTCCTTTGAATGTTTCCATTGAGTCTTGCATTGTTCATCTGTCAAAGAACATTAGCAGAATGATAAACATGCTTATTGCCGCTTCCGTATTAACTGACCACAAACTATACACTATTGGTATTGATGCTGCTAATCCAGTTTCCGTTGTTGCATAGCATCTTTCAAATTATAAATCTGTGATTGTGCATTACATGAATGAACACCGCATATTGGTAAGTTGATGCAAAATATTATCTTTTAACCATCATTTTGACAACAAACTTTGAACTTAATAAGGGTAAATGCAGTTCCTACATTAATTTAAGGAAGTGTCTATCTTACCGTTAATGGCAAAGCACTGATTAGAAAATTTTCTTAAAACTGATCGAGTGTACTATAGACGCAAGCCAATCAACAGCCATGCGTATACACGCCTATATTTTTCAACCAATCACTAAATCAGCATTTTGCCATTAGCAGCAAAATAGACACTGCCTTAATTTAAAGCATCAAAAGTTTACAAGTGTTACCAACGATGCAATAAATTTTGGTTTATAAATGAACTTTGTTCATATATGCAAGTATTTAGGTACGTTATGTTCTGTCAGCTTGGTTAATTTGGAACAAATGATTCAGTAAACGATAGTTCAATCAAACTGTTATTCATTTATTTAATAGATTCCCAGTAGTAAAACAGAAATTTGGTCATATTCCAAATTTTTGAAATGGATACAAGCAAAATCAAGCAACACACAGTGTTTTACACATTGGCTTTATACAGACGATACTGGCACAGTAGACGGTAATCCTAGAGCTGTACTGCAGCAGCACATGGTTTTCGCTGACACATATTAGATTAGAACGTCTCAATACTTACATCTTAAGGTTCAACATTGAAACGCTTTAAATTATGCACCAGTATTCGTACGTCAATAAATGTATATAAATGCCTTATTAAAAAAATTAGAAGCACTTTCATTTGTGAGTAAACAATCTCTATTTTTACATAATAATGTTGTCACCAAAACTAGCAACAAAATTTGCATCTAATAATGGTTTAGTGTAAAATATTGCCTTTTAAATTTCACCTAAGCTAAGCTATCCAGGCTACTCCTGTACTGGTGTACCGGTAACCTTTCATGGTGCTGGTAACACCTTCCATGCTTTCTCTATCATTCAACAGGATGAAAACGCACCTACCTTCTTGGTTAACTAAAACTGCACAAAATGGAACAAACAGACTACTTACATGAGGGCATCCATATCCTTCAGCAACCTGTTTCTAACAAATTAGCTTTACACATTTGTTGTTGTAATACCGGTATTTGTTTCTAAAATTCCACCAGCAAGTATACCAGTATTGCTGTAGTAGCAGCTCCAGATTTTTTGGGAATGTTAATATATCGGTAGTGAAAAAACCATGAAGCACAAATCAGTTTAACAAGATTCTAAGCAACACCTGTAGACTAGAAACAAAACTAGTCAAATCATTATGTACAGGTACATAGGCCTGGTTCTTACGTATACACAAATATATCTTTGAAGTCTGACTTTCTTCATCGGAATAGCCTGTGCACTACCCAGTACCGGTATAGTTAATGGTTAGTCTTATGTAGGAAGTCAACAAAAAAGTTTTATTTAAGTCGAAAAAGAATAATGGAGTACCGTAAGACCTGTAAGAGGCCTTTTTTACTGATAACTTTAGCTAAAGATCTATGTCTGGCAAAAAAAGGTAACCTAAGGTAACAAGGTAACAGGGTAAGGCTAACCTCAAATAACTTTCTTGCAGGCTGAAGTGCTGAAGTAAAACGCTAAGCAATAAGTTTATGGCTAACGTCTAATAACAGCCCCCAGGTTCGGTTAGAGTTGCTTGGTTAGGATCAGGTTTGGTTAGAGTTAAATTTAGTTAGGGTTTGGTTCAGTTACAACCCGAACCTAATCCTAACCAAATCTAACCAAAACCAAACCTAACCAAACCTGGGGGCTGATACAAGACGTTACCCTAAGTTTATTTTATTAGCCTAGCAAAAAAGCTGTGGTAAGGCTAACCTCATATAACTCTCCAGCTAGGCTGATGTAAAACGCTAAGCAATAAGTTTATTTCACTAGCCTAAAGGCTCGTGACAAATTTATACCCTATACAAAGCTTTTTCCAACAAGCCTATGCCTGCTTCGCTAGCCTTAGCAAGAAGACCTGCTGGTACCTGACAGCTAAATAGTTCTCTACGCTGAACTCGCCAGAGCGTCCGCGTGAAAATTTAATGAAAAAGTAAATTTTTTCAGCTGAAAATCTACGCTGAGATGCTGATTTGTATCTACGCTGAAATTCCTTAAGTAAACAAAAAAATCTACGCTACGCAGACGATTTTACGCCAAATGTAAACGAGCCTTTACGCATCGCTGCGTATTAAATGCAGTGTGACGCCGACGTAGAAAATGCCGATATCCTAATTGGTGCGTGTGTAACACGGCATATTGCACAACGTATGCGAATGTCGAGGTGACTTTTTTGTGGAAGATATCCAGACCGGTGAACGACCTGCTGCGACTCATGATTAACTGGGTCTCCAACTTGACAAGGACGACGCGAACAATGACGCTGGAATGCGAGCGAGAAATCTAATCAAACAATTTTTTTATAGTTTGCTGAATTTGGTTTGTGCTGTTTTTCTGGAGTAATATATTGTTTTGAGTACCGACAACTTTGGGTGATACCGTTGTTTGCAAAGCTTTTATCAGGTCTTGAGGATCGTGTCGAGAAGTTGTTAAAATGCGATGGAGGTGCTAGGTTTAAATGCTCCACACATGGTTAGTTTCGGTTTTTGTATATCAAAAGGTACCGTAACGAAAAGCTATAATAGATGCAAAAAACCTATTAATATCAAATCAACGCAGAAAAATCAGTAAAAATAAAAGCAATCGAGACAATAATAGCGGTTCCTGCAAATGCGTTAAAACAACGAATTCTGTAAAACGAAATTCACACCAAGAATTCAGTAAAATAGGCCTACTCCACAACTGAAAATGAAAAATTTGCAAGGGACAAATTAGTGTTTCGTTTTTGAATGCGCTACATCTTTTCAGTGTTTTACAGTTACTTTTCGTTTTCACTATAACAAAAGTCTCGTCAGCCTTGCTACGCACAGCCAATCCAGGCTAAACTCATTCCAGACTGTAAAGACTCTTTTTTGCGTTGCTTTACCTGGACATCTCGACTTCATCTCTTTTCTAGGTTGTGCCCTATTTTTAGCAGGCGACTGGTCCCAAACAACGATACCCAATGAAAGAGCCTATAACTACTAACCCCAAACTAAGTTACCGGTAGCCTAACTAGCCCACATCACTAGAAGCCCCCATGGCAACCCAATCCTTTGCGTGGGGGCTTCTAGTGATGTGGGCTAGTTAGGCTACCGATATCTTAGTTTGGGTTAGTGGTTATGAGCTCCTTTATTTTGTATCGTTGTTTGGGGCCAGTCGCCTGCTAAAAATAGGGCACAACCTAGAAAAGAGATGAAGTCGAGATGTCCAGGTAAAGCAACGCAAAAAAGAGTCTTTACAGTCTAGAATGAGTTTAGCCTGGATTGGCTGTGCGTAGCAAGGCTGACGAGACTTTTGTTATAGTGAAAACGAAAAGTAACTGTAAAACACTGAAAAGATGTAGCGCATTCAAAAACAAATACAATTGCATCATAGCATAGAAAGATGTGTAGAAGAGTTGGCCATCAGTTTTTTGGGACTTTTTTCACGTTCCCACATTTCATTCCATAAATAGTTTTGGGGAGTAAATGACGATTTTTTTTCTTCCCAAGGGCTGGCTACCAAAGGAGACATTGGAGTTGTGTGTTTGCGATTGACGACGACAGCTGCCTTCAGCTTCTCTGGTACTCCTGTGCGTGTACAACAACATAGTTACTTGCAGGCCTACTATTTACTTAAGCTAGAGCGTTTTTACGAACTGCTACTAATTTTCCATAAACTTTTTACATTTGCAAACCGAATAAACAAGCACGATTTCACCAAAAAAACTCGTTCACACTGGCCAAAGTTTTCGTTCCTGGTGGTGAAAACCGCTATGTGTGAACGCAGCCATAGACGTTTGGTTTTAAATAAAAGTAGGTAAGAATAGCTTTGCAAGAAGATGTTTTCGCGTTAGGCTTCACAAAATGCTCTGACATAACTCTTTTGGGTAGCTTTAAAAAGCTGCTGGTCCCAAAAGCTTTTCGTAACGCACTCGTCAGTGGGTTATCGCGTCAAAGTGAGAAGTAGAAGCAAGGTCTGCTTTTTTGAAAAGCACATCGGACCAGTGGCGTACGCAGAATTTTTCAATGGGGGGGGGTTTCAGTGACGTCACATCGTGATGACATAAGTTTCAATGACGTTACAGGTATCATAATGCCATAACGAAGAAAGCAATCCCGATATTTCACTCACACTTTTGCTTGATTCTTTGCGCTTCATTTAGGAGCGAAAAGGTTTCACAAAAACTCAAGCTGTCAATCGTGGTTAAAAATTTACCAAAAAATTTTAGTCGACTTCATTTTTGGGCCATATGAAGGTTAACTGACTAAAGTAAGCTAGCTTTCGCAACGTCACAAACAGGGTGTAGCCAGGGAGGTAACACTGGTAATTGCTTCCCTTCAATTGCTTCCCTCCTAAGTGTTGTTTATATCAATGTTTTTGCTTCCCTCCAAAAACATTGATATAAACAACACATATAAACTTTGATAAAAACATTTAACATGCTCTCATTATAAAAGGGGCAGTTTTCCCTGTCTTGAAAACAGAAGACAGTCAAGCCTGAGCAAAAACTGCCCTCCCTACTGAAACGTTTTTAAATTACAACAAATTACACGCGAGAGGAATCTCTAATCATGTGATTAAGGTCAAAAACAGCGTCGATTTTATCTAAGCATTTTTCACACGAATCACAGCGTCGATATTATGTGACACACTCAAGCACATAATCGGGGTGTCTGGGAAACAGAGCACTCCAGCTCCTGAGACAGTTTCGGTGCGTAACAACGATTTTGCCTTAAAATCAAGAAAAGTTTCACTTTTTCTACAATCGTTAACGTCAAGCGCTGCGCAAGCAAAGTTTGACTATTAGTAGGCTTATTATTGCATCACAATGAAAGTTGTTCAACATTATATAAGCAAGTTGGATAGCACAGAAAAACATGAGAGCAATTTCGGCAATCTCTGTATGAAAAAAGGCGGTTCGTTCCAAAAAGAAAGGTTTTCATTTCGTTTAAAGTCTTCAATGGAGGGGGGTTGACCCCGAACCCCCCCCCCGTGCGTTCGCCACTGCATCGGACGTCTGCGAAGCGGTTGTTTCATCGGCCAATGGAATGCGGGGAAGTCATGCGCGGCTCTGATTGGACAAGTCGGACGAACCTAAATTCGATTTGAACAGTTTAAAAGTAAAAACAAACTCCTTCTGCCTGCATAGATTAGGTCGCCGTACTCTGATGTAGTTGGCGTCGCGGACGCTGAGATGATCACACTCTTTTTCATCTCACTAAGCTTGATTAAAAATGTACTTTAATCTAAAAAATCCAAAGTGGTGGAAAAATAGCTCGCAAAATTGAAATCAGCATGGTTAATTTCATAGTATTAAGGCGTTGGAACTCCCAGTAACTTTTAAAAACAAATATTAGTTGGCTTATTCGCTACTCACTCTTAAGCTTGCGTGTTCGGTGGAGATTCTTCACCTTGCCATGACTATATCTGCTCTACGATTTTTTACGGACAAAAAACTATAAAAGCGTTTATAATCAAAAAATTTTAAAAACAACAGCACTTTGCAAGCGACTGATGAGGCCAATTATGTAAGTTGCTAATAATCAGAATATTGTATTGGGCATTTGTTGCCTTCACTTAACTGAAGAAGTAAGTCAAACCATCGATCAGGATAAAATTGAAGGAATGGTTAAAAATTTCGTTTGGCTAGTGCATTTGATTGGGGATTACTTCTGAGGCACCGGTGTTTCAATATAACAAAGTAGACAAACGTTTTAACAAATAAGACTAATAAAAATTTGAAATTTGCAATTAATAATAATGGGAATCAGTGTTTCAAAAAGTGCTCGATAACTGCGTTCAGTTAGAGCAAATATACAAATTCACCACAGCTTAAAAACATCTATATAAAATCCGAGTCTGTTTCACCTAAAAGGGATCATTAGGGAGATTCGCAATCAGATGAAAAATGCTCCTCGGTTATACTTAATGGGCTCATAGACGACAATTTTAGACTATTAGCATACTACCTCAAACATGCAGTTTATAAGCGTAGTTTGATCATTAATATAAATTTGCAGATGATTGGTGATGTCATCCGCTTTTTATTTTTGTGGTGAAAGTGCGCCATTGTCAGCAGATCTGAAAGCTTTCCTGTCAATATCACTCGTGACATGAGCTAGACCCGGAAGTGATTGCAGCGCGAGTGCTCTTCCGCCATGTTGCCAACCCTTTTTTCTCAATAAGCTTATAAGCTTGCACCTGTGTAGCTATTCTATCGGTGACGTGATCAAGCAGGTTATATCACTTTCATGTGTCTATTTGCTTATTAAGTCAGTTGCCACAATTTCACTGGAAAACAAACAACTTAGACATAAAAGTGTTTTCATTTTCATGATATAATCCACATTATAACGTGCGCGAGTAAGTTCAAATTATCAATACCAAAGTTGGATCGGCATCAAAGAGTAATTAATTAGACTTTTTCATGCAATTATAATCGCAATTGAGACTTTTTGTTTTCAAGTAATCGTAATTTTAAAAAGTTGCGTGCAAAATTACAATTACTTTTTACTTCATCTATTTTACCTGAGCTTGATTTTTTACTCATTCAACTACACCTTCTCTATTTGATAACAATGGGAATTAGTGTTCCAAAAAGTGCTCGAAAACTGAGTTCAGCTAAAGCAAATGTACGAATTCACCACAGTTTAAAAACTGTTTTTAAACTGTTTTGCGGTAATAATGAAATCGATTCAACTTCGGTCGGCAACGTGGGAAAAATAGCTTTTTGCGTATGATACTGCCATGCTGTACCATGTGCTAGTCGTCGCAGCTGTAATTTATGGAATAAGGTTAGAACAGAACAAGCTTCATTTTGTCCCGCGATACCAACATAATAAATAATACAGTATCCAATTAGTCGCTTGCTTCACCACTTTGAGTTACAAGTATCAAAATAACACGCGACTTGATCAGAGTCAGTGATGAGAAGAATTTAAGGCGAGCTTTGTCAGGTGTATAGTTGGAAGTGTTATTGTACTGTATGTTAGTTGGTAATCTTGTCAAATTAAAGGGAGTTTTTCACATGTCTGTAGTGTACAGTCACCTGGTGTTTGGTGATTCGTACATCCTACGCAGGCGGCACTTGCCCAAATCAAATTTTTTGGTGCAAAACTTTCAATTTGCTTTATATCTTATGCCGTGAAAGCTACGAGTGTCATTTTTGCCACCACATTTTGTGGTTTAGAGTCAATTCAATTCAGAAGAGGCAAAATCATTCGTCTCACGAGACTCCAGCTTTGCCTAATTAAGTTTTTTTTTTATGGCAACTTATCTCTGGGACCCCGGTTGTTGAGCTAGCCATTGTTTGTTCGTTTTCTTAAAAGAAGTAACATGACAAAGTCACTCTCAGAAACTTGTGCTCTAAAAAGGAATTTGTTTTTTAAAATTGCTGACTATGTTTATCAGAATACGCATTGTTGTATCGCTTCCTTATCAATCGCGTCATCACTTTTTTAAAATTACGCTGCATCTTTGAAGCTCAAATCAGGCGTATTGAGTCGCACCTTTTGCAGGGTAATAATCAGTGCTTTGTGACTGAACCACGTGTACAAAATCGTGGCAAGAAAGCACTTTAAAACGAAAATGAGTTGATGGAGTTACGAAAATTAAGCAATTATTACGGCATAATATAAATGTTTTAAGCATGAAAATTGCCGGAAGTGACGTGGAATACATAGAAGAGGTCAGAAGGCTTAGTAAAAGCTCAAGCATTCGCGTGGGATTTATGCTATCATAATTAAGCCAGAAGTTGAATAGAAGAAAATATTTCAGCAGGCGAAAAAATCTAAAAAAGTGATCAGTTACACCCTGAGGAGAACTACAAAAGACGCAACGAAATTAATAAGTGGTGCGCAAGCAATTAAGCGAACAACATCCTCACGCGGCATAAATATTGGACAAAAAACCAAGCTATGGTAAAACAAATGGAACCCAGAAGCACTATCCAACTGACCTCAAAATTTCGGCTTTATAATATAAACAATGATCAATGAACGTTTGTACGAAAGTCTATACAGTCTAGCTGCAGGGCTGAGAGAGTGATTCAAGCTTATAAATCAATAAAAAGAATTTTACTTAATGAAATTATCTCGAATCTAACCCTCCAAGATCTTGGACTAAATTTAACGAAATCAGAAAAATCTGATATGATATATTAATGTAATCTGATGTGATAATAAATTAAACGTAATCAGAAAATTCTGTTCCTACAGTGGGATTATTTAGTCTTAGTATATATACACGAGAAATTCAGCTGCTCCGGCATCAGCTTACGATGCCCGAGTGGGGCCGCATCTCCAGTAAAGACTCGCCGCAACCATTGGGCTGGTGATACGTCCATGGTCGGTGCGGATGTAGGTTCGAATCCCACTCGTAATCAGATTTTTCTGATTCCGATTATTTAGCCTAAGATTTTGGAGGGTTAGGTTCAAGCTAAATTCATGAAGTAAAATTCTTTATAAACAATGTTCGTCAGGAAAAAATTAAGAGCTCATTAACATTAACTGCCATTTGATGGGTATCAAACTGGAATTGTAATAAAAGTCATGTCATTTGTAACTTTTGCAAGATGTCACATCAACTAATCATGGGATTACAAAACAATTTGGAACAAAATGGATTAAAAAGAGAAAATAAAATCGCAATAATTTTCAAAACTGGACGTTTCAACAACATAGGTTCAGCTGTCATCATCAGCAGTGTAAGCAGGGCAGTGCAAAGCTGACAGAAGTAGAATTTACTGTTCTAACTACTAGTTATAACATAACCCAGGCAACAGGTCAAAATAAGTAGTGTACCAGTTGGCCTAATGATAACGTCATAAACTAAAAGGTAGGGGGACCGGGTATGTAAGTAACATTTTTCATATTTTTTGTCATATCGCGCAAGTTTATTGCATTACATGCTTTAAAATTGCTCAGTATCGACTTCGAGCTTTGCTCTACAACATAAGACCCTAAGATTTTTTCTGTTGCTTATATTTCGTCCATGAGATCGCAGACAAAAAGCACTTCTGTTTGTTACTTTCATAGGCAATATTGGGTATAGTTGTAACAACGCTATGGTATGGTTGTAACGAACATTCTTTTTTATTTTTACAAAAAGCGAGCAATTTACAAGTCACCGTCAGACTCGCAATGCACACAGACAAATAAAAATCCACCATCGGTGCAAGGTAGGTGAGCTCAATGTTCACAATATGAACATTTCACCCACTTTTCACCGGGTTTTGAGTCGTAAGTGTCCACGCAAACGACGCAGAACCATTTATCTTCTTCGTCGCTGGAAGGCATCACCGATGTACGTTTCTTTCTGGCTTCTTTCTCAAAGTAGTTTTGCATCCTGCTTACTATTAGCCTATCTTTTCTACGATCGAATAACTTCTTTGCTTTGTCATTAACTTTTTTTGCTTCCTCTTCAACCAGTTTTTTCCTGACTGGTAGTGCTGTCAATGTTTTCAATGTTTTTTTCTTTTCTTTTTGGGTCCCTTTTCTCGGACCAGCTTTTGACATAGGGCGTACATTGGTGAGATTAAATTGTAGACTGACCGTTGAGCAGCATGGCTCTTCGGTTGAAGTATCAGGATTGATGCAGATCACCGAAGTATCAACCACACAAGAAGTTTCGCGTACCTACGAATCATCGGAAGGATTTATGTTCAAGTCGCTCGAGCTTGCGTCAAAGCATTCACTAGAAAACGAAGGGTAGGTTTGTGACAAGGCAATTGGCACCGAGGCTTCTCCGTCTAAATTTAGGTTTGCTGCGACAACAGACGATTGGGTTGGGCATGAATACGGGGAATGTGTAGATGCTTGGTTCCTTTCAATGACACCTCTGGGTTTGGCCGATCAGCAAAGGTGGGCACGATGCTTTTTAAAGTACCGGCGTTACCGGTACTCGATACTTTGTTAAAAGTACCGGCGGTATCGGTACTCGGTACTTGAAAATCAAAAGTACCGCCGGTAGTACTAACTACAAGTACCGCCGGTAGTACCGCGGTACTTTTGTCGGTACTTTTGAAAAAAAGTTCCAGAAAGAAAGTAGGCCTACTGCCCTACATGTTGTTGATTTATAAGTAAAACTGTTCAGTTTCATAATAATTAGGCCTATAGCTATTAGCTATAAGATAAATACTAAATTACTCAATAGCGTAGTGTTACCGCTAGTACTTGATACGGCACAATTCACGAATTGCAAACTATGCACCAACCACCAAAAAACGGTACAAAACAAGCTATAGTTAGTGCCAGTGGTTAGCGCAACAAAAATCGGAAGAAATGCAACAATTTCCCTCGCCCATAGAAATGGGCCGCCACGCATAAAACGAAAACTTTTTTTATTGGAGACCACTTTTTGCGTAGAATGCGACAAAAAGATTGTTTAAGAATGTTGAACGAATGGGGACCCCATGACCAGAAGTGGCCAGTTTCGCTGGAGTTTTCAATGGAAGGAGTTTGTCATACATCATAATGACGTCGATCGAATAAACCTTTTTGGTGAAGTCAATAAAATAGAAACAGAATTTTTAACATCGAAGTGTGTAGAGAAGAGGTAGGCCTACTCAATTTTTTTTTCAAAAGCACCAGATTTCATAATGTATAAGTGCTCCAGAAGTCGAGGGCCAATAATATTTTAAGGTATAGACTTCGCTATTTTTTAAAATTTGTTGCACTCCGGATCTTCACGTAGGATCATCCGTTCTAACTTTTTCATGGCGCTTAATTTTCGTGTCTGTGATTATCAGAAAGCACTCAAAGCTGTAAGTTAGATTCATGTGATCATAATAATAGACAATACTTCGTGCGACCACGGACGAAGACCATATCAAAACTCATGATCGCGAGACTGGAGTCCCTGGGTGTAGAGCAGTGATTTTTAAACATTTTTGTTCTACCGCTTCCTTTTGGAAGTTGAAGACTTTCGTCACCCCCTCATCAGAAAACAAGTTTTAAGAGGGGCGTACGCCGTACGTAGACATTTTGTAAGATGGGGTACCGGTAGCGTAAGTGCAAAGACACGTTTTGCTTTGTCAGTTTAAAACATCAGAGTGTGGACTGCCCAATGACCACTTTGGTAGGCTAACTTCGGTTACCCTTGTATTAATTATAAAGAACAAATTAGGGAGCGCCCAGGTTCCCAAGTTAGGTAGGCTTTCGTTCAAGATAGACTCTTCTGCATCGATTCCGTGATAATGATACGTCACTTAAATCCTCGAAGCGAGAATATCTTGCCTTCCCACGATGCACAATTAGAGTTACAGTCAGTGCATAAAGCAACGCAGTTTCGAAAGCAACGGGACGTAAGACTTAAAGACTAGAAGTATAGATGACAAGAAAGCATCGCAAAAAATAGCAATGCAGGGAACAGAGTAGCAATCCACGACCGGTTTCGCTCTTATTTTGAGCTCGTCGGGTGAATATAGCCGGAAAATGGTGCAAAAATGGCACCGAAGTGAAGGGGTTTGAGAAAAAGTAAAAGATCGAGAATAACAAGCAATACAGCTCACCGTTTCCAGCGAACCGCATTAGTTGTTCGTTCGGAAAGTTTAAAGAGGAAACAGTAGGTTTCATAGAGAAAAAGAAAGATTTCTTAAATACATCAGTTGCCAACGTAAGCGAAATGATGCCCATCAGGTAATTTGGAATTGTGATTGTCATCAAAATTGAATCCATTGTTTCGTCATCATCAAAATAACAAATTGAGATTTAAATCAGAACCAAGAGAATTAATCCAGATTGACGGAAAACTCTTTTAAATATTCAGCTAAAACGTGAGAAAACTTCCGAGAAAGATCATTGCGCACTTTGTGAGTTTAGTATCTTATAAAGCAAGATACAGCAAGCGATTTAAGTTGGTTGGAGCAAAAATGCATAAGCGCGTTAGGAGTTGGGAATAAATCTCATAACGGAACTGACAGATGGCGAATTAGCTACAAAGTAAGATGGGAAGAGCTGCTGCAATAGACTGTCATAATCAGCAACGATTAGTTTAAAACATCATAAATATTCGCCGAGTTGACACGAGAAAATGTAATACAAAATGTTGTTGGCAATTTTTATTAAGGTACCTAGGATGTCGGCTTTTAAAAAACGAAATTGATTTCCGCTCGCTAATGATGAGGTTTACATCGATCGAATAGCATCGGATTTACGAGAAAACGTACACAATTATTTTATAATTTTGCATCTTTTTAAGGAGATTTGCTCAAGAAACGTTAATGCAGAGAGTTGTAAGTCGGTGGAATGTCTGTCGGCAGCGTGGCCGAGTGGTTCGGAGGGTCGTTTTTACGACGGTCATGTTCGCAAGATTGACGGTTCAACTCCTACCCAAGCCTCGTTGTTGCGTCCTTGGACAAGATGCTTCACAACAATTATCTCTGCTTGGTGGAATTTAACAAGCAGCAAATTGAAGAAGTCAGAAGCAAAATTCAGGCGGAAAATTCGGAAACACAGGCAACTCCTAAGCGAGTCTGCATTCGTCCTGCACATAGCGCCCCCGTCGCTTTCTCGTGACAGGAGGATGAAAATGAAAAAGAAATCACATCAAAGAAAATCAAATGTCTAGGAAAAGCATATTTGCGAAATTACGAGTCAAATCTGCAAAAATAAATTTTGAAATCTGCAAAAAAGACGTCTCAAAACTACTTTAATTTTTTTGTTGTCCTTGTTCTCATAATTAAGCCTAAGTTTCAAGTTGCATGGAAATACGCAAAAATCAACCAATCAAACCCTAAGCCTGCTGAGATAAATAAATACAAAGTTATACGAACTTTGAATTAAACATCCCGGAATCGTATCAAACAAGAAAAATATTTCGGAGGGCGCAAAGGCGCATCGATTTCACTAGGGCTGCCTATTGCGCAACTCTGTTTAATATTACTTAAGCCACGTTGTATGCAAGCTGTTAAAAAATCTACCCAGGTCTGGAGACTTTCTCTTACAGTAACAACCTTATCAACAAACGGCGACGCGAAAAAGAACAGACGAAACGAAACTATTGAAAAACTTCTACTCTGAATTGTGTTTCAGAAACATTGACCATTTGGGAAGATCGTCTGACTCTATTAGACCACTCCTCTTAAGCTTCAAAATATCTTTTCCTGTGAAAACGAATCTTTGTATTGCCGCGCTTGACGGGATGGCAGTATTGTATTTTAAAAACAAATCAATCAAACGATTGCTGCCGAAGATGTAACTGTGCAAGCTTCTCCTTTATTTATTATAAAAGATTTTGCAAAAGTACCGAGTACCGCCTAAAAATTGAGAAGTAAAAGTACCGGCATTGCAGTACTGGTACTTTTTTCCAAAGTACCGACGGTACCGGTACTAAAAAAGTACAGTACCGCCGTACTGCCCACCTATGCCGACCAGTAGCTTCCGAAGGAGCAAAGTCGCTATCTTGAAACACCTCCGGTAGTAACGCAAGCGAACCATAGTTCGGTAACGATCAAAGGCTTCTAGCAAGTATTTCACTGTCTTAGCATTCTGAAAGTGAAAACAGTCAGAATAACCGGACGTGGTAGGTGTTTATATCACGAGAGTCATCTTGAGAAGTAGATCACTCTAGCAGAACTTGCTAGAAGTACCATATACGAGTTAAAATTTACAACAGCATTTACACGTCGTTTAAATCTTGATTTCTTGCAGTGCTTTTGCAAAGGCTACTGCTGTATAGATAGCCTACCTAACTTACATCTAGGTAAGGGAACGTAATGCAGTGTTTTTTGGGTATGGTTGTAACATTGTGTTACAACCACGCCCAGGCATGTGCTTCATCTTTGGCAAGGTCTGGCAAGCTTACCAATCGAAAACATCTAGCAAGCTTACCGTTCCAACTGATTTCACATGCCAGATTAAACCTCAGATCAAGCCTATTTTGAAGATATAAAAAGAACTATAGTATCTTTAGCCAATAAAGTGTTAAGCAAAAAATACATAAATTAAAAAAAGTTACTCACATACCTGAAAATTCGAATTTTGTTCAACAAATTTTTAGTGTAGTACCAGTTGCTTCCAAAAAAGGCGTGAAACTGCAGGGACTATCAAGAAATGACATTGTATGGTCATGTGGCCTGTACGTCACAATTGTAAGAAGAAAAGTTGAACGTTACAACCATACCCCTGTTACGTTCATACCCGGTCTTCCCTACAGTTATTAAAATAATAGCGGAGTTAAATTAACGATTAAATATAATTAGGAGTCAACGTTAAGCAATGGCTCATATTTTTAAGTGATTCAAGAATCAATAAGCGTGCAGAATCACCAGCACTGCAAAGAATGTGCGGTTTGGCAAAGTCCGCTTTACGGTCAGGATTGTCCGTTAAATGTCGGCACACGCGGATTTATCCGAATGCTCCTTAAGTCTGTTAGTAAGATTACGTCTAGTCTATCCTATATAGCTAGAACCACAAGAACACGTTAACCTATATACAACCTCATATTTCATTTACGATATTTTCTTGTTCTTTAGATAAAAGTTCTGTCCGACGTTTTAGGTGCGGTCAATAGTTCGTAAAATATACGTTTTAAACCCTCCGGGTTTTTTCACTTTTTCCTGGTAATGCGTGCTACATTTTCATGCTATTCGTGCTGCTATTTTCATGACGTATATAAGCGTCCATTATCAAAAAATAATAATGATAATAAATAATCAGTTCTTTGTATTTTTTTTCACCATGACGGTCAGTTTTTTCTTCAGTTGCATCGACATTATATTGGATATCAATGCAACTCAAAAAAGACCCGTCCGCCCTAGCGGAGAAGCAGACATGAAACCGAGTTATTCTACGAATTATTGGCACCACCTGGAACATCGGACACAACTTTCATCTGAAGGAGAGACAAAAGGCCTTAAAGAAATATGTGTTTTTATAGGAGCCTATATAGGTTAACGTGTTCTGATGGTTCTAGCTATATAGAACAGACTAGACGTAATCTTATTAACAGACTAAGGAGCATTCCAGTTTGGATAAACCCGAGGTGTGCCGACGTTTAACGGACAATCCTGAACATAAAGTAGACTTTGCTAAACCGGACATTCTTAGTAGCGCTGGTGGTTCAGCACACATATTAATTCTTGAATCACTTTTCATTCAAAAATGTGAGCCATTGCTCAACGTTGACTCCAAATCCACTCCCTTTATATATTTAATCGTTAATTTAACTCCGCTATATTGTTTTTATTAGCTTTTAGTGTATGACGTTGTCATCACACAACTTACTCCTATTTTGACCTGTTGCCTGGGCTTATAGTTAGAATTGTAAGTTAGTAGTTATAGTTAGTATCACTATAACTTGTAGTTGGAATTGTAAACTCTAGTCCTTTTAGTTCTGCACTGCCTTGCATACACTGCTGATGATGACAGCTGAATCTGTTTTGTCGAAACGTCCAGTTTTGAGAATTACTGTGGCTTCATGTTTTTTCCTCAATAAAGGGGTTATTGTTTCAGCATCAGTTTTTTAAATTGAATAGTTTTTTCAACAATATGTCGGATCACAGCGACAAAGAGACAGAAAATGCAACGCAAGAAACGGCGGAAAAAATAGAAGAAAAAATTGAAATAACTCAAGAGAGCGAAGGAAAACAAGAAGAAGCTCCGGAAAGAAATCTGAATGCGAAAAAAGAAGTAAATGTAAAAGAAACAGATAAAGAAGAAGAGAATTCTGGTAAAGACGAAGAAGGGAAAGAAAAAAAGAATGACGAAAATAAAAAGAACGAAGGAAGTGAAGAGGATGATGGTGAAGATCAAGATGAGGAGGAAAGTGAGGAAGAAGAAGAAGAGGAAAATGAGGAGGAGGAGGAAGAAGAAGAAATGGAAAATGAAGAAAATATTGAAGCAAAACCAATTGCAGGTATGTGGATTTTGTGGAGGAAAAACTTAAAGCACAGAGAGATAAAAAAAATAGCAGAGGTCAGCGAAAACTTTTACATGTAAGCTTACACTTATAGTAGTGGTAGCCTACATTTTTGTTTGTCAAGACACATTTTTTTGTTATTGCAATATTTAAGGTTTACTCCTTTATGAGGCAATGCCCTAGTTTTAGCACAGAATTAATTAAGGGTTTACTCAATAGTAAATAATTTGAGTTGAGTTTTCCAAAATTTTTTTCAACACAGATTACATAACCATCAAAAGTGCAATGAATATTTTATGTCCTTTTTTTGTTTTGTCCCCCAATTAAGTTGTAGACCCACAATCTAAAACTGCAAATATAAAAGTTCTACCACTATACAAAGGTTGGTGGTACTGAATTAAAAGATAGCAAAAAAGAGAAGACCTAAGCTTTTTGTATAACACTTGTCGAGCTTCGGGAGTTGACCACCCAGGCAATTCGCAAGGGAGTCGCAACTGAATCGGCATGGTTTTGTGAGTTCACAGCAAACCCGTTGCGAGTCATCTTGCTGTGGATTCGCACTAGCGTTGCAATCAAATCAGCCTAAGTGTAAAAGGAGCAGCATGTATTGGCCTCACAATTTTTTCTTATTTTTAGGAAAAAAGCTAGGCGTTCTCAACCTGCAGTACAAACCACAACAAAACAAGACATAATTTTTTTTAAATATCTTTCTCAATCGATGTACAACGTCTTCTACATACAGATGTTTGTTCTCATTGCTAATGCAATTTTCGATTTTCACCTAGTGTGGCACGGTTCTTACGGTTAGACGAGCAACCAGGCACGTCAGCGGCACACAGATGCGCTACGCTGCTCCAAAAACCCTGCTGTAAAAGTATACCCGGTTATTACGTCTTACCCGCAAAGTAATTTTCGAGTGTCGAGTTTTCAAAGTAAATTTCCACCGATTGCACTCTGTTCCGAAGTATTTGCTGTACCGATGGTGACGAACTATGATTTTAACTAACTTGCGTTCTCTCGTAACAAAAAACAGGCAGAACTGGTTGCGGTTGCAAGTGATATATGTCAGCAGCTTTAACATAGGCAACGCAATTCCAGACTTCGAAGAAAGCGCAGATCCAAAATGCACTCCAACAAATGTACAGTATAATGCGAAGGGACGCACTTGAAGAACACAGCTTTTCTGTGTACAATAACAGAAATTCAAACATTCGTCATGCAAGTATACTATCTCGAAGAAGCACATTTAGTATCACTCACCGTTCGTTGGCAATTTCGTACAGTTGCCCGACGAAGAACACAAAAGATTGTTTGCACATCCGCTTGCAATAAAACTTGAACGTAAAAGAAGTCATGTTTGGCTCGCTGGCCATTATATACTGTATAAGCAATGTGACTAGGGTTGCCTATAAAAAAAATAAAATCTGTTGAGATTAGAAATACCGTGAGTTCCAATCGAATACGAAGTAAAAAAAAGAACAAACAGAAACATTCATGAACTTAAAAACACATAAGCCTACGTGGCGGCATTAAGAAAAGTAAGCAAAGGAAGGGCGCAGGAAAAATTTAGCTTATAAAGTACGGAAATTCTAACAATTGGTTTATTATTAAGGCGACAATACATCGCTGTTAAAATTTCTGTCGTTAAAGCGCCCATTTTGGAAAGGTTTCCACAGGTAAAAACTGTCTTTGGAATGAGACATGTTCTCAGTCGGATCGGTATTTATTGGCGAACAATTTCAGATGCCATTGTTGGCCCAATTATGACAAAAATAATATTAAACTCGTTGCAAATTTGAGTTATTGTCTGCAACTGTATTATTATCACCAGTTACATTTTTAGTTATATCTGGCTTTTTTGTCAACTACGTTCTAAAAGGTTGCTAACCACTTTCCATTGTTTTAAAACATTTTTTCTCGATTCATTCAACAATAAAGCGTAATAAAATTTTTGTGAAATTCTTTCCAAGGCAGCTAGTTTATTGGAGTATTGTTTGTATTGATTCATTACTTCGTGGTTGTTGAACTTATGGCAATTAAGAGATCAATGAAGCGTAGTCTTCTTTTCTTGCTTGGTAAACGAGATCAACGCTATTACTTCCTATTCTTCAATTGACAATTGACACCTTAAAAAACATTTTGGATTGGTCATATATGCACTCAGCATGTAAAATCCTCTATTTTGTTCCTAGAAGTTTTAACTCAGAATAAAATTAGCCTGAAGCTCTGCTGAATCGTTTGCTCTTGAACCAGTGCCGCCTTCTGAGCAAATCAAGCAGTGGAGCACCAACCGAAAGTGAGCAGGCACTAACAATTGATAAGTATAATTTCAATTTTGTGTAGTTTGGATGGTGCTGCACTTTACCTTACACCACCCGGTTTAGGACAGGCCTACATATTGCTTTGAATAAATAGCATAATAGTACAGTATGTGACAATAGAGTTTTCTTTATTGGAGTTGTGCGAATCGATCACGTGATTTCGTTTTTACGCATGAGTACTTATAGATCGATTTCAGCAGACTACAATCAGATAGCATTGTGAAAAGTGACCTAGCGTTCAAACGCCCGAGTTAGTCTAACGAATTAGCTAAAACTGATCTCAATTACGTGAAGGATAGTTTTGAAAACATTTGCAAGAGAATTTTTGGTGATTATGTAACCTAGTTAGCAAAAACTGATTTAAATAACGTGAAGGATAGCTTTAGTGATTAGGAAGTCTATATAGCTGTACATTTAGCATGGGTTACGACGACACCATTTGTTGGACACAAACTGCATTTAGTGATAGACTAGAGTTCCAGTCGAAATGTCATTTCATATCGAAATTGATTTCTATCATTAAAAGTTTTGGAGTAATATTTTCAGGAATTTGATCCAAATTGAATTCGACATTTTCTTGAATGCGCAGTATTTTACATTAATTGTTTTTTGATTTTTTATTAGACCCTAGCTGTCAAAATAGCAATTAAAACATTATGGAAAGTAGGGGACCAATCCCACAAGTTTTACTAATGCTTTTTAGTTTGTAGGACTTAGTTGTAACGACATCGCTATCGATGCGGGAGGTCTGAGGTTCGCACTCTGGACCGGTCAAATCGGACACAGTATCGCCAGGGACTCGCCACCGCGGCTGTTTTCTTCGAACTTCGAAGCTGAGTTGCCTGGGCGCTCAGGCGGAAACGGGTCCCGCTATTCGTTACACGCTTTGACGGAATACCGCCAGTATAATGAAAGCTTGATTTTTTTGGACTTTATTTTGTGATAAAACTCTTCTGTACCAAAACGAAAAAATTCGAAATGCTCACGGTAAATTTACTTGCAGTTAAAAAATGTCACTCAAACGTCCCCTCGGGGACCTTTTGTCAGTAAAGTCATGACCTTCCAACCGCTGCATAATTAAGCGATTTAAAGCAATAGCAAATGTCTCTTAAAAATTGTTGCTGTAATCGGAAAACAAACGAACATTTATTCATATGAAACGAATGATAAAATCTTAATAGTAAACTCGCTTAACCACCATTGCACAGAGATGGGCATTTATCGGTGATATAGTTTTGATTTGTTGACTACCGATATCGCTTTTGTGATTCATTTTGTCATCGCCGACAAATTATCGAGATAAACGATTCTTCATGCACACAGTGTTCAAAGTTAGTGAGTTGGCGCTACGGAAAAATACGCGGTGGCCATAAAGTCTTGTTGCAATTTAAAAAAAACTCTCTTTGTTTTGTTGCCACGGCAGAGTTCGTGAACTGCTTTCTTTTCTTAAAAATCTAGAAAAATATTTTTGCAATTTGACTTCCAAAATAGCTTCGTCAAACACATCGAAAATTTAACGCAACATATATCGGAAAAATTTATCGATTACCGATATCACTTTAAGAAATTGAAATTTACTGATTATAATCGGTATCGCCCAAGGATTGTTTGAAATTATCGGTTATCGTTATTGCTTAAGTACAGAAAATTTTAGCCTGTCGTGCTCATCACTGCCAGTGCAAATGTTAAATTAGCCTAGTATTAGAACAATGGGCTATCGGTACAGAACATCAGAATCGCTTTGAAAAAGCTGTTTTCGCCAGGGAGTCGAACCGTATAATTTTTACGGTTCAGGTTTGGTTTGGGTTCAACAGCGGTTTCAAATTTCGGTTCAGTTACGGTTAAGGTTCAGATAAATTGAAACGCTCTGGTTTGGGTTCGCTCCAGTAAAAAATATTTCAAAACCGGTTCATAAAATTCCGGTTCAAGTTCGCAGTAAAAAATGGTATAATTCTAGTAACACAATTTAAAAAGTGAAACGTACAAAGCAATTTTTCTTCGCATTGACAGGCCAATATAATGCATAAAATACTTGTAGTAAAGCCAATTTCGAGATAATTAAATTGCGACTATGCTCCGACACCGGCGGCCTAATCTTTGATAAAGAAACACTGGCGGCCTAAACTTCACCGGCAGCCTAAACTTCACATTGACGGGCCAATGTACAGATTGTAGTGCTGTGCAAGTACTGTATTTCTTTGAATATAAGCCACCTTCAAAGTGTCAATCATGTTACGCCGATCAAATTGAAGGGTGTAACCTCACCGAGCGAGCCGCTTTTTCAATCGGTTCGGGTTCGTTTAAGGTTCGCAAGAACTCAAATTATTCGGTTCGGTTTCGGTTCGCTTTTTGCGATTTTGAAAAATACGGTTCAGGTTCGACCAAATTAAAGTAAAACAAGCTTATAAAACTCCAGTTCGGCTTCGGCTCGACTCCCTGGTTTTCGCATTTGGAAAAATCTCTATCATCACTACTCTTGATAGTTTTGAAAAAAGCTGTTGCATCCCAGAAGCTTTTCGTGACGCGCTCGTCAAATATTAATAATGTGGGCTGTGCAAGCTTTCTAAAATTTCAAAATTATCCAGCGTAATTTTTTTTCCGTCCGCAGAAGCCCAATTTTTCACCCAAAATCAAATGAAGAGCAAAAAAAAAGATCATCACGTCCGTAGGCCGTAGTTTGAGCTGTGTAACTGTGTTTTAACATGTTGTCACTGTTCAATATACCGAAATGTTAAAAAGGAGGACGTATGGTGAGCCTAGCATTACATGAGCCGTATGTACACGCGGGCCACATTTAAAACTTAAGCGGGCCGCAGGTTCCCAACCCCTGGTCTATACTGACAGGTACAGGTCTATACTGACGCAACGGCTCGCCACCGTTGCGATGTTTCTTCGGAGCTGTGCAGCCCAGGCGCTAAGCTGCGGAGATGGGCCCCGCTACTCGTTACACGCTTCGGCGTAATACGTCGAGGATAATGAAGATTCGATTTGATTTTTATCACATTAATTTCTTTCAGTTAGTTATTTTTCGAGAGAGTAAGACATGATTGTGTTCAGCCAGGTAGTTTTTGGCGCGATTTGTGATTGAGCCGCACATATTAGTGGTAATATCAAGCATTCGAAGATCGCTTTTTGGCAGTTATGGTTGATTTAGGCCAGTGATTCTCAACTTTTTTTGGTTGCAGAGCCAAATTTTTAGCCTCAAAGTTGCGAAGACACGCATAAGATCACCGTAAGTTAAAGTAGTATCGAAACCAAGCTCAGGCATTTATTTTAAAACAAAAACATCAAAACACAAAAAAAAAACAATTCATGCAAAGCTTTGACTATTAATACTGTAAATTTGTCAAAGCTGGTTGCATTTGTAGAGGATGCAGGACGAAGAAGCTGCTCGAAGTGATCGCCATTTAATCGGTTGCAATGTTGGTTCTAACTCTGACCGTTTTGCAGAAAAGCGCTTCACATAAGTTGACCCAAATGCAGATTTTTCAGTGTATTGGCGATCAGCTTAAGATATTTTCTATCTAGAACTCGACTTCTAAAGCCAAGTAGATCTTCACTTTAAAACGCCTATCTCAGTTCAAAATGGAAATAAGGTCATAAATATGTTGAAGCTTGCAACTCCGCTTTTTGCTGCAATCGATCTGCCGTCAATGGATTAGCGAGAGCCGCAGGAACAATTAGGGGCCACGTGCGGTTCTAAGAGCGGCTGTTGAGAATACTGGTTTAGGCTAACATGTTACAGTGTGTTATGATGTAGCTACAGCGAAATGGAACATTTTTTTAATACAAAAATTTCTACTTGGGTACTTGAGTAGTTTTATAACTTGTCTACTTTTACTTGCTTATTTTAATCGTGCTGCAGTACTTTTTACTCTATTTGCACTACATTTGATTGTCGGTGACAATACTTTTACTTAACTCTTGTTTCTCACTACTTTTTACACCTCTGGTTCAATATCAACAAAAAAATATCAAATCTTCATTATACTCGCAGTATTTCGCCGAAACGTGAACGGGTGGCGAGGTCCATCACCGCGGCTTAGCGCCTGGTCAGCACAGTCCCGAAGAAACATCGGAGCGGTGGCGAGCCTGTGTCCAACATGACCGGCCCAGAATCGAATCCCAGACCTCCAGTACAAAATGATAAAAAAAAAAGATTTATAAGAAAAAAAGCAAAAAAAAACACTGCAATTCGTTGGCTCAGTTCTGAAGACATTGCTGTCGGTGCGGGAGATCTGAAGTTCGAATCCCAGGTCGGTCAAATCGGACACATGACACAGTGTCGCCAACGCACCGGCGTTTCTTCGGAGCTGTGCTGACCACGCGCTAAGCCGCGAAGATGAACCTGCCACTCGTTCACGCTTCGGCGTAATAGCGCGAGTATAATGCAGGTTTGATTTGATTTTGACGAACCCAATACAGTCAAACAACGGACAATTCATTCTTAAACCAACTGGGCGAGTGGTTCCAAACTATCTGAATCTTTTGACCAAAATTATGAGGCTTACGAACCCCCAAATTCTTAAGACTGACCATAATGAAAGCTTTACATGATTACGTTCATTTCACAAAATTTCCACAATATGTTCTTAAATGCAATACTGATGTCGAAACCAATCATTTCGGATTAAGTCTTTCAAAATATAATCAGCAACTAGGCCTAAATCTATAACAACTGACGTTGAACCATAAGAGAAACGGTGGCAAAACAAAGGCTATTGATATTGTTTAACTTCATCGATTTTCATCTTTTAACGTTGGAATTTGCAATCGGCGAAGTAATAAAAAGCATTAACGAGGTAACTTTATTACCCATTTCGGATCGTTTGATTTTGTCTTGTTAGTCCCTATGGCATGTCAAGTGTTCTTTGGAGGCATAATGTTTAGAAAAATCTCTATTATTTTCAGCAGCATCCTTCCAATTACAATAGCCGTGACGTCTAAAAAGTGATTCATAGCGCACTCCTCAAGTTCGCATTCAAAATTGCGGTGAAAAAAGCAAAAAGCTGCATTTAACTTTACCGAATATTCCAATCAAGCCCATCTTTGGTGCCTCCTAGCATCTTTGACTGGTCCGAAACATGCTTACCGGACAAGAACGCAGCGTAATTTGCAAATCATCATCAACCAAATCATCAGCATCAGCAGAATTTCGTTTGCCTAAAGGCCTACTTTTATCAACTGTAGTTACACTGTTGCTTGTTGATGAGCTTGGGACCTAGCAAATTTTCAAAACTCACTTTTAAATTAGAATTTCGCAACCAATCTTTTATTCTCATTTTTTGTTTTTCACACCTCTATTTGCATTGCTTCTTGATAGAACGTTTTATTACGTAGTAACTAGTGCGTTAAAGTCTACAGTTCGCCATGGTTACAATAGTTGACTGGCCACAGCACTGTGCACAGAATTGTTAGCGATGGAGTGATAGATTACATTGAATCATACGATATTTTGCATCGAATATAAATTTTAATCACCTTTATTGTTTGTTGTGTCGTTAAGCGATGCTCCATACTGAACAAAAAACTATAATCAGATCAAATTCCAACTGGGGGGGCACAAGCAGCTGTCAAGGGAGCACAGCCTCTCCTGTCTTCCCGTAGAAACGGCACTGTCTGGAACTGGTCTTTAAAATCCTGAACTACCAAGCTCTACTGAACATTCATCCCATTTTCCTAGAAACAATTTTGATTGGTGTCGCGAAATAGGTGAAGAATTATCCACGAAGGACAAAGAACTACTTCGCTGACAGATGATCGATGAGTATTGGATGAGGTCAGTCAGAGTACTGAAAGTAATCAGTACCCTGACTGACCTCACAGAAAAAAAACATGAGGCCTTCACCAAACGAATACACTGTAATGATACGACCCAAGCTTAACTCACTTAGTCACGGTACTTACCGTAACATAAACTTCAATAACACAAGCTTCTCCGCTCACTTCAAAACACCACTAAACCAAGGCTAAACTCTTCAGCATACAACACTTGCTCCACGCTACACACGACTAATTACACTCCAGAAAACTGCTCTAATAAATAAATAACGCCAGCAAAACACGCTAATTTATACTAAAAGTCAAATTCCAGAATGTTCTAATAAAAATTCCAATAAAGAAACAAGAGGAAAGAAATCATAAGACATGCGAAATCCACACACTAACTCAAAACATTATACTTACGTCAGAACCACAAAACTTCAGCTGGCTAAAGTTACGAAATATCTAGAACCGCCCCGTATATTCTCGAAGTAAGCAATACTATCTTGTCACTACACAACTACGCGAAACCATCCTACGAGTAAATTTCAGAAGATAACGTATCGGTCTAGATTCTAGAACCTTCTTGAACAGTGCATTAAGAAAGGAAAGCACTGCAGATTGTTACATCGTTACCGTTGGATAATTGTCCAGTAGAACTTAGTAGTTCAGGATTTCGAAGACCACTTTAAAAGCGAACGATTCAGCAGAGCTTCAGGCCAATTTTACGCGGAGTTGAAACTTCTCGGAACAAGATAGAGGATTCTACGTGCTGAGTAGGCTATATATATGACAAATCCAAAATGTTTTTAAAGGTTCTTAGATTGTCAATTGAACAGTAGAAAGTAATAGCGTTGATATCTTTACCAAGAAAAGAAGATTACGCTTCATTGATCTATTTATTACTCATTGCCAACTTCCCTCCCGCAGGAACTAATAGTATTTATTAAATAGTTGGTTTTTGGTTTTGGTTGATGTTGATACCCTTTTGTTAACCAGGGCTTGTTTTTTCTTTCTTTTCAGGAGCATTGTGTGAGAGGTGCATGAATATTTAGGATATTCTTCAGAGTTATTATAAAATTAGACACTGCTTCTTCAACATTGTTCTCGAGAGAGATGCTTTGAAGTTTATTTTTAATATCTTCCTTTAAATAATTTCCGCCAAATGACTTTATATCTCTTATGGTTTATGTATTATTTAAGCTTTTGATTTGAGGGCTTAAAGGAAGTGAGTAGAATATTGGTTAGTGATCAGAGGTACGAAACAAACCACTTTGAATTTCTTCAGTTAAAATATTTGTGTACAGGTGTACTATTTATTTAAGTTGCTGAGGTGGCGGTTGTTGTAATGGGCTCGCTGATAAGATCAAAAAACTTTTGTAATACAATCATAACAACTTTTGGAATGCACTTAGATATTTATCGCCTTTATCATGATAGATAGAGCCTTGCTGGAAAACTAATCATTGACGCGTAAACACATCTACTCTTTCATGAACACTTCAATCCCGATGTGAAGTCTGTCCAAACACTGTGGTCTCGTGTGCTTGGGCGTTACGTTGGCCTGAGCAACAAGCGCAGCTACAGCGTTGTTGGAGAAGTAACTTTGCATAAGGACACACGCTATATATTCAGTCACATTTTCGGAGAGAAAGTCTCAACCTGGGTAAGCATAAGCATGGGGAAACAATGTAAGCACCTTGTATAGTAAAATAAAGGCTAAAACACCACCTGCAGCGGATAGCTTAGCTTAAGTTTCTATCCAATCGTGAAACAATATCGACACAATTCTCAAAAAATTTATGTAACACTAGAAAATGATCGGATTGACGCAAAATAAACAACAAGATCAAATATTTGAATAAGTCCATCAACTTAACAACAAACTGCGCAAAGTGATAATAACCTTAGCCAGTTGCAGCTGCACTAAGTTGACAGTAACGCGCAAAATGAAATAGGATCGCAACAAAGAACAATTACGATGGTGACGCAATAACAGTAATTCCGTAACACAATGGGCAACAAACTTCGGCATAATAAGTTATAGTACTAGTACATCTATACATCTAGCGCAAGCATGGTATTGGTACAAGTACTGTTAACAACACTAAATTTAGTACAAGTACTGTTAACAACACTAAACAACACTTTCCTTAAAACTCAAACGTTTTTGTATTTAATTACAAAATTTAATTATGGAATTTTGGAATACCTAAATAAGAGCCAATACTGACCAGTTAGTTCAGTAGTTAAAACATTACTATCGGGTCTAGGATTCAATTCCCGGGCCGGTCAAATCGGCAAAGTGTCACCAACGACTCGCCACCGCTACGACGTTTCTTCAGGGCTGTGTTGCCCAGGCGCTAAGCCGTGGAGATGGGCTCCGCCATCACTCGTGACACGCTTCGACGTAATAACGCGAGCATAGCCTCATAAAGATTTGATTTTTTTTGAAAAGCCAATAATATATAAAACATTTGAATATTTTTGAGACCTTTCGATTCATACTTTAGCCATTGTCAATCGTATTCACATAGAAACGATTTGAGTTATTCAAATAGAATCTATTTAAATTATTCTAGTTGAATCAGACTGACAATGGTTTAAGTAAGTATAAATCAAAACGTCCTGAAAATACTCCGATGTTTCAAATATTATTGGCACTTATTTTTTGTAATTATAAGCATAATACTGCAATCAGTTGCGGCGACTTCCTTATAATTATGCGTAACCAAGCAGACACGTTGTAGCAGCAGGATTTACAACATGAAATACCACTTCGAAAGTTAAGTTTTTAAGTGTTTTCTTTCCATTGTTTTTTAATAGAAATAGGTTTTAAGAGAACGCTCGACAATTTTGAGAGACCGTTTTAATTTCTCAAAACGCCTCAAAAACATGGATAGATTATGATGCAGAAAGTCCGTGTCTCTTGGCGTTTTTAACTGGAAATGAGGACAGGTCAGGCATTTGTAAAAAATAGTTTTGTGGTTAAGAAATTGATTCGTAAAAATCTCCAGCGTTAATTTTTCTCGAAGTCACTTCTTAAAACCCTGCTGTTACGTCCAACTAATTGGCATGTTCCTAATAAATATTCAGCTACAGGAGCTGGTAACAGATGTAACATTTCTGCGGGTGCATGGGTTCGTAGCGAAGGCCGGAAAGCCATATACAGCACTGAAACTTTTCGTCATATTACCGGCTCTGACTTTATGAATCAGTCTTCTTTGTAATTACAGCTACATATTATTTTACAATGCATCTTCCATCGATTTTGAAAGAGACTGAAATACCGCTTGATGCGGATTTTCAGCGCGAGCCGAGAAGCAGCAACAGGGTTGGGTCAGCTCGAGTATTTATTATGTTAAATAATATAGCCAACGGACTAAATACAGCCAAAAACGTAAAAAAAACTGCGATAAAACACACGGAATATAGCCTTCGTACTTTTCTCTTAAACTTCTAGCCTGGTGTTAAAAATCTTACAACCAAAGATTTGTTGTTCCTTTAACGCTTCATGATCTACAGAGTGTAGCCTACCGGTAGCTTAAGACAATCACTGCAACTTTTTTCACTATTACCTTACTTTATTAATGAAGATTATGCAATGAAGGCTGATATACCGAAGTCTATCCAGTCTAGCTATTAGGCTAAGAAAGTTATTCATACTTATAAATCAATATAAAGAATTTCAATTAATGAATTGAAATTGAATCTAACCCACCAAGATCTTAGGATAAATTAAACGTTATCAAAAATATCTGATTATGAGTGGGATTCGAACCCATTAATCCAACTCAGTAATTCATTAATTCAAATTTTTTATGTTGATTTATAAGCTTGAATCACGCTCTTAGCCTTAATAGCGGTATGTGTGAGTGGACAGGGCAGACTTCGGTATGTAAGCCTTCATTGCTTAATCTTCATTAATATAGAATAATTACCAGTTGCCACAGTCATAATAGCTGAATAATGGACTGGCTACTTATAGTGAGATGACGAACCATTCTTTTTGAAAGGCAGTTAATTAATTATTATCATCACTGTAGCGTTTATTGTATCAGAATCGTACTTTTGTTTGATTTCAATATAAAGATGAATGTCTTTGGTTTGAATACACACCATGGAGCTCTACATGTTAAGAATTGATTTTTTTTTGGTTTGCGGCATGCACGAAAGTAACTGTAACTTGTAAACTACCTGCAGTTACTTTTTTTAATTTGTTACTGTAACTAGTTCCTTTTTAAAAATAGATTGCCCACCACTGAGTGCGTATCTTGCCTCAAGCTTACCATCTGGGCCTATTTCGCGATTTGCACAGTTTTGTCGTGCTAAATTTTGAGTTATCCTAAAATATAGCCCAGCCACAACGTTGTGCTAATGAATGCTAAATTAGGGTTAAGGCCTTCATTTAGCCTATTAAGTTTGCTTGCGCTATGGGCTATGGAAAAGTTAAGCTCAAAAAGAGTAGTTGTAAACTAGGCCAGAGCCTGTCTTTTCTGAAACAGCTGAAAAAAATGCAGTCACTCATTAGATTAGGGCAGTGCTGCCGTCATTTGGCAAAACCCATTATCTCCACTTTTACACTTTTCGAGAAAATCACGTTTTAGTTTTCAAGTTTTTTTAAGAATGTTCCTGATTGTAGATTCTTATAATTTTTGGTTTGATAAAAGTGCTTGATCATAAAAGTTTAATGTTAATAATTTTAGTCAACGAATGCATAAACAGCATATGAGATTTGCGTTCGATTTTTATCCAAATTTGCATTAAACTCAATGAGCTATTACGTCACTATTATCATTGTTTCACATTGTTACGCACAATTTTTTTACTAGTGAGACGAAAATTTTTGAAAAATGCACTGAATTTTCTTTATGACGCAGTAACGGATTAACAGCTACGAGTGGAGTTAACAGGTTTTGCCATCTACAGTACTTTTTAAAGTTTATGACAACTTTTCGTACAGAAACGGAGTTGATGGGTTTCGCCACCACAGATAACTCGAATTCGGTTAGGAGTACAAACTCGAAATTCGCACGCAAGAAGAACATTGGTGTAACGATTGAAATAATGCAAGAAAGCGAAATTTCAAAGTTTTGGAGTTAATGGGTTTTGCCAAATGACGGCAGAGTGGTTCTCAACCTTTTTCTTACGGCGTACCACCCAAAGGTGTTACATTGCCATTGCGTACCACCAAGTGATAGAGGATTTTTACTTACCGGTACTCAAATTTTATTTCAAAATAATACGCGTAACGACACCAAATTTAATGTGAGGTTTGCAATTATTTCTTCGCAACCGGCTGATCAATGCTGGGTTGGACCGAGCTCACGGCACATCGGAAGCCATGTCCAGGTGCATAAAGACGATTCTGACCCGTGGTTTTGATGCTTGTCATGGCCCATACTGAATGTATTCAGAGTAAAGCCTCGTTTACATTTGGCGTAAGTTTTAGCAAACGCTGAGCGTGCCAAGATGGATTTCGTTCAAATTAGCGTAAAAATGATTCTACGTTGAACGCAGTTTTGCTTGCCAAGTTGGCAAGAATTGTCTTTATACAGCTCAGATGGCCGAAAGAGCGTCCGCCTCGGAAGCTGTAGTAGCCTGTAGAATTAGGTTTGATTCCGAGTCGGGTCAAACCAACGAAATTTGGTATTCACAGCTTCCTTGCTTGACGCTCAGCAAGGGGCAGTGTGTAGAACAAGCCGGCAAGTTTACTTGTTGTGCCATTGGGAATAGCGCTTAGCGGGATTCCCCCATCTTGCTGTGATAGACAGATGGCAGGCAGTTCCTAAGCGAGCTCGCACAGCCGATGATCAATTTCTTGTGATAGGACGATAAATATGCAACTAAATACAAATTTATGGATTTGCTAATCAGGATTTGCAACTGTGGGCTTTCATTTTTCCAAATCAAGTAATGGCGTTTAATATCCTAGTTAGCAATCGCTTATGAAAAAAATAATTATCTACGTTTTTCATTTGCTTAATAGAGAGCGAATAATTAATCACAAAGTGTTGTTATCTAACCAATTATCAGATGACAAAATGGAAACAGCGTCTGCCCGAGTAGAGTCATCGACGGTATTTTGTTTTTCTTGCCCGCATAGCGGTAGATTCGAAATTCGACTATTATAATATTATTGTTTATTTCAGACTCGAAGTCCATACAAAACTAAGAGAAAAACATAACACACACAGTACAAACGTAAACAAAATAAATAAATATTAAGCCGAAGCCGCCCAACTAACACACTACGCAGGCAAAAATCATAGATATGCAATTAAGAATATTTCAATGTTAACTAAGACGCAATAGCGCCTGGCGGTCCATAGATACAGTAATTACCAAAATACAGAGGAAAAGAAAATAACTTAAGAAACTAAAATAAATAATTACAGGCAGTACTAAGTCATAACAAATGTTATCTAAAATCAGCTTTGACAAGGACGAGTAAAGCAAAGCGAGAAAAGCATGTTCTCGTAGTGTTTCCAATACGGAAAGGTAAAAAAGCAACTTTACTAGACTAAACTTTGCATAAGCAAATTACAAAAATTTTGAAGGCGAGAAATGAAGGCAAATAGTTGCGTACGATTCAAGGCATCAAATGTGACAATATTGAGAGAGATTTGATGTTTACTAGCACTGGCATAACGAGGAAGATCAAACAGCATACGAAATTTATCATTAAATGCAACACGCATGCGTGTATAAGAACTATTCAGGTACTGCGACCACAAATGGCTGACAAATAGTGTGGTACAGTACGCATTGAAGATCGTTTTTTTTTGACGGATGTAGAGCACATTTTAAATTTAGCTTTAACTTTGTTGGCAATACAGTTCGTCGATTTCACTTGCTTGAAAGTGTCATTTCGATTAAGAGTCAGGTCATATTGTGCGACTCAATAATGTTATTCAAAACTTCCTTGCTTGGAAGTTCAACAGTAAACCAACCGTGTGGTGAACGAGCCGAGTTAGAAAAAGCAATTTACAGACTTTTCCCCATTTAAGTGGCAGACAGATGGTGGGGCTATGCAATCTATTCGCTGTCGGATTATACTGTGTATTAGGAGCTTCCGAAGGAAGAAGCATGAAAATGCAAAGAGATCAAGCTCATGATACAAAAAATGTTTAAATTTTGGAGCATTTACGAAAATGTGATTGATTTATAGAACTTGGGGTGTCACAATTAGATTGTGCGAGCAGATTTGTAATCACATTTTGTTGTCTCTCATTGTTCTTAGAAAATATACAGCACAACACTCTAATCTGTCGATGACGTAATATATGTCGGTGACGAAACAATATCCTCTGGATCAACATGCCTCTGATTGTCTCTCGCTTACCGAGACTGCACAGCAAATATAGACGTTGATAGGATTTGTTTTGTAGAAGCTTCCCAACCTATCATTGGAATCTGGCAAAAGGTTTGTAAAAGTTTCATCCAACTCTATTGTCCTCAGCCCTCGCTAATGACTGATAAATCGAACTGGCACGTCAAAGGTGGTTTTCCAGCTGCAAACCACTTAGTTGATGACCTGCAAAAAACAATGTTTTTTCTACTTTTAATAATTGTAATCCCTTACTCCGGATGGAAATCTTATCATAGAACGATACATCACAGACAATTTAGAATAGTGAAAACATTTTGGAGACAGTATACAACAGTTATTGCTGAATAGCTTTTTGGTTTGTTCGTAAGAAAGTACATCGTAATTATACAGTTAATACTACCATTTCAAAATCCAAATGTGTGAAACTTTGACACAACTCCTACCCTTCGTGCTTACCTAGCAATTGCAAAATTTACACTGGGCATTTCAATTTCCCCATAGTATTTAACATTTGTATGGCCATATCCCTCAGCAACTAAGCAGCTATCTACTTTGGGTGCTAAAAACTGTCCATTATCACCGCCATATTATTGCTTAACTACCGATAAATAAAACTTACTCTGCTACGTTCTCATGATCCTTTACAAGTTCGTGATACCGTACAAGGACCATGCTTATGACAGGTATAAGATTATCATCGCTAACGGTTAGCTAACGGTTAGCAATGATAATCTCCCCAAAGCAATGCAACGCATACCCTACCCTTACTACTTCGCTGCTATATGACGAGGTACCTGTCAAAATAGTCAACGAATTCAAATATCTCGGAGTAGTTCTAGATTCCAAATTTGATTTTCATGCGCACATACAATTGATTGAAAACAAAATCTCTGGAGCTGTTGGAATTATAAGCAAACTTAAACACATTTTTCCTTCTGATGCTCTACTTAAATTATATTACTCCTTATTACATCCCTATCTCTTATATGGACTCCCTATTTAGGGATCCACTTATAAAACATACCAAGCAAGACTTGGTGCTCTTCAAAATCGAGCTGTCAAACTTATTGGTGGTGGAAACTTCCGAGACAGTCCAAACTTATTTTATTCAAAATTAAATATTCTAAAATTACTAGACTTATTTAAACACGAAACTGCCAAATTAGTATATCTTTTTTTTTCACGACGATCTTCCTACTACTCTTACAGAATTATTTGTTAAAAACTCTAACGTTACATAATCGTGAGATGACTCTATACATCCCATCGTACACATCTTCGAAAATGCAACGCAGCATGAAGTATCAGGGCGTCAAAATTTGGAACTCTATTCCACGTCAAATCAAATCCTCTTCCTTTAAAGCTTTTAAAACAAAATACAAACAACACCTTATTGCTTCCTATCGTTAGTACCTATATGCTATTCATTTTCAGGTTGTCACACCGTCATAAAGCTTATAATTTATTCATTTTAAACTTATGTCTTTAATATCTACGAATCTTTATAGATCTAGGGTGGCTGCTTGACTCGATGACTGAGAGGTCTTTCGCAGTCTCCCTGTCGCTAATAATTCACCAATGCTTTGCTTTTTTTTTTTTTTTTTTGTATGTGTGTGTTGTTTCATGCCCGTTTTTTTTTTTATCTCGGCGACAAATAAATAGTTTCTGATTCTGATTATGTGTTTTGGCTGAATTTTTGGATGTTATCATCATATTTCTTGTTTTTTAATTCTGTGTTTTTCCTTTTAATGTTTCCATTGAGTCTTGCATTGTTCATCTGTCAAAAAACATCAGCAGAATGATAAACATGCTTATTGCCGATTCTGTATTAATTGACCACTAACTACACTATTGGTATTGATGCTGCTAATCCAGTTTTCGTTAATGCATAGCATCCTTTAAATCATAAATCTGTGATTGTGTACTACATGAATGAACACAGAATACTGGTAAGTTAATGCAAAATATTATCTTTTAGCCACCACTTTGACAACAAACTTTGAACTTAAATAAAGGTAAATGCAGTTCCTACATTAATTTAAGGAAGTGTCTATTTTGCCGTTAATGGCAAAACACTGATTGGCAAACTTTCTCAAAACTGATCGAGTGTACTATAGACGCAAGCCAATCAACACTCATGCGTATACAAGCCTATATTTCAAGCCTATATTTTTTAGCTAATCACTGAATCAGTATTTATTTTGCCATTAGCAGCAAAATAGACACTGCCTTAATTTAAAGCATGAAAAGATTACAAGTGTTACTAGCGATGCAATAAATTTTGGTTCACAAATGAACTTTGTTTATGCAAGTATTTAAATACGGTATGTTCTGTCGGCTTGGTTAATTTGGAACAAATGATTCAGTAAATAATGGTTCAATCAAAATGCTATTCATTCAATTAATAGACTCCGAATACGAAAATAAAAATTTGGTCATATTCCAAATTTTTGAAATGGATACAAGCAAAATCACGCAACACACAGTGTTTTACATAATGGCTTTATACAGATGATACTAGCACAATACATGGTAATCCTAGAGCTGTACCGCAGCAGCACAGGGTTATCACTGACACACAATAGAGTAGATCGTAAACTCATTACCTACAACATCTTAAGGTTCAACATTGAAACGCTTTAAATTATGCACCAGTATTGGTACGTTAATAAATGGGGTCTCGTCTAGAGTAAGCTGTACGCGTCTAGTTTAACCCGTCCGCGTATGGCGATGAAAGACGCAGACGGCTTACTCTAGATGAGACCCAATAATATGTATATATAAATGCCTTAGTAAAAAATTTAGAAGCACTTTCATTTGTGAGGAAACAATCTCATTTTTTCCATAATAATATTGTCACCAAAACTAGCAACAAAATTTGCATCTAACAATGGTTTATGTAAAATATTGCCATTTATATGTCACCTAAGCGATCTAAGCTACTCCTGTACTGGTGTACCGATAACCTTTCATGGTGCTGGTAACACCTTCCATGCTTTCTCTATCGTTCAACAGGATGAAAACGCAGGTACCTTCTTGGTTAACTAAAACTGCACAAAATGGGACAAATAGATTACTTACATGAGGGCATCTATATTCTTCAGTAACCTGTTTCTAACAAATTAGCTTTAAACAATTGGTTTGTGGTACAGAATTTTAGTATAGCAAAGTATAGTGATTTCATCTCGAAGCTTTTCGTCTGACACTCATCGGGAGAAGATCGTCAGAAATCAGGAAACTAAAATGCAAGTCTTATGTATCAACAGAGAGAAAGAAAGAAAAAAAGAAAAGAGAAAAAAAGGAGGCGAAAAAGCACTGATTGGCCAGTCTGATCAGCTGTTTCGACGCGTCAATCAGCGATAGATCTTAAGACTGTAAACAAATTCTTTTTGCCTGCAAAGGTCGGGATTTGATGTTTTAATAAAAATGGATTCCAAAACAGAGAGATGGAAGGAAGAGCGACCTCTGGCGAGAATGTGGAATCTGTTTTGGTGATAATGTTTAGCACATGAAGCGTTTAAAAGGAGATGGAACCCAATTGCTGAATCACAAGTCTGGGTGGGGTTAGGGGTGGAGGACTTACAAGCACGTGATGGGAGGCTACGTTTCAAAATGGAATTGGCGTTTCTGATTGACTTTGGAATATGTTGGTTGATTCTGTCCAGCAACCTTTGGGATGTACGACCCACATACCGACTATCACAGTGGCATGAATATTCGTAGATAACATTGCTTTGTTGATGGGCGGGTAGTACATCTTTCTTGGTGGCTGGAACCAGTTCCTTGGTTTTAAAGATGATACGTAGCTCCACGGCAAAGAAGCAGTTGCTTAAATTAGCTTTACACATTTGTTGTAATACCGGTACTTGTTTCTAAAACTCCACCAGCAAGTATACCAGTATTGTTCAAGTTGCAGTTCCAGATATTTTGGGGATGCTAATATAGTGAAAAAACCATGAAACACAAATCAGTTTAACAAGATTCTAACCAACACCTGTAGACTAGAAACAAAACTAGTCAAATCAATATGTATATACCGGTACATAGGCCTGGTTCTTATATATACACAAATAAACCTGAGGAGTCTGACTCTCTTCATCAAAGTAGCCTGTGCACTAACCGGTACCGATATGGTTAATGGTTAGTCTTATGCAGGAAGTCAACAAAAAAGTTTTATTTAAGTCGAAAAAGAATGACGTGTATATCCAGTCCGGAGTAAGACCTGCAAGAAGGCTTTTTTCCTGATAACTCTTGCTAAAGATCTCGGTCTGGCAAAAAGCTAAGGTAACAGGGTAAGGCTAACCTCAAACAACTTACTTGTTAGGCTGAACTGCTCAAGTAAAAAGCTAAGCAATAAGTTTATGGGTAATGTCTAGTATCAGCCCCCAGGTTCGGTTAGGCATTAGGGTTGTTTGGTTAGGATTAGGTTAGGGTTCGGTTTAGCTACAACCTTAACCGAACCTAATCCTAACCAAGCCTAACCGAACAAGGGGGCTGATACAAGACGTTACCCTAAGTTTATTTTATTAAGCTAGCAAAAAAGCTATGGTAAGGCTAACCTCATATAACTCTCTATAACTCTCTGGCTAGGCTGAAAGCAATAAGTTTATTTCACTAGCCTATAGGCTCGTGACAAATTTATACCCTATACAAAGCTTTTTCCAAGAAGCCTATGCCTGCTTCGCTAGTCTTAGCAAGAAGACCTGCTGGTACCTGACAGCTAAATAGTTCTCTACGCTGAACTCGCCAGAGCGTCCGCGTAAAAATTTAATAAAAAAGTAACTTTTTTAATCTGAAAATCTACGCTGAGATGCTGATTTGTATCTACGCTGAAATTCCTTAAAATAAAATAAAAAATCTACGCTACGCAGACGATTTTACGCCAAATGTAAACGAGCCTTTATACTTTCGCTTTGACATTTTTGTGAAAAATCACAACCAATATTGTGCAAAAATCCTAAATATAAAGTGCAGCGAGATGTGGAGACCGGCAACACGACCTTCACTGGGTCTATCAAAAAGTCGGGGAGTCGTGTTGCCGAGGTGGCACCATGGATGTATCAAGTTTTAATTATAGAAAACAATTCGGGGATATTGAAAAAACCGATAGTGGTCTCGTTACTAAGGTGGTCAACAGCTGGGGTTCCAATACATACCATAAAACGACCTAAGAAGCCAACGCGCCCTTGTTTTCAGGCTCTTGTCATGCTTAGCCATATCGCAGCAGCTCTGTTTGAAAGCTACATACCCATTGCTAAGTCGATGCCATAAAATTAGAACAAAGCGCGTAAGAAAGGGAATGGGAAGGTGGTAATGGTGTTGTCATAAATTACTCAACAATGCTGTTTTGCAACAGCGATTCAATAAAAGTTTGAACTCATTCCTACGTGAAACGCCAAAGTTTGTCGCGTACCACCTGAAACGGCCTTGCGTACCACAAGTGGTACGCGTACTACAGGTTGAGAACCACTGGATTAGGGGTTCTTAACCGGAGGTTAATTTTACCTACCGAGAGGTAAATTTTCTGAATTGAAGACAAAACTTTAATATTCAGTATTGAAGATGCAGTAGTGATACATTGGGGTTAAATTATACTTTTTTCTTTCGGAAAGGGGTAAACGAGTCAAAATAGGTTAAGAACCCCTGCATTAGATGCACGGGGAAATACAGTGCATTAATGTGTACCATCAACCTTCGCTTCTGAATTTTAATACATTGGCGTACCAGTATTAATTTCTACCAAGTTGTATTCTAACATTGAATACCGTAGTCTTTGTTTTAACACTCAATTTTAAATTGTTTTTCTGGTACTGTATTGACTCTGAAGTAGCCTAACTTATGATCCTTAATGCAAGCTACAATTATCTGGCTTACCACCCAATTTTATACGGTACCGCGTCAATAAGCTATCCCAGTTTCTTTTGTTCACTGCTCATAGAAAGATAGCAGATAGCCCATCCACGATTCTGTACTTTTTCTCTATCTATTGCGATTGCTTCTTTTTATTTCTTATTCTTTGCATTGTGATATTAAAACTGGCTATATACCCTTCTGGTAATCGGTAACAACAAGCATGCAATCCAGAATGAATTTAGGGGTCAGAAAGATACCTCCTTGCGCTCCGTATTAGATCTATCACTACAAGAAGACTCAACAATAAACAGTTTGGCGGAAAATACTCGTAATTATAATCGGATTAGAATTTGTTTTCCAAAAAAACAAATTTGATTTACATCACTAGTTAAAGCAGAATTATTGCAAAAAAGTCAAAAAATTGCTCTCTGGTGAAACGGTGAAACGATATTCAAATGTTAGCGATTTAGTTCTTCTTTGAGCTACGTAAATCATTTTTGCTTGAAATCGTTTAGCCTTTTTTTTACGGAAGGTGTGAGGGCCCGAGGTAGAGGCGTAGGCAAGGGGTGGGCACCGGGGCACTGACCTCTACCTTTTTCATGAAGCTTAATCTGAAGTGAAATTAAAACATTCTTATAAAATACCGTAAACTTTGTTTCAATAGCTCCCTCATCTTTACCACTTTTCGAATTACGACTAATTTTTCCTATCTTTACCACATTTGAATTTCGACATATTTACTTCTCCACAATAAGCGCTTGTTAAGCAACTGTTGCATCATAACAGCGCATCGCAAAAAGGCAATCGAATATGGCGCGCAAAAGGAATAAATGTTCAGTTGAAAAATATTTTAAGAGGAATAGGCAGCTTGATTATTACAGGGTGTTTCAAAAAATTTGACACCATTTGGCACCCAAATAACTTTGCTAATTTTTGTTTAAACAATATCAAATTTTAACAGGATGTCCAGAAATAATGTAATTTTTTTACCTTTTAATTTTTAGGTGTTTAGGAATTTATGTAATGAAATGCCATTCACCAGCGTAGAAAAAGCGTTTTGTGTACTGGAGTATGCTGGAACACAGTCAATTAAACAGTGAGAAGGATCTTTGCTCAGCGATTTGAAAGAAGTGCATTTGGAAAAGTGCCCGACAAAACGCAAATTTGGAGGTGGCATAAAAAGTTTAAGGAAGAAGATTGTTTGTGCAGAGTAAAAGGATGTGGCCGAAAGTCAATGTCAAAAGAATCGGTAGATAAAATTCACCAAAAAGTTGTGAACAGTCCGAAAAAGTTCATACGAGTTGCAGTTTGTTGGGTCTCATTTGTAATCGTTTCCGTATAACACGCCAAGCTGTTGTTGCTGAAATTTGGGTTTCAAAACTAGTTTTTCTTTAGGACTTTTTTGGACTGGTCACAACTTTTTGGCGAATTTTATCGACCGTTTCTTTTGACTTTCTGCCAGGTTCTTTTACCCTGCACCGGATCAATTTACAAGGAATTTTCTGAATTTCGGGAATCCCGATGATTTTCGGGATCCCATCCCGAGAATTTCCTGGAATTCCCGGAAAAATTTCTGAAAATTTTCCGTTTTTCGGGAAGTTGAAAATCCGGGAAAAAAGGAAACCCTAGTTGTGATAGCTGAGTTGGATTGATGAGGGAGATAAGCAAGAAAATAACGTCAGAAATATTACAGCGAATTGAAGTCAGAAATAAAATAAACTGTTCCCTCTGAAATTCATGGCCTAAAATATTACAGTTTTGAAGTTTCATCATAGATATTTTTAGTCTGATAATAATGAGTGAAAAACAAACATCTTTGCTGAGAGTTTTTGGAAATAGGTCAGCGCCATCTTACGAGTCTGACGTCGATGTCGAGGGACCTACAACATCAAAAACGTTAAGGGACACATTGCGGGTATCGTTGAGTCCCATCACATCAAGATGGGAGAGTCTGGTTGCTGCAACACAAGCTCATGGTTCTCCTTGAATCACTATTGTAATATGAGCTGAAATAAAATTTGATTGTTGCGTATTCATGTTTATTTTTAAGGCCGGTCCGTGAAAAAATTTCTGACTTAAACCGGTCTGCCATGCAAAAAACTTTGCTGACCCCTGGTTTAAACAAAAATTGGCAAAGCTATTTGGGTGCAAAAGAGTGTCAAATTTTTTGAAATACCCTGTATTAGGGTAGCGATTAGCGAATTTAAGGATTGCCTGCCTAAGTCTACAGTAAATAATTAACCCCCTATTCATCCGTAAAACAAAAATAAATACCAATAACTTGAGACAAAAATCGAAATATCGAAATACAAGACTTCGTGAGTCTAACGCCTTGGCCTGAACAGATCATTTTTTTGAAGTTCTTGGCCTATTGCAATTTGCGCCCCTAAATATTCCGTTCGCTACGCCCCTGGGCCAGGGCAGTTGCGTGTATAGAAGCGGCACTGCCCTGCTAATAAAATTGCGTCATTGTTTCATAAGCTTCTAACTGCCCCCTGCTAAAAAGAGTCATTGGATCGTGAAGCGCCATTGATCTATTACATCACTCAGAAAACAGTGCAACACTGGCACTGCTGCGTGCAGTGGCCGATCCAGGGTTGGAAGGAGGGGGCGATCACCCTCTCCCCTTAAAACTTCGGCATTTCTCCAATTTTCCTGAAAAATTTGGTTAATTTTGAACGATAACGATATGCCGCTTTTTTGCTCATGTTCTTGGTAAATGTAGTACCAGTATCTGTATTCGTGCGCCGTTTTTGACCCCCTAAATCAAGTTCTTAGGATCCGTTTCTGGCTACGCGTCCAATTAACATAAAATAACCGACTTAGGCCTACAGTTACGGGCACTTGGTAAAAGTATCTAACGCTTCAAAAAGAAAGTCAGAAAGAGACCTAAGTATGACGTCACTTGAGGTTCAATGGGAGGTTGTAACCCCCAAACCCCCCTGTGGCTACGCCACTGACCGTTACCACTATGATTTGATCAGTTAATTACAGTCAGAGGCGCCGTGCCTTTGGGGCCAGGGAGAGAGACAGGACCCCCAAATTTTCTGAGATTTGTTTTCATACTTAAAAAAAATTGAACATTAAAACAATGAAAAGTTAACCAGTTCCATTTCGTTTTCATCCTAACCGCCCCCTTTTCTTATACTACAAAGCTACGGGAGGCCCGGATTTAATTTTTATACCAGGTCCGGGCTGGGCTCTCAACGGCTCTGCGGGTACCATCAAAAAACGGTACAAAACAAGCTATAGTTAGCAGGGGCGTATTCTTCAGAGGTTCAAAATGTTCTGCGCACACCCTGCAATATCACAGGCACACGCGTTAATTGCATTTACCTGCAATTTTTGGATTTCTCGTTGCAATATCAGCGCATTCGCAGTTCTTTTTTTTTTTTTTTTTCGGTGAACGACAAATTGCTTCTTTTTTCAACGCCGACCGATGACGCAACATTCACTCGAATGATAAGTTCAGTGGTTCACAGAATATCGTTGAACACAAGCGAGCCAGACCTTTTCCATTGTATTCTAATTCGCTAGTTCGTATTATGCAGCGGAGAGTGACTTATTCTCGCTGTCTCGCTTTTAAAGGTCTGGCTCGCTTTCCACGCGATTCAAATGCAAGTGTTCAATTTTAAGATTGAACCTAGACGCAACGTCACAATGCATGTTCAATCACACGAGTTGCACCATGGTTGTAGCAATGAGATTGTTGGTAGCTGCTAGTCATTCTCAAAAGTTTGGCGGTCGATATACTGGCATTTTGAAGATGTAGGCCTAAGTCAAATTTGTTGAGTGGAATGGAATTTACTGTTGATAGTATAATTAAAAAGCCATTTTCTGGCAGAAATTATATTGAAAAATTGGAAATACATTTACAACCACGGTGCTATTATAGCGCCGTGGTTGTAATTTATCAATCTGGTGGTCGGTATAGTTACTTGCCATATGCCAAAGTTTGACGATCGATTTTAAAGTTGTAGCCAAAGTCGTCGAGAGGAGTGGAATTAAGTGTTGACAATCTAATTATGATTTTAAGAAGCCATTTCTGGCAGAAATTATGATGGAAAAGTGGAAATACCGTAACATCAACAGCTAGTTAGAAGGTTCATATCCTTATGTTAGAAGCTTTGCCTTGTCGGTACCGGTATCGTTGTTTTTGTACTTCGCGACTTTTGACGCTTTCTAATTTTTACTTTAGGCTGCCGCGTGTATTTTTTTGAAATATAGTGGCTCAATGATTGTTATTTCGAAGTTCATAGCCTGTGACCAGGGTTGGAAATCAATAATGAAAAAGTAAAGAATAATTCGGTACCTCAAAAAAAGTAGCGAATTCCTACATTCGATAACATAAATAAAAAGTAGAGAATATCGATCAATCGATAACGTCAAATCGATATTTTTCTGTGACTCAGTTGACAGCGACAGCGTCAGCATAATATGTTAATGCTAATGGGGGGGCTTGGCTTCAGGTTAGGCAAAGTGGAGAATGTCGGTGTGGAAGGCATAGCTATGGGACGCCGGCTACACTTGGACATGTCACCGGATGATTCCGACTTAAATATCGGCCAAATTTGCCGTTTGGAAAAAATATATACGTTTTGTGACCCATACTTTTTGAGCTTATTTAGACTTAAGCATCGTTCACAAAACTTATAGTTTTTTTCAAACGACGCCCCATATACATCGGACAAATTATGGTCTAAATAAGCTCAAAAAACATGGGTCACAAAACGTATTGTTTTTTCCAAACGGCGAATTTGTCCGATATATAAGTCGGAAATATCCGACTTATTTTTCGTGTATTTTTTGGTTCGACGTAGAGTGCAATTTGTTTGATATGTAAGTCGGATATTTTATACATATATCTCGGACAAACTATAGCCTAAATAAGCTCAAAAAACATGGGTCACAAAATCGATTGGATAAGATACTTCACGGCAATTATCAATTATCTTTGCTTGGTGGAATATAAAAAGCAGCGAATTGAAATAGTAGGAAGCAAAGTTCAAGCGGAAAACTCGGAAACAAAGTGCAACTCTTAAGCAAGTCTGGATTCGTTCCATCATAGCATCTCCGTCGCTTTCTCGTGACAGGAGGATAAAAATTAAGACGAAATCGAATATATAAAAAAAATCGAATGTTTAGAAAAAACATATTTACGAATCAAAGTCGAAAAAATGAGTTTTAAAATCTGCAAAAAAGGCCTCTTAAAACTACTGTAAATTTTTTGTCATCCTTGTTCTCATAGTTAAGTTTAGGGGTATGGTGCATTGAAAAACTAAAAATCAACCAATCAAATCCGTAAGTCTACTGAGATAAAATAAACATTCCGGAATCGTATGGAACAAGAGGAAAAACATTTCGTAGGACGCATCCACTTCACTAGGGCTATGCAATGCGCAACTCTGTTTAACATAACTTATGCCACGTTGTACACAAGCTGCTAAAACATCTACCCAAGTCTTGAGACTCAGGGGCGTATCCACGGGTGGCCGCGGCCCCTCCCCCCCCGCAGACAAATGCATAAAACTTTCGTGGTGAAAAGGTGATATATGTATAAAGGACAATCTGAGGCGTGATGGCCTTTTTTTTGCTCTTCACTTGATTTTGGGCCGGAAAATTGGACATCTGCGAACGTGTTGACCTTTTTTTTGCTTTTCACTTGACTTTAACTTTGGGCGGAAAGCGGGCGGCTTCAAATTGCGCTCCCCTCCCCTTTTAAATTCCTGGGCATGCCTCTGTGAGACTTTCTCTTACAGTTACAACCACATCAACGGACGGTGGCGCAAAAAAGAACAGACGAAATTATAGAAAAACTTTTACTCTGAACTGCCTTTCAAAAACAAAACCATTTGGGAATGCTCGTCTGAAAAACCACTTCTCTTCGGCTTTAAAATACTTTTCCTGTAGAAAAGAATCTTTTTATTGCCGCGCTTGACGAGATGGCAATAGCCTATTGTAGGCTATTTTAAAAACAAATCTTTCAAGCGATTGCTGCGGAAGGCGTAGTTGTGCAGACTTCTTTTTTATTATAGAAGATTTTGCAAAAGTACCGAGTACCGTCTAAAAATTGAGAAATAAAAGTGCCGGCACTGCGGTACCGGTACTTTCTTTCCAAAGTACCGACGGCACCGGTACTAAAAAAGTACCGCGGTACTGCCCACCTATGGTCATTGATCAATGAAACCAAAATTATTTCTTGATGAGCAAAAAAGCAATTTCTTTGGAGGACTGTGTTAGCGATTGCTCGAGTCCTTTCAGGCATGATCTGTGTGAGACATATGATTTCAAAAAAATTTTTCGTTCCTTCAATGAAACTACTGTTTTTTTTTATGGTGAACCAAACTGGCACGTATACTGCCATTATAAATTGTACAATTTCCATGAAGATGCTGGAGGAGGGTTCATGGGTTGTTCCGTAGAGGCTCAATAATCTGTTTGTTGTTGTCAGCCACCTGCAATGTACCATCTCACCAGGATTTCGAGCAGCTACCTCTTGACACAGCTCTATAGATATCTAGCAAATTCTTTTGGTCTGTGCTCCACTCGGCATTATTTATTTCGATGTTGGGAGATACAATGGCATCAAATTCGGCAACAGGAAGTTATTCGCAGTTGTTTAATTGTCTGCCATGTGGTCCTGTAAACCCTTTTGGCCCAGTTGTCTTGCCATCCAAATCTTCAATAAGGTGTCGCAGTGATGGCTTATTATTACAGTGTAATAAACGTATGATTGATTGGACTGGTCATTGTAGTCTCATTTCAACCATATGAATAACTCCACCTTTTTGACCAGTGTTAACAACTGTACCATCACAGCCCACAGCCACAGTATCGTCTGTACTAATGCTGTTAGTTTCCAGAAAACTGAAAATGCCCGATATTATTGCAGCGGCTGAACCTGAAGCAGGTGTAAAATATCCCACATAATGAGATTCTGGTTCTTGAACCAGAACTACATGTTCTTCTATCACTGTTCTTTTATGCTTCACATTGTCTATTTCTTCTTGTGCCATTGTTTTTTCTTTGCGTCCGTCAAAGTAGCAAATGCAATAGCAATGAAATCTTGTCATACTGCTGATGCTCAGAACGAGCTCTTTTTCTGGCTCTTCTTATCTTATTTCGATCTATCACTGAATTAAAGTATTTTTTCTTTATGGAGCTAACATCTTCTAGCACTGAAGAAGCAATAAATTAAGCAGCTCTATCTGAGAGTCCCGCACGATCACAAGCTTCATCAAGTGCCTGTAATTCAATTCTTGTTTTTTTTTTCGTAGGAAGTTTGGGTCTCATTGATACCTCAAAAGATGATGATGAAAATCTTCCACTTCCATCTGAATCTCTGACCTCATCGGAGGATATAAGAGAAACTTCTTCCTGAACAGATTTTTCTTGCCTACTCGTCGACGGTTTTTGATGGTCAATTCTTCCTTCTTGTTTTAACATCACTAATCTTCTATGAATTTTTTTTCGTTTTTGTTAGTTGTTTCAACGTCCACCGAACCTATTGCCATTTTCCTTTCACTTCTTTGGTCGAATAAAAACTGCTGCTCCTTATTGGTACTCGTTGTGCACAAGGGCAGCTACATTTTCCAAATTCAGAGCATTTACAAGCAGATATATAAAATAAGGCAGATTTACTTGATTTCTTGAAATCCTATATCCGTTTCGGTAACGATTTATTTTTTTTCTTTGCGTTTATTGATTTCATGATGGGTGTCATTTTGTCATGGTGAGTTTTCAATAACTTATTTGAGTTATTCGTGCGTTGAAACTGTTGGAATGGAAACTAATTTCCACTAGTATTCTCTTCGTGATGACTGCGGCAACATCTTAAAATGTAGGTTCCTTTTTTAATAATTTCAACTCAATTCTCACGTTGTAACATCGCATAACATCTTCACATGTAGGAAAATATAGCAAATTTAAGTCTTTTCCAGCACCAAATATTGGACATGCTGCCGAGCTTCTAGCTGAAGCAGTAGCCATCTCATACCACAATTAGCTAATTATCACTCCAAGTAAATATTGTAATTCCAACCACCTTTATGTAGTATTATGTACTATTCAATTGTCACAATCTGCTGTGGAATTACATGAAATGTGAAAAACTAACAATATATGACAAAGAAATAAAACACAAATAGCACATTAAAAGTGAAATTTAATTGAAAAAATAATTGCAGAAAACAGTGCTCTATGACCTCTGACGCTGTCATAAAGGTGCAGAGGAACATGCAATACGTACATTTCACGTTGTTGCTGGGGCAAAAAGAATTAACTTAAAACAATGCACTTCCAAATATGGTCAATTGAGGTGCTTCATAATTTATTTGATTGCTATTAAAAAACATTTTGACACAGGTTGAAACATCTTAAAAGTTGCAGGAAAAATGCACTTTTTGCTTCAAATTGTCATTATTTGTATATATACGCCGGGGGCAGAAGATATATACCGATTGAGCTAAATTGTTGCGGAAGCTGTTAATTTATGCATGCCCAAATTTTTATCTCTATTAGGGCATGGAAATATAAAAAAGTGAAAAAATCGATCTACCCTATTGTACAGTGTAACATGGAGGCTGGGCCTACTTCGCTAAAGCTGGTGGTAAAGGTCATCTAAAATTACAATTTTTCTTTTTAAATGCTTTTGTCACTCACCCACTTCTTAATTATTTTGACCCAAGATGATTCCTCGCTTTTTGAGTTTTAGAATTGCCTCTGGATGCCACTATTCGAGGACATAGCACGCTTGCTTTATGCTTGAGTTAATTTATTTTACGTACTAAGTTATTGTAAGCTCGTTTCAACGCATTACAATGAAAATATTCTGCAAACAAAATTTAAAGTTCTAATTCGATCTTCCATGTGACACATTTCAAATTGTCATGTTAAACCAACTTAAGTTGTGCGTCAGAAGACCGATTGCTATTTATGACTTGTGTTCAGGAAAAAGATACTAGTAGCCTGAAAAATGCAAAAGTACAATTTGCTCTTAAAAAAAGAGAGCATGCCCCTCGGAAATTGTTTTGCAAATTGATCCTCGGAATTTATGATTTTAGTGATTTCCAAGATAAGTTGCTTCTCTCAAGTGAAATTTAATTGAAAAATAAGTAAAGAGATAAAGACCCGCTAGTGCATAATAAGTAAAAAGATAAAGACCCATTTTTTTATGATGAAGGCTGAAGATTATTGCAGCGATTCAGATAGTGTGAAAAATTACATCCAAGACTCAAGCGTTTTTAGGCGTAACACGTTTGTCGCTGCTATCACATCATCATTGAAGCTGCAGTTCTAGTAGATGCTGCATACTCTAAGAAACAAAAACCAGATTCGAAACCAGCAAAGTCATCGATGACATTTCGTAGGAATTGCCGGTAGAATGCAAAGAAAGTAAAATACTACATAGCACCAAAAACTAACTTTCTGTATCGGAGTGGGAGATGTAGACATTCAGTTTGTGGCTGCATATATGCAGGAGGATGGTATGATCAGAAACATCCAGCTTTTTTGCATGTATAGCGGAAACGCTAAATGCAATAGCGCAAAAAACTATTAAAGAGGTTCGTCAATGCATTTCATAATCTAAAGACAGTTAACTTCACAGGCGATTCATATTGTCTCTTCCTGAATTTTTGCAGAAGCACATGTATCTTTCAGTACTTACAGCGAAACACCAATTTATACAAACAAGCTTACGAACATCAGTCTCTGAGGAACTCCACGATTGAAATTTAAACACCTAGCTTCTGCTACGCGGAAATTTCTAGCTATCAATATTACTCAGCTCAATGGCTTCACTAAAAGTGGACTAAGGAGCTTCGGATAGCTCATGTGGCTCCGTGATTTGACACCAAGACGGAGCCTTTAGCCTCTTGGAAAAGGTTTGCTGAAGCTCGCCTGGGTGAGGTTAAAATGCCTACGACCACGAGCTAGCGCAGGTCGATTTCGTTAACTTATGCACATTTGGCCTCTTTCCTTCGCCGATTGCGAGTGTGGCACCTATGAGCAAACAGCAGATCAAGTGATTTTCATGTTCTGTGAGTCCAACTCATCTTGCACGAAAAAGAAATGGTAGGTCTGTTTCTCCTCAATGACGATACCAAAATCTGGCTACACTAGATCACTGTGCAAGAACCGGGGTAGTGAAAGGACAGAGCCTCGGCATCAGAGACGCTTGTATTTGATCCGGTTGGTATGCTCAGCCAAACGTCAACCACAATTAAAGGCTATGCAATTCTAGTACATTTTGTTTAAAATTGGTGAAAACCTTAAATGGGGTCTTTCACTTCCGTAAAAAGTAACTTTCCCCAACTGGTTGTGATTACTGATTGGTTCAAATCAATCTTTGAATGTTGTTTCAGGTAGTAACGGTGCTGAGGTTGATGGAGCAACAATGCAGACCATGACGGTGGCAGAAGATGTCGAAGGTTCGTTGATTGCGTTGGTAAAATGTCAAGTAAGCCAACCAGCATATAACATAGGACTGTTTTGTTTTTTTAGCTCAACCTGGAGTATCATTTACACGACAACCACGATTTGTGTCTCAATGTCAGCGTTACAAAGTCGAGATAGTGATCGGTATTGCGATATTGATTCTGCTCATTATAATCATCGTGCTTCTCGTGTTGTTTGTCGGTAAGTAGCCAGAGACTGACGAATGTTCAGTCATTTTATTAACGAGGGTTTTTCCGGTGTGTAGGGCGGAGAATTCCAGCTTCCAGGAAAATTTTTAGTGGAATCCCGGAAATTTTCATTTTTGAAAGTTACAGCGGTACTAAAATGTTAATTTTTGGAGGGAGAAAGCAAGCCGTTTTTTTATTCTAAAATATTCGATAAACTTGGGGAAGGGATTTAAAAGTGATTTCTTTTCAAAAACGGTTAAAGATAAGCCACGCATAATTTAGAGCTTCGATTAAAATTCTGAAATTTGTTTTGCTTGGGACATTAATTCTTTACAAGAGGTTGAAATCTTCAAAAATCATAAATTGATATTCTTAAAAATAAGGCAATTTAAGCATTTTTGTGGAAGCATTTCGGAATGACTCTCTAGAACAAAATAGATTTGGGTCGCGAAGATAGTAAAATACTGCACACTGACACCTGTCACTGGAAGTGTGATGCAGAAGTCAGTATGCCAGGCTGCTACTCATACGACATAAATTGTGGGATTCAATGCTGGTCTAAGATTTTAATTTTATTCTCATCGCACTTGACCTATCAAGTAAAATTACGGTCATGGTTGTTCGAAGATTATAGAATAAGGTAAAAGTACTTTGTACAACTATTTCTAAATGCGCTTTCTTGTATCAAGAGCCGGAAATTTTTTTTATTTTCAATTTATCTAGTTCCCGTAGCTCTTATTTTGTGGTCTTGAAAACTTTTTTGAAATTGTAAATGGCATTAATAAACACAAGTGAGTGGTATAGGAGGACGGAAGCAAAATACTGTTGGATAAACGACATGTGGTAGGGTCGTAAATACAGGCGGTGCACTACACCCCAGCCCCAGATAAAATGTTCCCACCCCCGTATTGCCATAATTTTTGCCATTATTATTTTTTAACGTAAGTCAAAAACAGAAATAAATCGATCAGTTTGCTAGTGCAAAAGCTATACGAAATAAACTTTAGTCAAGCACACTACTGAATTTGTTCAATTGTAGGCTTCTGTAAACGTACCGTTAATTGCATTCAAAACATTGGAAGCCCGGTGGGCAAGTGGTAGGAAGCTCGGCTACCAACCGCGAGGTTCTGGTTTCAAACCTGGGTCTGCGTAACGAGCTGTCACACAGCGAAACTCGTCGCAGAATTGATTTTGACAGCGTTGCTTTTATAAGTCTTTTCCGGCCGATCATAATCTTAATTTTTATGTTTACTCAATCCTTTGAACGCCACTAAAATCTTCAATCTTTTAGTGTTTAGATGTAGACTTACATCGGCTCAACGTATGTCACCCAAAATATAGTCAAATTTACGTTAATTTAATATTATCTCTCAAGTAGGTTGTTTGTAGGTTAACTTATGCCAGGGGTGTTCACCGTACTCGAGATGTGAATAAGTTTACGAGGGGGATGGAGTTTTGCTTGTTCAGGGTGCTTGTTTGCTTGCTTTCAAAGCTACATCGTATCTACAAGACACCAGCACTGTGCAGATTCAAGTTTCTGATGAGTGCGTAAAGTCGGTGCCCCACTGCTGATAGGGGGAAACTTCAGTTGATTTTTAACTTGATTTTTTACAAGTGAAAACAAAGCTCAACTTCTTCTGGCAGAATGCTCGATAACTGTGAATGGCTATATAGAGCTCGCAATATAAAATAAAACCACTAAATCATAAAACCATTACTACCTGTATGGGGCGCCGTGTGTAAAGCTACGCAATGTAAAATTTTGCATCATTTTTTGGTTAATTTTGGTTAAATTACGTGCAATATCATGTATTGTTGCAATTTATCTATATTGCTGCAATATGTGTTAAATTGTTGCAATTCATGTATATTGCTGCAATTTGTGTAAATTGTTGCAATTTATGTATATTGCAAAAAAACTTTAAATCGGCTTTTAATTGCCATGGTGATATGCTAACTAAAACAGTCAGTGTTGCCCTTTCCCTTTTTCCATGAACTCATGTAGTGTACTGGTCTGAGGCGCTGTTGTACTGACTGTGCAGTGTGCGCTTATTGGTTTGGCTGAAACATGTCAGATTACAGTAACTTCTGTGATCTGTCCACAGAAAGCAGGTAGGCTACATCCTGACATCAGCAGATCAGCACACCGATACACCAGTAGCCAGTTACATACGGTAAACTGTAAAATTAAAAATTTCAAACTAGTCTACCGATATTTTGTAACTGAACGAACCCCAACTAAATTTAACCCTAACTGAACCTAATTCTAATCTAACCCAACTGGACCAGGGAGCTGATACTAGTTGTTACCCCTATACCGGTAGTCTAATCTAGTCTAGCTGCTGGTATTCCAAAGGATACCGTTACCAGTAGCTTAACAGTAGTAGCTTAAATGATTCATTTAACCAGTAGCTTAAATGTTTCAGCCAAACCAATAAGCGCACACTGCACAGTCGGTACAACAGCGCCTCAGGCCAGTACACTACTTGAGTTCTTCGAAAATGGGAAAGGGCAACACTGACTGTCTTAGTTAGCATATCACCATGGCAATTAAAAGCCGATTTAAAGTTTTTTTGCAATATACATAAATTGCAACAATTTACACAAATTGCAGCAATATACATGAATTGCAACAATTTAACACATATTGCAGCAATATAGATAAATTGCAACAATACATGATATTGCACGTAATTTAACCAAAATTAACCAAAAAAATGATGCAAAATTTTATATTGCGTAGCTTTACACACGGCGCCCCATACACCTGTTTCGCCGTTGTCGGTTCTTCAGGTGGTCATCTAAACATGAATATAAAACATAAAACCTCTAATAAAACTAATCTAGTACATGTAAATGTTTTTGCGTCAAAAAGTTGGATAGCCTCTGGCCACCAGGTAAATCTGTAGATTACCGTAAATAAGTAGGTCACTTCTACCCTAGGGGTCGAATACACCAACAGTGGATTAACTTTATCATCGATTAGACTTAATCGCGGAAAACTTAATCCGTGAATAAAATTTCGGAAAAAATGGAATGCTACAACATATTTAATTCGGCGATTAAATTATCCTTAGATTAAGCAGATAATCCAATGATAATCTCAATTTTGCTGAGTCAAACTAGGCTAAGCTGCTGGTATTATGCAAATTTTAGGAGGCTGCAGCTGGTAGCCTGTAGTTCGTGGTTGGTTAAACGCAATTAACACAATGGAATGAAACTAGGTTATACCGGCATACCGGTGAACGGCATGGAACAGTTTCACATCCACAAAACTAGGAGCATTAAGATGGGTTTTCGAACTCAACTTCAATAAAAAGATTATAGCCAGTATATTTGCAATCATACTCACAAACGTTTCGGTAAATCTAATACCATCATCAGTGTGAAACTACATAGGCACTAGGCTAGAATAACCAGCACAAGAAAGAAATTATTTTAAATACAGCATAACTATTACGTCATAAACAAAGTAGTTGGGATTTACGTAAAATATAACTAAAGGGGCAAATTAAACAATTACGTGCAACTGGAGTGACTAGATTAGTAGTAGGATTATTAAGTACAAACACTGTAGGATTAATTAAATCATAACTAAAAAAGACGTTGAATATAAATGGAAATTAAACAAGTTACTAATTGCGATTTAGGCCTACACGAATATTGCGCGAAGTGAGCTAAATGTTAAATAGGTAGATGGGGTTGGAAGAATCATCAGTATTTAATTGTGGTTGAAGATTTTGGATGAGTAGAGTTTCTTTGATGCGAGTTTTCGGATGTTATTGCTGTGAGCTA
>OZ023252.1:19698613-20020311 GCA_964006365.1 Trididemnum miniatum | reverse complement strand
GTATCTGGCTTTTCTTCGACTTCTGGAGTTTTTACTTTTTCATGCATTTTGTTGAAAAAAATTCGAATTTGCTGATTAAGAAATCCAGTCGGATAGCTGTTTTTCTCTAGCATGGTGGAAATAATTTTGAAATCTTCGTGGATAAGTGAATAGGAATTGCAAATTTTGTAAGCTCTGTGCAAGAGGTTCCTCACTAAATTAATCTTGTATTTCAGAGGCACAAAAGCTTTGGCACTTGATGTAAAGTCCGGTATGAGTGGGTTCACAGTACGTTTTAAGGCTAGTTTTCCATCTTGATTGCTAATCCATATATCCAAGAAAGCCAATTGGTTGTTCTGGGCCAGTTCATAGGTAAATTGTATGTTAGGGTGAATAGAATTAAGATGTTTGTAAAATTCGGCAATGTGGGCGCGGTTTTCAAATGTAGCAAAGCAGTCATCGACGTATCTATAAAGTTGCACAGGCTGGGTTTCAATTTTTGACTTTGATCAATGAGCCAATTCATGCATACGTCTGAGAGCAATGGGGCAAGTGGGGACCCCATTGCTGCGCCATTAATTTGTTTGAAGTATCGATTGTTACACTGTAGTGTTGTTTTTTGGTGGTCCAAATTAATAGTTTTTTAAATTGAGAGTGGGTAAGACCATGAAATAAAGCTTTTTTGTCAGGGAATGACTTTTCCAAAATTTGGTCAATTACAAAATCAATTGGGATATTCGTAAAAAAGGCTTTTAACATAAGAAGAGACCATATGATTGGGAGCCGGTTTGGAGCTAAGAGTGCGCGTGACAAAATCAAAAGTGTCTTTAATATTATAGAGATGTTCACGGAGGGGAGTTAAATTTCGCTTAGCCAAAACAGCGCATTCATATGCAAAACTGTCATAGGATGCCAAAATTGGTCGACATGGAGTACCTTCCCTTGTGTATTTTTGGTAGTCCATAAAGAGTCGGTGTAGCAGCTGCAGCGGGTCTAATTCTATTATAAATTTCAGTTTGTATTGCTCCACTCTTTTTCAAACGATAAAGGAATTGTTGAAACTTGGCTAAATTTGAAATGTTGTCGTCGCTATCTACTGGTTGAAATTGATTTTTATTGCACAAAATTTGCTCCATTTTTTGAATGTAGTCTTGCCTGTTCAGTATGACGACACCATTTCCTTTGTCAGGTTTGCATATGATGATGGAATTATTATGGCTAAGGTTATGCAAGGCAGCTTGCTCTTCTTCCGAGAGGCCAAAGGTGTTCTGCTGTTGCTTGCGGTTGTGATAAAATGTGGATTTATATTTTGAGTACAGGTGCATTAATTTTGCCTTGAATTCCAATCTGTCGTTGTTCTTGATGAGACTTGGCCTAACTTGTTGGTAGAAATCTTCAAATTCTGTTTGGATATTTATGGTGTTTAATTTGTCAGGAAAAGTTCCAAACTTCAATCCTTTATTTAATAAGTAACTTTATTTAAAAAGTAGCAATTGGCTTTCTTGGATGTATGGATTAGTAATCAAGATGGAAAACTAGCCTTAAAAACGTACCGTAAACCCACTCATACCGGACTTTACATCAAGTGGCAAAGCTTTGTGCCTCTGAAATACAAGATTAATTTAGTGAGGAACCTCTTGCACAGAGCTTACAAAATTTGCAATTCCTATTTATTTATCCACGAAGATTTCAAAATTATTTCCACCATGCTAGAGAAAAACGGCTATCCGACTGGATTTCTTAATCAGCAAATTCGAATTTTTCTCAACAAAATGCATGAAAAAGTAAAAACTCCAGAAGTCGAAGAAAAGCCAGACTCTGAAAGCAAAACAAGACCCATATTCTCGATTTTAAAACTACCGTATATCGGAGACATGTCTCATGAAATTGAAAAAGAAATTCGGCGATATCTATTCAAAAAACTTTCCCAAAAATCAAAATTTGTTATGGTACACGAAACAACAACTATTGGCCAAAAATTCAGGTACAAGGACCGTCAAACACTGCTACACAGCTCAGGAGTAGTGTATAAACTCAATTGCTCATGCGGACAATCATACATTGGACAAACCAAAAGAAATTTGAAGATTAGAATCAATGACCATATGCCAAAAAACTCAACTAAGAATGAAACTGATGTGTCCCAACACTTGAAAAATAACCCAGACCATACGATGAACTTTCACTCCCCCGAAATACTAGCTCACAGCAATAACATCCGAAAACTCGCATCAAAGAAACTCTACTCATCCAAAATCTTCAACCACAATTAAATACTGATGATTCTTCCAACCCCATCTACCTATTTAACATTTAGCTCACTTCGCGCAATATTCGTGTAGGCCTAAATCGCAATTAGTAACTTGTTTAATTTCCATTTATATTCAACGTCTTTTTTAGTTATGATTTAATTAATCCTACAGTGTTTGTACTTAATAATCCTACTACTAATCTAGTCACTCCAGTTGCACGTAATTGTTTAATTTGCCCCTTTAGTTATATTTTACGTAAATCCCAACTACTTTGTTTATGACGTAATAGTTATGCTGTATTTAAAATAATTTCTTTCTTGTGCTGGTTATTCTAGCCTAGTGCCTATGTAGTTTCACACTGATGATGGTATTAGTTTTTACCGAAACGTTTGTGAGTATGATTGCAAATATACTGGCTATAATCTTTTTATTGAAGTTTCACATCATTATTGCTTTTATTTTCACATTAACTCTGCGCAAAAATTTGCAGCAGCGAATGACAAAAAACACCTAAAATCAACGATTGACTGAATTTTTTACCACTTATTGTTTTGCCTGGTACTTGCGCGTGACAACATGAATCGCAGACAATACATACAATCGTAACGAAATCAATATAATTAACCAGTATAGTTAACGCTGTATAAAAACGTAGGTTTAGCAGGTCAGCATAGCATAGGGTCACGCGTAATCGCTCAGCCGGTAAAACAATCTACTAAAGAAATAGTGAAACAGATAGAGACAATATGTTAAACCCAAATCAAATACTTTAGCAGGATAGAAAGCCCATCAACAACGCAGAACTAGGCTACTTTTCAGTTAGGCTTTTGTACTTCGAAGTGGCAACATTCGCTACTAGGCCTTCCAGATTATGGCACCGCATTGACCATTGTGAGTCAGTAAAACCACTATTGTTTATTCCAGATCATATGTTTGCGAAATAATAACTAAAGCTATAGTATTGATGCTTAGCCTAGCCTATTATCTGGGTAGTAATGTGTTAAACAAAGTTAATACAAATTTGCAAGGGACAAATTAATGTTTCGACTATAACAAAAGTCTCGTCAGCCTTGCTACGCACAGCCAATCCAGGCTAAACTCATTCCAGACTGTAAAGACTCTGTTTTGCATTGCTTTACCTGGACATCTCGACTTCATCTCTTTTCTAGGTTGTGCCCTATTTTTAGCAGGCGATTGGCCGCAAACAACGATACCCAATGAAAGAGCCTATAACTACTAACCACCCCAAACTAAGTTACCGGCCTGCCTTGTCCCCCGCTTTTTCACGGGCGAACGAGTTGGGCAGAAAGGTTTTTTGAAGGCTTTGGTAACTGGTATAGTTACAAACCGTAAACAAAAAATTCCTTCTCAGATTACCGGGAAAATAATGTTTAAACCAACCGGTCATTTCTATTTTTGTTGATTGTTCACAGGGAATCTGTGACATCATAATCCAGCATGTACTAATTTCTTGAAGGTTTTATTTCAAATGTTCTGTAGAACGAGTAGAGGTTTAGCTTTGGGGTGTGTAGTTCTTTTGAAGGTTAGAATTTTTTTCAGGAAGATGGGAGGTTGCTATGCTGCACCAATAAGGTCGAAACGCGTCTGCAGCTGCAAATGAGTGGGTTGTCATTGGGGCTTTTAGTGATATGGGCTAGTTAGGCTACCGGTGACTTAGTTTGGGGTTTGTAGTTATAGGCTCTTTCATTGGGTATCCTTGCTTGGGGCCAGTCGCCTGCTAAAAATAGGGCACAACCTAGAAAAGAGATGAAGTCGAGATGTCCAGGTAAAGCAATGCAAAAAAGAGTCTTTACAGTCTGGAATGAGTTTAGCCTGGATTGGCTGTGCGTAGCAAGGCTGAGGAGACTTTTGTTATAGTCGAAAAGTTAATACACTTGTTGCTGCAGGTCTGCCGTTTTGAAAACGCGCTCTTATACACAATGCTTGTTTGCTTTTTCCGTGGACAGTCTAGCTGAAGTGAAGCATTGGAGGCGTAGTAGCGTAAAAGCGGTTTTCTGTTAGTAATTATGAACACAGATAAGTAACATACAAACAAAATGATACGCAAATTAAATACGAAGCAATGTATATAATTATCAAATTAAAATAATGGAATATTAATAACGCAAATAATTAATTTATGACAATTTCCATGTGCTCCGATCAGCCATATCCTTAAGTGCAAAGAATTATATCAAGCGAGATCATAAACTAAGGAACCGAATCAAACTACGATTTACAATTCACTAAGATAATGAGAGAAAGTACGTTTTGTAAGTCGATCATTGCCGGCATTCGGTCACAATCATAAATAACAAATCTACACTTACCGACTGTTTTGCAGCAGATATTCTTGTAAGCAACACTAATCTGCAATTCATTCGAAGCAGTAACAGAAATCTACGGTGTTCTAAACAGTAAAGTCTCATTGAATGTAGCCTACTACAATGCACCACTACAAGAGTGACGTCTCTCTAACAAGCCGCTAGTTGAAACCCAGTAGAAACCTCAAACCCCCGGCTTACCAACTTAAACCGCCCCAAATAACATCTACAAATTATGCCGTCATTATTGTGCTCTCCCCTACTAAAGTAATTTCACATGCTCGTCACTTTCATACACTGTAACGCAATTCATTTAACTCGACACTGACTGGATACCAAAGTAAAATAATTCAGCGTTCAACCAGTAGATTTTTATCTACTAGAGCAGAGTCTTTTACCTAACAACCACGCCCAATAATTTAAGTCTCACACAGTTTAGCTAAAACACGTCTGAATTTCACACTTCCTGGATATACTACTAGTATGCAAAATCAGTCAATAATTTAATTTATGAAATCTACAGATTCGCACATGCAAAACCGTCAAGACGATCAACCTCTGTTTTGTGGGCAAAATATTTCTTTTTTTAACTGTGTTTCGAATCTCACAGCGTCTACCTGAATCTGATTTGGTGATACAAGTAATACAATTCCTGCAACGTTCTATACAGCAATACGTTCCCAATAGCATGCACAAAAACAGCTCAAATTCGTTACCAAATGAGGAAATCGATGGCCAGTGGCAAGGAAGTGCCGATTTGCGGAGACGAGGTTGCGATTCTCTGGCTTAGTACTTCTTTTCCGCACCAAGTCAAACGCGAAAGACTGGGTTTCGATTCTCGACTCGATTGTTCACTGTGGAGTTGCAGTAACACCACTGTTTAATCCGCCGAAAACCAAGGATTAAATTTTAGCCTGTTTTATCCACTGCTTAATACGCTGTTGAACTTACTCGCACTTGGTGCATACCAAATTCGAGTTAACCCTCTGATAATCTATGGATAAGTTTAACCCGACGATTATCCACGTTGGTGCATTCGGATCTAGGTGGTTAGGGAATCCACAAGATCGACGTGGAGGCTGTTGACCGAGAGGAATTAAAGGTTCTTGTATGACGGTGAGTTTTCGCAGCTTGGCAGCTGTGGCATTCCTTATAACATAGTTTGATATTTTTCTTGGATCAGTCCATGCCACGCACATCCCTCATCTACAGCACGTTGAGTAGGACTGGGCCCCGTGGGGGCAACGAATATACAGCTTCAAATACTCAGTAAGTTCATTCATGCGAATTAACAGGACGAGGCTTACTTTGTGTGAAACATCACTGGGACAAAAAATTCCTTGATATCGAATGTCCTGCAGCACAAAGTCGCTGATGACAGTAGGCCAGGCATGAATTTCAGAAGAATTCAGTCGGTTATCTGTCAACTGTAGAAAGTTAATGGCCGACGTGCCCCATTTCTTACCTCAGAACAAGGTTTCAGTGATCAAGTAGTGTTTTTCTCGGATATACTGAATATCGATAGTAAATTAAAGAAAAAAAACGCGGGAGCGCCAGGCTTAACCGGAAAAGAGCTCAGCAGTACTCGGCAAGACGTAAGTGCAAAGATTGTGATGGATCTACGCTGTAGAAGGCTAAACTTCCACAAAATGACGAAAATCTTGAACAGCTTGGTATGCACCCAGTAATTCTCGAACAAAAGCGTTGTTTTGATGCTCAGCAGTGGATAACTTCCGAGAAAAGAATGCGAGATACACCCAATACCTTTCTTGACACCGTTTTATTTGAGAACCACTTCGAGAATCGCAAGCATATGCAGTAATGTGTCGGCCTCCTCCTTTTTAAAAACTCTGTTTCAGCTGCTGGAAACTTATCGGAAGACAACTGACGGGGACGTGAAAACGTGAGTTGACCCTGAGCAAAAATGTAGTATTCCACACCATGTTTATCGATGGTGGATTGATATCTGTGGACTACAATATCAGAGAAATCAAGCAATAGTCTATCAACGTTTGTAGCTGTTTTGAAGGCTAAAATCCGAAAGGGTTATGGATTGCATGCCCAGTGCTTCCGGCAAGTAGAAAGTTATTTAAAACGATGAGACGTCTTCGCAAGTCAATGGACTATACATTGTTAGCTGAAACGAAATTTTCTCCCATATTGAACGAGAGGCGTCTGGCAAATTAAAGTCTTGTTGGAAGGGTTTTTTCTTTCCAAAGTTCAAAGTGACAATGCGCTGGCCCCAGATATCAATCTTTGATCTGTTGGCCGCAAACAAAGATCCAGGAGACATTGTTTTACCAAGAGTTGCAGAAGCTGTAAAAGCACATGCTTCAGTGCCACTGACAAATTTAAAAATGTGTTCCGGTATGACGATCCTATATTGACAAATAAGTGTCGGCCTATCCGCCGACCGCCGTTGGTACTGGTGGCGGGCTTCTTGGTTTCATTGTTTTCGTTCACCCGTATTTCCGTTAGGCGGAGAGACAATCTTGGCAAAAAGATAACCAGATTGACTGTAAGCCAATTTACATGCACAATTTGAGCGGGTTAACCCGGTAAATCCCACCCGCTTACGGCATACGAAAACTTACGCCATTCGGTTCGCGTAGGTATTGCGGGTTGGAAATTACTCGCTTTAAACAGATAGATTCAACCCGCTAAAAAGTTTGTTGAAAGATTAGCGGATTAAACAAATCAATTTTCTTAACTGAAACTGAAGCGTGTAACCCGCATAATCAAACCCGCTCATGTAAATTGGTTTAGTTTCGGGCGTTGGGACCCAATGTTAGTGACAAGTGCAAATAAACTTTTAATTGTCAATTGTTTTTGAGAGAATTACCTATTTGTTAGCGAGTGTTGGGCAGACGTACTGCAGCAGCGGCTCCAGCTTAAGAAATAGTTTATGCTTCGACAATGCGGTATACAGCCTTGGCAAGGTCACGAATGCTGGGAAAATCCTGAGGAGCTAAGTTAGTCCGGACTTGATAAAGCAGCTGATTTAAAAAGAAAGCATGTTGTCTTTGTGTTTCCGCGTCATTGCTAAAAGACTCGAGTCTTCGAAGAAGAGCTGAAAGGGTTCGATTACTCAATCGGAAATGTTAAGAAGCTCGGCATCTTTTTAAGTTGAAATCAGAGCTGGAACGAGGACCGAACCTACCGAGACGAGACATTAGAGCTTCGAGACCGAGACGAGACATCATAGCTTCGAGACCGAGACGAGACGAGGCTTTAAAGTTACGAGACACGAGACTTGATGAGCCAAAAATTAGAAAATATAAAAACGATAGTAATACACTGGAGTATGGGCTCTACTAAGCCAAGTTATTGAAATAACTTTATAGCAAAATGACATTAGCAAAAACAAATGAAGCAATGAAGCCGTCGCGGTTATGAACTGATGTAGCCTATTGTAAATTTGCTATTGGTCATATCCTTTTAACGATTACAATTAATGATTTAACGAGTTCACCATAATAACAACGAAACAGCTTATTATCACAAAAAAATAAAGTCCTTGTAGCTTGCAAGGCAAGCAATACCTCTCGCAGACAATTACACGGCCCAATATTCTTTTTTAATCTAACGAAAAAGATGTCAAGAAAACTTTAAACAAAATGCCATTGGTAGGCTATGTTGGTCTAAACCAGGGATGTCGACATTGCAGCCCACTATCCTCTGTTAAAACAATTTTTTAGCAAGTTTATCAAGTATTGAGCACGAACGTGTTCATAATATTTAATCAAAATACTTCATATTTGATAAAAAATAAAGTAAAAACCACAAACATTTTAAATTCGTTGTGACACCATGCGTTTTTGAAAATGTATCTGGTTAATAACTTTCTCATAAAAAGAGCTAGCTCAAATCTGGAACCACTTCCCATGTCGGTAACCAAACTTCCTGCAACTGCAATCCCTGCACTTTTTTCGATTTGAAGCCTTTTTGGGCCTGGACTACTTTGAATAATCTTTTGATAGCTGTTGTAAACCAGACGAGAATAGCATCTTGGATAGGGAACAGATTTGTAGAAATCTTAATTTGATGACATATGACACGATACTCTCTTGAAAATTTTTTGCTTTGACACACCGTTTGCCCATAAAAAATTTATTAATTTTTTAGACGTGGCTAGCGGTCGTTATGTCTTTGAGTGACGGCCATATTGTTAAAAGTTAAAACTAAATTAACATTATGTTAAAACTAAATTAACATTATTGGATTGATTATTATATTAATTAATCATATTAATGGATTTTTAAATTTTTTTTGCTGCTAAAAAGGATGCATTTTCAGCAAAATGCGGCTCAGTACAAGGCCTACCTATCAATGGTTAATTTTTTTTTCTTAGAACTATAATATGAAATGTTGGATTTCTGGTCGCTTTGCGGCCCAGTTAAATATATATTTTTGCAATGGGTCCCTAATAAATTAAAAGATTAGACATCCCTGGTCTAGAGTAGATTACCATCGAATGCAAGTGCTTAGTGGTTGAAATAGACCAGTTTTCATATATGCTGCTCACAAAAAAGAAAGCAAAAGCCTGCAAATCTGCAGGCTTAAACAACAAAGCAAAATGGTCTAAACAAAATGTGGCCAAATGTTTTTGCAAAGTGCGGAATCACGCACAATGTTTTACTTTGAATACATCGGGTAAGTACCATTGTTGCTTTCGTATCAAAGACCTGAATGCTGTTTCAAATCCAAATTTTTTTTATGTTTCGATTTGTTTCGATCGAGGGACCATTTTCCGAGACTTTCAAGGTCCGAGATCGAGACGAGGCATTGGCATAGCGAGACTGAGACGAGACTGAGACACGTCTCGAGACATCCAGCTCTGAACCCACCCATCATCATTCGCAATATTCCCATTTTTTAAGACGTTAAAGAATAATTTACTTGATGCACCGAACACATACGATTTGCACATGGGCACATTTTGCACATCCCGAACCGTTGTGTGCACAAACTCGGATATGCGCATGTGCACTAAATAAGCTCAAATTTGCTCACCACCGCAGCAGCTGCATTTGAATCGTAGTGGAAAAAATTGACTCTCTGCAATATGATTTAATGCAATAGAAACGGTCTGGCTCGCTTGCGTTCAACAATATGTGTAAACAGTGACTTCTCATAGGGAGACACATTGGTAATGCTCCGCGAATAACCAATATTTATCCGCTTGAACTATTTGTTGTTTACTGCGCTGCAATCGCTGTTTAGTTTTGAGTGAAAATTGGTGTACGGGGTTAACTTTAAAGTATTTCCTGTATGAATAACTTTTTTCAGGCTAACATTTTGTGATTACGAACATATTTACAAACTTGCTCAATTTAGTTCGATTAGGTCGTTCCGCGTGAATAAACAGTCTCTCAACTTCTTGCGCTGTAAATTTCTGCTGGTTATTTTCAATGATATAACTGCGGCATCTGCATGTGTTGATCAACAGACCTGCTGTTGCTGGGCTGTTTTTAAAATAAATGATGGAGTTAAGTCCTAATGCTCGGAACCAAGACTGAGACTTGAAAAATTTTTCGAGACCAAAACTTTTAAGAAAATTTATTCGTATGTTAACACCTTACAACTTTCATGGTCTTTTTCGCCTAAAAAGCTTCTTCCAGTCACCCCAGAAAATCTTCGCGTCCTCCCGATTTCGGCGCTCATGTTTGGCGATCAATTCCCGGGCCGATCAAATCGGACACAGTGCCGCCAACGGTTAGCCACCGCTGCGACGTTTTTCAGAGGGTGTTGCCCTGGCGCTAAGCCGCAGAGATGGAGCTCATCACTCGTTTCACGCTTCGGCGTAATAACGCGAATATAATGAAGATTTGATTTTTGGTTCATACTTTATGCGATTTAAATCTTCGCTGACTCTTATTGTTATTGTTACCGGTACTCTTAGATGTTTTTAAAATAAGTTTCAAAGACAGGTGTTGGTAGGAAAAAATTCATTGCTCTGAGTCTGCAATCTCATCTGTAGCGTACTACAGCAGATTTTCTTTGCCAATAAAAATATCACTGGAAAGCTGACGTAATGAGATACCAAATCAAAAAACTCTATTTTTCGGACTTTTAAAATCCACTCAATTTGCCACAAGTTATTAATGTGGTAAAGAATACATCAGTTACTGTTTCAAAAATTCTGAAACTTTTGAAGCATCACTCATCTTTTTAACACATTTAGAACATGAAATATGTAAAAATTTGTATTTTCGGGAGGTCCGAACCCCTCCATTATAAAAACGTAACGGGTGCGAGCATGAAAGTTTGCCCAATTTTCTTCAATTTTTTTTTGATAGGTTTTTATACGGCAGAGAACTTATGGCAATGTTGTCAGATCTCTCCGACAATGTTTTAATTTTTGCGTTGCACTGCAATGCTCACATCCAATAAATTCAAAGTTTTTTTAGTCCTTCACAATCTAAAATTTTGAATCTCCAGACTTCTCGCATTTCAAGACTATAATTTTACGAGACTCGAGATCTAGACTTGTAGTTCAAGACCGAGACGAGACTTTACAAATTGTGTCTCGAGACCCGAGACTTGTCTCGAAAACTCTGTCACTACTTACCACAAGAACTCGCCTAATGTTGAAACAAACCGGGTTACTAGTAGTAGTAGTAGTAGTTTATTTTTTCTTTCCACAAAGTAACGCACAAAAAACAAATCCTTACATTGGGAAAGAAATAAGGAGCATCGAATAGCCCTTAGGTTTTTTAGTCGAGATGCCCCTTGTTTAAAGACACAAAGCATCAAGACATACTAATAGTTGTAAATAATTTGCACACATATAAACATAGCGCACAGTACAAACAATGTTGATCAGCGTTAACAATATAGTCAGCACTCTTTTATCAAATTTTCTTTGAACTGCTTTTCAAACGAATTGAAGGGTTTAATTTTTATTTTTTCGCTAATTTCGTTCTACAGTTTAACACCCCGAAATTTAACCTTCTTTTGCCCAGTAGATTCAGAAACTCGAGGTAAAAAATAATTAGATCTGCTTGGTCTCCTGGTTTCATAATCATGAATTCTTTCAATCGTTGAAAAATCATAATTGCATGAATTAGGTAGCTTGTTTTTGAAAGGCTTATGCATGAATTTAGCAAGCTCTAATTTGTACACATCATGCAATTTTAGAAAGTCTAATGTCTTGTTCACAAGTTGTTTAACTTATGGTCACAAGTTGCTTAACTTATCTTTTACAAGTTGCTTAACTTATGGACTATCATACATAAAAAGTCTGGTCAACTAGAGGCCTAATTATGCAATACCAGTAGTTTCGAGCAGAAATGGGCATTTATCGAGATAATTTTTCGGCGATAAATTACTATCGATTATCGCTCAAAATACTTTTGGTTTATCGATTACCGATACAGCTTTTGAAATATATTTTGTTATCGCCGATAAATTATTGCGATAAACAATTCTTTATGCACTCAGTGTTCAAAATTAGTGAGTTGGCGTTATGGCAAAATACACGATGTCCATAAATTCTTCTTGCAATTTAAAAAATTGCTCTTCGTTTTGTTTAAAGCCTCGGCAGAGTTGAGATGGCACGGGCTGACTTTTTTGCAGCCCGGATCGCTCATGGCCCGGAACCTCTTGCCCAATAGCGATAATTTCGACTCAGCAAATCATTCCCAAAATAAAGCCCGGTCCGCCCAAAGCCCATTCTTTTATGAACCTTCAGCCACATTTAAAAGAAAACTGAAAGTTGAAAGGGACTTCAAAAATTGGTAGCGGCTCGTCAGCGGCCCAAATAAAAACAAAAGATAGAACTGGGCCGTTAGCGGACCTTTAAAAATACCGGTTAACGGCTCGTTGACGGGTCTCTTAGCGGCCCATGCCATCTCTACAGCAGAATCCGAGAACTGCTCTCTTTTCTTGAAAAATCTAGAAAAACATTTTTGCAATTTGACTTATAAAAAAACAAACTTCATCAAACACATGAAAATTTACCGCAACATTTGTCGGAAAAATTTATCGGCGATAGTTTATCGACTACCGATATCGCTTCAAGAAATTGAGATTTATCGATCATCGTTATCGCCCATGGCTTTTTTAAAATTATCGATTATCGTTATCGCTTCAGTACAGAAAGGTTTATCCTGCCCAACACTGGTCTCGAGCAAGTTACCAGAATCACTAAAACTACAGTTATTGTTGTTGCATAAAAAACAAGAGCAAACACATCCAGCTTCGCATAACGGCGACTACAGTGAGCACTGCTCACTGAAGTCTAGCTCGATATCGATGCAAAGCGGAGAAACACTCTTCTCAGGAAATCTTTCGACTTGAAGAGATCTCTTGGTATCTGGTATGCATGCCATTGTCATTGGTTGGATGAATAGAAAAAGCAGCTAGATCAGCTAGTGTTTTTTAAGGCCTTTTGAGAAACCGAAATGATCTCCCACAATTGTCGCACGGTCTTGCAAAATCTGCTTCTGCAATAGTGTACAAAGCTATGTTCTACGTTATAAATTCAATTGGCGGTCTTTCAAAATTGCTTAATAGTTTCGAAAGCCAAAGCTTAAAAAACACTGAGCTGGATATATGGATACATGGGCCAAAATTCAGATAAAACCACAAAGATAATTGAGCTAACCGTCTGGCTACTGCAATCTCCCGCTGCACACGGTTGATACGACGCGCTTAGAGGCTGTTCAATCAAGCGTGAAATGCTAGCGCGAAATCGTAGTTGTGAGTCTATTATAGTAAGAAGTCAATGGTGTAAACCTTTGAAATAATGTCTCTAAATAATGTTGCGTCATATGTTTGCGTTGAAAAAAATGAATTTGTTTTTCATTGAAAAAAAAAAAGGATGGAGACTGGAATCACTGAACTGATATTACAAAGATTAAACAGCGAAAAACCAAAAATGGTGCACGCTGAACACCTTGCACCTCTGGAGAATACGCCCCCGCGTAGTTGTTAAAGGAAAATAAACTCTATATAAAAAGTTCTACAACTATCAGTAGGGATAAATTTTTCTTTTTCTGGTTTTGCTCAATATTCTGAATTTTTAATTTTGTCAAAGAAGGTTTGAACCATTTTCAAAGCTAAATTTCGGTTTGTAGTACCGGTACTATGTCTGTCACGATGGTCACCCCATGATTACTCAGATTTTTCTGTCATTTTACGAAAAATTCAATCTGGTGAAGTAAACAGTCAGTGACAAGACAAGGATTAAGGCATGCAGTCACAGCAGGCACTACTGCAAGGCATGCAGTCACAGCAGGCACTACTGGTGACTGCATTACAGTTCAGAACCAATATTTTTAAAACTAAAACAGAAAATAATCAATCACCGGGCGATGGATCAAGCTGTACTGTACCTGACAGTTTTTGCTCATATTTAAGCAAAGTGTTTTTAGGCAACTCCTCTTCATCGTCTGATTCACCCACAACCACCGCCACAACTTCTACAGCCGCAACAACCCTCGTCACCTCGGCTACCACTTTCACCGAAACTGCAAGCTCATCTACACTGCTGCCTACCAATGTCACTACGATGATGTCAACAGATACAACGGGAATGATGATAGAAGAAACAACTGTGACGACAAATACCGTAGAAAGTATCTCGTCAACGTTTTTTTCTACCGATGGCATGGGAAATGTTACTGACCAAATCGAGTCATCCGGCTATAACTCGACCGAGACGAAGTAAGAATATAGAAAACAAGAGGGAAAGTTTTTCGGGAGAGAAAACTGCGACTTTGTTTGAAACTTTCTGCGCACTTTAAAAGAGCGTTGTCCACCATTACAATATCACAGGCAGTTAGGAAAAATCCTAATTTCCTGTTTGTGGCATCCAGCCAGAACATCTTTTGCTAGTCATTACACTTTAGAATTGAGCCTGTTCAAATTAAGTTAAGCTGACTCAAGTTATAGCTTGCTCTCTTACAATTGAATAGAGCTGCGAGCTCAAATTCGATTCCAATTTGGGTCAAACCAATAATTCTAAAATTGGTATTCACAGTTTAATTGCTTGACGTTGAACGTTGCAAAGCGACAGTAAGGGTAATAAGCCAGCAAGTTTACTTCTTGCTACTTTGGGAAAAGCACATACCTGGATCCCTACACCTTTGAGTGCTAAGCAGATGGATGGCAATTCCTAAGCGAGTTTGTTATAGCACTGCTGTCGCTTTGTGCCGTAGAATGAAAAATGTAATCTAATAAAATAAGTGGATAATGCTATCCGCAGTAACCGGCATCATGGCGCATTGTTTTCGTGTTCAAATTCATGCTGCACTTTGTCCAATTTAATGCAGTAAATTTTGAAAAGAGACAAAGTTCATCAACGTGATGCGGAATTTAAATACCAAGTTCCCCAAACACCAGTATCAATGATCCAACAAATTTAAGTTCTGAAACTTTCCAGGTAAATATAATCAGCAATACATAAAAAATGGCTTCATAGGTTTTTCAAGTAAACATGGCGCTATTAGATGAAGTCATTGCGAAATGTGCATTTTATGCAGAAACCTTTGTTGAAGTGACTTTTCATGAGATATCTTTTTAGCTACGTTGTAATACTCGTAACGGAGTTCTTTTAATAAAGTTTTTGTTTATCCTTTTGCTTGTTACTGTACTATGTTATTTTCATGCAGACACTGAAATTTTTAATAAATTAATTAATATTTAGCGAATTTATCATTATGCTGTGATTTTGTGACGCTTGTCGATTGATTTGTTAATTATTAAATTTTAAGTGGATTATTACTTGCCTTACTTTGCAAAGCAAGTCAAGCATTTGGTGTCGACACTACAGTGATTAAGGTTAAAATGAGAAAAATGTTGGCAAGCTTGCTGTGGCTTTGCTTGTGTGATGTCATAAACGGCGCGAATGTGAATCCATGGCTTCATGACCTTGCTGAAAGTGAGATGATAAAGCTAGAAGTTTAGCAAGTGCAAGACAAAGAACTTGATTATTATTGTTCAAAATATTTCTTCATCAAATCTAGCGAATTAACTAATTTTTCTTCATCATATTTAGCGAATTATGGTAGGCCTTGAAAGATTTACTAAATGAAGACTGTAAAAAAAGAATTTTACGCTTATTTTCGCGGTTTGACTACCCATCAGGTAGACGTAGGTTGATTCTTCGTCGGGCGCAATGTGATTTGTCACACGATCGGGCGCAATTTGCCTTAAGAGCACAACGTTAAAAATACTTCTATAAAATGATAATTCAATGCAAAAACGTTCGGAGCCAGACTTAGGGGGCCGAGAGTATGCATTGTTGCTTTAAAAAACAATTAAAACGTCTTTTCTTGAAACTGATAACGTAATCGGGTGCAATGTTTATCAGCATCACTCATTATTTTCGCGTATATGTCTGAAATTAAATAGCATAAAAATAGCAAAAAATTAAGCGCTGATTTTAAAAGAAGTAGGACTGTACTATCGATCACTATGCATTGTTGTCTTAGATACACAGTACAAGTAAAAAAAATTGAAAAGTTTTTTCTTGAAACTGATTATAAAATTAATAACATAATCGGGTGCAATGTGCCTAAGAGATTTCTTACGCTATATCTGCCTTCAAAAATGTCAAATCTGCAATTGCTCTAAATGTTGTTTACCAGCACGTGGTAAGTGTGGCTGGTTTAGAAATGTGTTCGACATCGCCAGTCAAAACTCAAGACACAAGTAGTTACGTTATCTGTGTGTCTGTAACATCAGTTGCGTCCGACGGAGGGTTAAACCCAGGACCTTGTAACTGAAAGTCAAGCTCTCTTACCTCTCGGTACTCCGCCCTCTGCCGATCAGCTAAAATTGCATTCAAAACTATGTAAGCCTGGCGGCCGAAAGGTAAAAGAGCTCGACTTTCAATAATGAGGCTTTGGGTTCGTACGTGAGTCTACCTGATGAGTGGTCAAAACACGAAACTACTCGAAGAAATGGTTTTTACAGCGTTCATTTCGGAAGTCTGCCGTAAGGTCTTTTTACACGTTGATGTATGTAGACTTACATCTGCTCTGTGTATTTCATCATTCGTGAACATTTACTTGCTTGATAAATCATTTCGTTTGGGTTTATGAACAAGAGAAAGTATATGTTACTCTTTAAAACAGTTGGAGGGCTCTTAAATCAGTGGCTCTTAAACTTGTCGAAGGTAATGATTTAATGAACCCAGTAAGTGTCATGCAGGCATACACCGAACCCTTCGTAACAAATTCAAAAAATCAGTGTAAATTGAGTTGACCTTTAAGGGTCAAATGCACCAACGTTGGTTAACTTAACCACCGGTTAAATCTTAACCGCGGTTAGTTAACCACTTGCTCTTGGTTAAAGTTAACCGGTATGCACCAACAATTCCGAGGTTGTGGTTAGCTAACCGAGGTTTTGCGCAAAAAATTGCTGAGTCACGATGTAGGTTTTCAACGACATTGAACGGAGCCGTAGGCTAAATTGCTATTCATTTTTAGATTTGCAGAAGGCGTAATAAAACTATTATTATTGCGCAACAAATGTCGTTTTTCTGCTCATAAAAATCTATTTATTTGCAAATCTACGTTAAGCGCTAGTTTAATGTAGCCTGCTCGATAGGCCTATGTGTTTTCATACAAATCAACCAGACTAGCAGTTTACGCTAGGGTTCATAGGGTTGCAAATAAGCCACGGAAAGAGGAACAGCGTTAGGTTTTTAAAGCAAAATATTTTGGCATATTTTCAACCCTGGCTCTTTACGAAATTTGTGCTACATGATTTGATTTAGGCTTAAGGTAGGTTCATGATGAGCACGTTACCTACAGCAGTGTAAAAGACGTGATTTTGGACAGGCGGGCTAGCGACTTTACGCCGCCAATTACGCTACGCAAGGTAATGAGTTTCTGTTACGTCTACTAATTACCAATAGCCTATCAATTAACTATTGTCTTTCAAGTGACAGCCTAAGCCACTAGACTAGGCTAAGGTGGGATGATGACAGTAGGCTACCGTAACCTACCCAAACTCTTACAGTCTGCAAACTACACAAAAATCTATTACATTCAAACATACAAGCATTTATTGTTAATACAACAGATAATTACCCGCATACCCAGCAATCTATAGCCTAAACCAGAGTTTTCTTTATTAGAATTGTCCGACTCTATCACGTGATTTCGTTTTTACGCATGAGTACTTATAGATCGATTTCAGCAGACTACAGTCAGCTTGCATTGTGAAAAGTGACTAAAGCCTTCAAACGCCGGAGCTAAGCTAACGAATTAGCTAAATTTGATTTCAATTACGTGAAGGATAGTTTTACAGACATTTGCAAGAGAATTTTTAGTGATATGTAGCCTAGTTAGCAAAAACTCATTTAAATAACGTGAAGGATAGTTTTAGTGATTAGGTAGTCTATATAGCTGTACATTAGCATGGGTTACTGAGACACCATTTGTTGGACACAAACTGCATTTAGTGATAGACTAGAGTTCCAGTCTAAATGTCATTTTAAATCGAAATTGATTTCTATCATTAAAAGTTTTGGAGTAATATTTTCAGGAATTTGATCCAAATTAAATTCGACATTTTTCTGAATGCAAAATATTTTACATTAATTGTTTTTTGATTTTTTATTAGACCCTAGCTGTAAAAATAACCATTAAAGCTTATGGATCTTATTAAAAGCAGGGAAAGTAGGGGACCTATCGCACAAGTTTTACTGAATTCATTTTTTTGTCCAACTGGTTGGACAATATATTTAGGCCAAATGCTTTTTAGTTGGACTTAGTTGTAACGACATCGCTATCGATGCAGGTGGTCTGGGGTTCGCGCCCTGGGCCGGTCAAATCGGACAAAGTATCGCCAGGGACTCGTCACCGCGCTGTTTTTTTCGAACTTTGAAGCTGAGTTGCCTGGGCGATCAGCGGCGGAAACGGGTCCCGCTACTTGTTACACGCTTTGGCGGAATACCGCGAGTATAATGACGGCTTGATTTTTTTGGACTTTATTTTGTGATGAAACTCTTCTGTACCAAAACGAAAAAATTCGAAATGCTCACGGTAAATTTATTTGCAGGTAAAAAATGTCACTCAAACGTCCCCACGGGGATCTTTTGTCAATAAAGTGGTAACCTTCCGACCGCTACATGATTAAGCGATTTAAAGTAATTGCAAATGTCTCTTAAAAATTGTTGCTGTAATCGGAAAACGAACGAATGTTTATTCATGTGAAACGAATGTTGAAATTTAAATAGTAGACTCGCTTAACCACCAGTGCACAGAGATGGGCATTTATCGGTGATATAGTTTTGATTTGTTGATTACCGATATCGCTTTTGTAGTACATTTTGTTATGGCCGATGAATTATGGAGATGAACGATTCTTCATGCACACAGTGTTCAAAGTTAGTGAGGTGGTGCTGTGGAAAAATACGCAGTGCTCATAAAGTCTAGTTGCGATTTAAAAAAACCTCTCTTTGTGTTGTTGCCACGGCAGAGTTCGTGAACTGCTTTCTTTTCTTAAAAATCTGGAAAAAAATTTTTGCAATTTGACTCCAAAAAAGCTTCGTCAAACACATCGAAAATTTAATGCAACATATATCGGAAGAATTTATCGATTACCGATATCACTTCAAGAAATTGAAATTTACAGATTATAATCGGTATCGCCCAGGGATTTTTTGAAATTATCGGTTATCGTTATTGCTTAAGTACAGAAAATTTTAGCCTATCGTGAACATCACTTCCAGTGCAAATGAAAAATTAGCCAAGTATTTTGAACAATAGGGTATCAGTACGGAACATCAGACTAGCTTTGAAAAAGCTGTTTTCGCCAAGGAGTCGAACCGTTTAATTTGTACGGTTCAGAATCGGTTTGGGTTCAACAGCGGTTTCAAATTTCGGTTCAGTTCTGTTTAAGGTTCAGATAAATTGAAACGCTCTGGTTTGGGTTCGCTCCAGTAAAAAATATTTCAAACCGGTTTATAAAGTTCCAGTTCAAGTTCGCAGTTTAAAATGGTATAATTCTAGTAACATATTTTAAAAAATGAAACGTACAAAGCAATTTTTCTTCGCATTGACAGGCCACTATAATACATAAAATACTAGTAGTAAAGCCAGTTTCAAGATAATTAAATTGCTACTATGCTCCGACGCCGGCGGCCTAATCTTTGATAAAGAAACATATCTTTACATTGACGGGCCAATGCACAGCTTGTAGTGCTGTGCAAGTACTGTATTTCTTTAAATATAAGCCACCTTCGAAGTGTCAGTCGGTTACGCCGATCAAAGTGACACGTGTGACCTCACGGAGCGAGCCGCTTTTTTAATCGGTTCGATTAAGGTTCGCAAGTACTCAAATTATTCGGTTCAGTTCCGGTTCGCTCTTTGAAATTTTGAAAAATACGGTTCAGGTTCGACCAAATTAGCGTAAAACCGGTTGATAAAACTTCGGTTCGACTCCCTGGTTTTCGCATTTGGAAAAACCTCTATCATAAATACTCTCGATAGCTTTGAAAAAAGCTGTTGTATACCAGAAATTTTTTGTGACGCGCTCGTCAAATATTAATAATGTGTGCTGTGCAAGCTTCCAAAGATCTCAAATTATCCAGCGCAATTTTTTTTCTTTCAACTAAAAAAATCGACATTAAGGCTCAAAATTTGAAACTAACCTACTTTGTGCAAAAAAAACTGCTCGGGTAGCGTTACTTTATGCTGAAAATACTCGTTATCGAAAATGCTAGGCTTATTCGTTATCGAAAAAGCTGCTCGTGTAAAAGTCTACTGTTACTTTCTTTTACACCACTGCGTATTAGCCTACCTGCGTTATGCATTTTTTGCTAAATATGCTAAGAAAAGTAGTGGCGAAATATCAGGGTAGGCTATAAGTTTGCTTTTCTTTGGCGCAGTAGCAGAGCATTGCTAGTTGTTGGCACTAAGTTTTTAAAAACAAATTCGTGCATTTCATGTTATGATTTCAAAGCAAATAAAAAAAATAATGCTCCTGCAAGCTACAAGACGGGATTCAGACTTTCAGAGCTGCTGGATTGCTGCATTCTTATGCTGCTGCTGCTATTGTATCTTATGCACTGCGACGTTTCTGTGACACAATTGATCTATTAGTATCGAAGCGTAACCATTATAATAAAGAAACAAAAATGAGAAAGAGTCGGACAACTGTTATAGAGAAAACTCTGCCTAAACAATGTGTTTTTGCATGTCCGGCGCGAGTTAACAAGTTAACTCAGCTACCTCGTTGGGTTAACTTTTCGGTTAAATTTCAGCAATTTAACCTAGCGGTTAAAGTTGGTGCATACCAAAATCGAGTTAACCTTTGATTTAACCTGTGGTTAAGTTAACCGTGGGTTAACCAACGTTGGTGCATTCGACCCCAAGTGAACTATGCATTTGTTGCACACGAAATCTTTTTATTCAACGAAACAAAACGAACAAAACTTAATTATTTCAAACAAAAATACTAATTTACTACCATTCAACGTTTCTTTGAGTGGGTTCACTCAAAGTACAAAATGATTTTTGTACATTAAGGGTCGAATGCACCAACATTGGTTAACCCACGGTTAACTTAACCGCAGGTTAAATCAAAGGTTAACTCGATTTTGGTATGCACCAACTTTAACCGCTCGGTTAAATAGCTGAAATTTAACTGAAAAGTTAACCCAACGAGGTAGCTGGGTTAACTCGCGCTGGACATGAAAACACACAGTTTTTAGGCTATAGATTGCTGGGTATGCGGGTAATTATCTGTTGTATTAACAATAAACGCTTGAATGAAATAGATTTTTGTGTAGTTTGCAGACTGTAAGAGTTTGGGTAGGTTACGGTAGCCTATTGTCACCATCCAACCTTAGCCTAGTCTAGTGGCTTAGGCTGTCACTTGAAAGACAATAGTTAATTGATAGGCTATTGGTAATTAGTAGACGTAACAGAAACTCATTACCTTGCGTAGCGTAATTGGCGGCGTAAAGTCGCTAGCCCGCCTGTCCAAAATCACGTCTTTTACACTGCTGTAGGTAACGTGCTCATCATGAACCTACCTTAAGCCTAAATCAAGTCATGTAGCACAAATTTCGTAAAGAGCCAGGGTTGAAATATGCCAAAATATTTTGCTTTAAAAACCTAACGCTGTTCCTCTTTCCGTGGCTTATTTGCAACCCTATGAACCCTAGTGTAAACTGCTAGTCTAGTGGATTTGTATGAAAACACATATCCAGTAGGCTACATTAAACTAGCGCTTAACGTAGATTTGCAAATAAATAGATTTTTATGAGCAGAAAAACGACATTTGTTGCGCAATAATAATAGTTTTATTACGCCTTCTGCAAATCTAAAAATGAATAGCAATTTAGCCTATGGCTCCGTTCAATGTCGTTGAAAACCTACATCGTGACTCAGCAATTTTTTGCGCAAAACCTCGGTTAGCTAACCACAACCTCGGAATAGTTGGTGCATACCGGTTAACTTTAACCAAGAGCTAGTGGTTAACTAACCGCGGTTAAGATTTAACCGGTGGTTAAGTTAGCCAACGTTGGTGCATTCGACCCTAAGTGACTTGAGCTACGAACAATAGGAGGCTATGACGTAGGCTTACACGTCAACCTTAAATGGCTTTGAAGCAAACAATCGTGTACAGTCAAACCTCGATTTAACGGATTAATGCGGAAATGCAATCTTCCGTTATTGCAAAATGTCCGTCATTGAAAAAACACTGAATTTACCTAGTTTAGATGCTCAATAGGCTACACGTTTTGGTTTAAAGTCACTTTATTACTGTTATGTTGCAGAAACATACCACGCCTGAAAAGTCGAATAACTTGGCAGCATGGTCTTTGCAAGATAGGTTTGTTGCAAACATACGTGAAGCCTATGCTAATGCGATATAACATAGAGTACGTTAATTTAGTCCGAGTCTGAGATGACCATAGGCTCTTGACTGCTGCATGGTACAGCGTTGATGGATGTCGTAAGACCAGAATCGCTTTGCGGAGCAAAAAAGTTTGTAATCTTTCTTTGATATCCTATCATATGCTGTTCTTTGATGATTAACTCTTTAATCATTCGAAGACTGCTATAATGACGTGCCATTTCTGGTAGCTGACTGTAGGATGAATAATCAATCTAGGCATCAACATAGGTTCGTAAGGTAGACAGCTTTTTTCTTGGGACAACCATCTCTTCATCGTCAGTGCTCTCTTTCTCTTCCTTTCCTAACGCAGACGACACTATCTCGGCCTCCGACAAAAGTTCGTATCCTGGATCCATGTGTAGCTCGCTAAGCCATTCTGTGACATCAGCAATTGAAGTTGATACTTGTCCGCACTCTAGCATATGGAGATAGTCTCCTGCCTCAAGACCTTCAAAGTTCGTTTCTGTGTTTACATCCTCCAACAGCTTTTTCCAGGAGTTTGCTAAAACTGAAGGCCTAAGATCCTGCCATGCTGCCGCAAAGTTAAAAATGGCAGAACGGATATTATATCTTTCTATATTGGCCAAAGTGCGTTCTCCTCTGTTGTCAACCAACTCATCGTCGATGACCACCAGAACCTCATTCAAGTAACGGCGAATATAATGCCTCTTAACAGCGCTAATAACTCCTTGATCCATTGGCTGCAGGATCGAAGTCGTGTTAGGAGGCATGAAGAGCACTTTAATTTTTCCATCTTTACTTGAAAGGATATCCTCACTGGGATGCGCAGGAGCATTGTCGAGAATAAGAATTGCACGTACCTCGTCCGGAGAAATCTTCAGCACTTCTTCCTGATAAATGCGCACAGCTGGCACAAAATGATTTAAAAACCAGTTTGAAAAAATTGCGGAGTTAAACCAAGCTTTGTTGGAGTGATAGTAGATGACAGGCAGATCACGCTCAATATTTAGACCTACAAATGCTCGTGGTTTCTTTGACTTATTAACCACAGCAAGCTTTAATCGGTGTTCTCCTGTAGCATTAGACCCAACAAGAACTGAGAGTCTCTCCTTGCTTGATTTCTTTCCCGTGGCATTTTCCTCTCCTCTACGTATCTGGGTATTTTTAGGCATGGAGCGCCAAAAGATGCCTGTTTCATCTGCGTTATAAATTTGGAAAAGGGAAAGCCCTTCATCACTAACAAGGTTTTTTATCTTCTCACGGAAGGGGGCCACGCTGCTCTCATCTGCATCACCAGCCTCCGCATGAAGAACTTTGTTAAACAATCCGTGGCGATTTCGGAATCGCCAAAGCCACCCTTCACTGCCCTTAAAATCACTAAAGCCAAGGTGAGCAGCAAGCTTTCCTGCAGCTGCCAATATCTCGGTTCCTCTCACATTAACGCCGTCAGAGCGTTCCTGCACATACCATTTCATAACTGCCGCATCTAAAGACTCCTCCTTCCCTGTTTTCATGTGCTTTCTGTTCCCAACTTTGCCACTCTTAGAAGACGCGGCATCAATACAGTAAGAGGCTGCAAATTTTTCCAGCTTTTCCTTGTTCTTTCTAATGTCTGAGACCGTCTGCCTTTTTACTCCGTATTTCTCACAAACACTTTTAACGGTCGCTCCTTTTTCGATCTCTTTAATCAGTTCTAGCTTTTTCACCACGGATAAATTTACACGCTTACGCTTTACTGATTTCCAGATATTGCTGCTCATGTTCGATAAAACTGAGAATTTCTGAGATAAATCACACGAAGGCTACCGGTACAGCTAAACTGTAAAAGAAAGTCAAACCACAAACTTACGCTTAACGTCACATACCCATTGTTGAAACAAAGCCCATTATCAAACAATGCATGGAAATTTTGAAATGTTCTTATGTCAATTGCTATTATGACATAATAGCGCATTAATGACCATATCAAAGTTAAATGTCCTATGCTGCATGGCATGCATTGCAAGCTTGTTTGCACTTAAGAGGTAAAAGTTAAACCCAAATCTTTTGCAATTTATTCAAAAAAGACAAAAAAAATAAAAAATTTTGCTGCTCAAATTAATGTCCGTTAAATCCGAAATCCGTTAAATCGAGGGTCGACTGTAGTGCTTTACAAAAACAAACAACACAAATAGGAAAGTTGCTGGAGTTCAAATCTTGTAGAAAATGCATTCTTCAACTTTGTACGTCAAAAATCGGTTGAAATTTCACGCAAAAAAATCAGATAAAAGAAGTATTTTGTGCAAACCCGCCTTTATGCTGTTGCATTTTGTTAACAAGTTAATTTAAGTTCCGCACTGCTTCACATTGACATGTGCCACGCTCAATGTCAAAACTAATTGACTCATAGATAAATCGATAAAACTTACACACTGTACGTCACGGTTGCCATAAAATGCAAATAGCGTGGTAATTGTGCATTTGTGCAATTTTATTTTCATCTCTGCCGAAACCCTGTTAGAGCCTCATCGAACCCTGAGGTTCGAGCAAATCCAGTTTAAGAACAACCGTCTTATATGTTGTCCTTCACTCAGAACCTATAAAAACACCAATATCATTCAACATCGTAGACTGCAGTTCACACAATCATAATGCCTCAATATTCGAGGTCGTGAAATCATGAATATGCTCTAATAGTATTCCGATCCCAAAATATATGGAAGCTTATTACAGATTTTGTCACGTGCATGGGAGTGTGCCTATGTGACGATCAAAAGAAGGTGGTGGATTGCTCCGGACAAGAGTTGAACTACATTCCTCCAAGTTTTCCAATTGACACAATTACCCTGAGATTGTCAGATAACAATATCAAATCGATTGAAGTAGACGACTTCAAAGGTGCGGAAAGAATCAAACATCTAGATTTGGGTAACAATATGATTTCTAACCTGGACGCTCTCAGTTTTCGTCAACTTAGGCTTGCGACTCTTGATTTGAGTGAAAACCAACTTTTTACTTGGAACATTTCAGTGATCGAACCTATGGCCCATTCGCTGCAAATTTTGAATTGGTCCCAGAATTTTCTTGAAGAGATTGTTCGTGAAATGTTTGACGTTCCGTTACCTCAACTTCGTGAGCTAATTCTGACTGAAACAACATTACGTCACATTGAAGATCGATCGTTCAGTAGAATGAATAGGCTAAAAGTTTTAAGACTGAATCGGAATTTGATAAAAACGTTAAACAACGAAACTTTCTTTGGCCTTGTACAACTTCAAGAGCTTTATCTTGACAACAATTTCTTTAACTTTTTTCCTTCTCAACCCTCATTTGCACCAATTCAGAAATCTCTTCTCGTATTTTCTTTTTCCGGGCACAACCGAATCTCGCAGCTACCTATGGATATCAGTTTTCCGCTTCTGCAAACTCTTAACATATCTCACTGCAATCTAAACTCCATAGCAAACTTTACATTTGTGGGAGTTCCTAAATTAAGAATCCTTGACCTCAGCAATAATTTCATTCGTTTTCTTGCTGCGGAATCATTTAATGGAATGAAATGGCTTCAAATCCTTATGCTTGCTCAAAATGGTTTTGTGGCTTTTCCTTATCGCGCGCTTTCTCGCGTGAGTAGCAGTTTGAAAGAACTTAACTTTGACAATAATGCCATTTATCGAATTACTGCGACGCCATCAATCGAGCACTTGCTGTCAAAAATTGAAATACTGTCTCTTCGCCACACATATTTGACGCAAATCGATGGATCTTCATTTTTCCGCGAACTCCAAGCTCTTAATGTGCTACGAATTTCCTATTCAAGATTGGAAGAACTTCCAAAGGAAGCGCTCTCTCATTTGACAAATTTGTATGAGTTTGAATTCAACGGAAATTTAATTTCAAGGTAAGATTGGACTTGAACAAAAACGAAGACGCGAATTTCGTCAAGTTTTCTCACCGTGGGTAAATCAGCTATGACGTTGTGTGATTATTCAACTACGTTAAAAAATTAAGAAGAAGCAGTGGCTCAAGTTGATGGTAATGTTTAAGGACATAGTTTTTCATCAACACCAACAAAATCAGCTGGCTTAGTGATTCGAAACGCCCTTGGCACTGGAGGTCTCGGCTCGTCAACTCGAACATAAGGTCAACAACGGCTCTCGCCACTGCTGCGACGTTTCTTCGATGTGATGTTGCCCAGGCGCTCAGCCGCAAAGAGTAGCCCAGCCACTCGTTGCATAGGTCGGGGCAATAGCGCGAAAATACTGAACGTGTTATGTTGATTTGAAACATCAGCGACAGTGTTTATCTTTTTTTATCTAAAACCAGCTTTACTATGTCATCTTATTTTGGTTTATTCGTAGTCTGGCGTTGTCATCCTTCCCCGAACTTCCTTCGTTGGCGCATCTTCAAATGGACCAATCAAAACTTCTTGTTGACATTGCCAACGATACTTTTACAAAGATCGGAGCAAATTTGACGCTTCTTTCAATCAGTGGAGGAGGTCTCCAACAAATTGCGTCTGGGGGGTTTGCAGGGTTGAACAAACTCACCCGTTTAAACATAGAAAACAACTTCATCAAAGAAGGCCATCCCGAGTGGGGAAAAGGTGAGTAAAAACTTTGGTAAAAGACTTAAGTGCCAGACTAATCCCGAGAAATAGTGTTATCAACTTCCATAAAGTCAACGCGATGGTGAATGTCACAAAAAAAACAAGGACGTTAAACAGTGCATGGAAGATAGAGCATAATTTGGGTTCATGAGGTTAGAGGTTTTGGGAAAATCTTCTAATTAAACGCAATCGTAGGAAAGTAAAAAGAAAGTAACGAACGAAAAAAGATGCAACTTCGATAAAATTACCAATTACCATAAAAATTAAAACTTGAAAATTACTTTAGAAATGATAGTTTTTTGACCTGATAAATCAATCCACGACCCATTTCGCCTTCATGAGGCGGATGCACTGCACCGCATACAAGATACAACCTAGTGAACCCGCAAGAGGAAACGGTAGCCGAGCTATCAATCTCAGTATAAACCTGTGATTCACTCTCAGCCGGTTCCACTTCCGCATCATAATTTTTATCAACATTACCAAACAAATTACCAAGAATTTTATCGATTAACTTACTGCACTGTTCATACTGATTCTCGATTTCATTTACGAACTCAGCAGCCTCAGCGAGTTCAGAAAATCCATGAAGTGCATTTTTTAAATTCCTGTACCAAGTTTTAGTTCATCGAGTTTATTTATGAACGAATTACTATCAGTTTTTTTTAGCGCAACGCAATTTGTCACAGAGCTGCTTCATTTCCACCATCAGCCGGCGCTTGTAAGTATCTTATGGAAAGTACTTTTCCCCACACGCAACGAATTAGTATCAGTGGATTCATCAGGACAAGTGCCCCAATGCCAGGTGACTTACTGTCTCCCACACGCAATCATTTCCCGCATCGCCTTCATTAGACCTAATATAAGCCGTCATTGCAAAATTAACTCAACTTTACGTAACTTCAAAGAAAAAATATGATAAAACTATTACACACGGTACAAAACAAAACATAAAAAAATCTTTTGACTAAACCATTGCGGTATTTGTGGCCATGCACTTAATTTACCAATATCGTTACTTGAAAGACCCCAACATCTTCCGTCAATAAGTTTAATTCAAAAAAATATCAAACCCTTATCCAGGGCTGCGAATTCGAACTTGACCTCGAACTCAAAAGAATTCAATCATTTTGCCGAACTCAACTTGAACTCGAAAAAATACTTTTTTTGAACTCGAGCTTGAACTCGCATAAAGCTGTTCGAGTTTATTAGAAAGATATTTAAATTGTTGAAAAGAAATAAAAGATCACTACGAAATATAGTTTGTCGTTCAAGTAGTCACAATCCGTGTAAATTGAAGTCATGATTTTACCAAAAGAAAAGCTGCATGTCGTTTACTTATTCATTCCATTGCGACCTGTAAAGTGACCTTATCCATGTCCCAAGGTTCTGCTCTTGAGCGTTTGCTTTTTCTTTGATACATAAACGATATACCAAACGTTACAAAGACTATTTGCGGAATTACGTGTATCTGTGTAAATTACCGTCAGTTATCCATCCTTTAAAATATTCTGAATACAAAGCTAGTCGCTTTTTCAAAATAGTGTATTCATGGTCAAAATTCTATAAACCCAATAAAACCACAGTATTAAAAATATCCCCCCAATATAAATGCTAACACCGAGAATACTTCCCCATCCAGTTTTGCACATGTGAGCACGGACTATTCTCGGAGGACTTTGTCAGCGCCCACAAAGTTGGTACCATTGTCCGAGTAGCAAGGACGGAAACCCAAACCTAAACTTAAACCTGAAAACCCGGTTTTGAAGGAAATTTTGGAAACCGAAACTGAAACTGACACCTACTGAGCCAAATTTTTGAAAACCTAAACTTGAGCCAAAACCGTTGTTTCTTGAAACGTCAAAACCGAAACTGAAACTAAAATCTCCTTAAATTTTCTAAGGGTTGGGTTTTAAAAATTGCCATCACTATCATTACCAGTACAGTTCCTTTAATGATGAGTGTCAAATAGAGAAGCTGTAAATTCTATTTTTTGAGTCTTTTGTTTCACCGGACTCGGAATGGTACCCTAGTCGACAACTTCTGAAGCCAGTGGCGACTCTAGCTTTGTATGGCTACTCGGGCTCGACATAAACAGTGTTAAAAAAACGGTAAAAAAAGCAATAAAATAGCAACTTACACAACAGTTAAATTGTTGCAAAATACTTTCATTCATACATAAAGTTTGATCTTCATAATTTGATGGCAAACTCATACTGAGTTTGTTGTGTAGCTCTTTGTTATCAGCTATCCATTGTGAGCCACAGAGGAACAGACATTTATGACCAAACAAAAAGCCTGCATTTACTACATGGCAGCATGCAGGCAGGCGTCTTACGAAATCTTTTTTCTATTCCTCGGGCTATTTCTCGAGGGCCCGAGTTCCACAAACAAGTTAAGGAAAGAATTGTGTGAAACAACGTAACAAACGTTTGCATTGTCTGACTCAGGCAAATGCGATCGAGCCCGAGTAAGATGTAATAAGGAAAAAGGCTTTTGTTTCGTTAGTCTCTTTTCTCCGCAATGCGGCTCGGGCTATTTTCCTCTAGCCAAAGCTTATGGCTAGACAAATCGTTGAGCGAAAAACGCAACTGCCACCGCACACTTCGTTGTTTTTTACGATGACTGTTTCTTTCAACGAACTTGATACGAATTAAGTTAAAAAAAGCTTTAAGCTTACTTTTTAAAATTTAAATAATAACAAGCCTTCCATCATTTCGTAACTTTAGGCTCAGCCCGAGTAGCCCGAGTGCCGGAGTCGCCTCTGCATCATTTTGTAACTCGAGCTCAGCCCGAGTAGCCCGAGTGCCGGAATCGCCACTGTCTGAAGCGATTGCTCTCTTCACTCGATTATCTGAGCTGCTACTTATCATCGTAACAAAACAAAAACGCCAAGAAGTAGAGCACGTAAATAATCCGTATTGAAAATAAAATAGCTTTTTTTGGATGAAACTTAAACCGAAACTGAAACCCAGAAACCGAAGCTGTGCATTAGCAAAACTGAAACCGAAACTGGAATCTACTTTTCAATAGCCGTGAAATCAAACCAAAACTGAAACTGACACTCTAACTCCAAGTAGCCAGGTTTTTATCCTTACCGAGTACAATTGTTTGACACTTCTCCTGGCAACAAAACGCCTGAAAAGATTAAAAAACTGTTAGTTGTTAAATCAGTTGCTACTTCTACGTGCATGGTATGGGGTGCTATTCGTACACCCTTACTTTCCTATGTACTTATAGCCTTATTAACGATCCCATGAGCTATATCACATACGTATGAATTAACTTTTCATTCCTATGCGCTATATCACATTAGATAGTAGTAGTAGTTGGATTTTTTATTTTTAACCATAAAACAACGCCATCATCAACACAAAAAACAGCTGGGTTAAAAATAAGGAAACAGCGACAAAACGTTATATGTTGAACATGCTCAAGATAAAAAATACAGAACTAAAGCGTTTAAAAAAATTAGCACGGTCGTTGCACCTAAAAAAACAACACAAAAACAGGAAATAAAAAACAAAACATACACATTACACAAGCAGTGCAACCTATAGATTTTCATGCCATTAAACCAAAAACCTTCTGTATGAATAATGCTACTAGTATGCAAATTCTTATTAAAAATAAATCATCCTTAATTGTCCCTTCCGTGCGGTAGTCTACAGAGTTCTCTTTTAGCAAAACAAAATTTAATTTCTGTCCATATAAAGTCCAACTCGTAGTATGCTATTCCGGGTTATAACGCTGCTTCGTCTTGTGGTTCTCTGCAGTTTTCTTCTAATGATTTGTCAATTGTTACTACATTAATTCCACCGAATTCAGGTTCTGAAAAAGAAAAAAAGACGGAGCAGCATGGTTCTCGATAAAAAAGGAAAAAAGTCTTAACAAGTGGAGTGGGAGTTATTTTTGGTTGAGGGAGATAATATGCGAACGAATATGCTTACGGAAGTTTCGATGCGATTTCAGCCGCTTTATATTAAGGGAAATTTTGTTCCAGATTAACGGTCCCATATATTTCATTGATTGTTTCGTAACATTTATTCTACAAAATTTAGGGTAGAGATTAGAGCTACTTCTGGTACTTCTAGTGATATTTTCTGCTGAACTATTAATGCTGTTGGTTTGAAAAAAATCATCGAAACAAGGTGGCAAAAGGCTTTTATTGCATCTCTTCATAAAGCAAGCTATCTCAAATTCCAACGTTTGCTCAACAGACAATAAGTGACTTTACACCATTACTTGTTTGACTGAATCTCTAAAATAAATTCAATCCATTAATTAGCCTAATAAATTTATTTGCTGAACGTTGCAAATTTAGTATGACAGTTTTATTTCCAAAACACCATGTCGTTACACTATAGGAAATATGGCAGTTAAACATAGAACGATGCAACATAGTGAGAGCACTGCGATTAAGGTATGATGATATTTTTCTAACAACACTCAAGCTTATGCGAAGCCTTTTAAGTACTGTATCCATGTGAGGTTTCCAACTTCAATTTTCATGAAGAATTACACCTAGAAACTTGCTTGAGGTTACCCTGTTGATGCGTTTGTTTCTTACAAGTAAGGTGAGGTTATTGGAAGGAGGCTTAGAATTTGGAGTTCTAAATACTACATGGTTCGTCTTTTCAACTTTTGATGACAGCTTGTTGGCAATGAGCCAATGATCAATATTACATAATTGCTTGTTTGCACAATCATATATTGTTTCCTAGTTTCTTCCAACAACAACAACAACAACCAGTTTATTTTCATGCATCTGAAAGCCCACGATGTTAAACAATCACAAACAATAACATCAACGTTAAAGAAATCACGGCACAAAGACTTACAGATGTACATAGGAAGGTCGCGAAGGGACCTAAAGGTCTTCGAGTCAAGCGACCACCTGTGAAAATATCTAGTACATATGACATAATCATGTTTCATACTATCAAAGAAGAGAAGGAAAAAAGACAGATAAAATAAAATAAAATAAATGTGTTGCCGAATTACGGAATACAGTACCAAAACTACATCATTAATCTAATCCAAATAGACAAAAATTTAAAGTGTAAGTAATAACTTTTTGTATTTATTTTTAAACTGTTTATGATTTTGGGTATGCTGTTCCAGATTTTTGAGCCTCGAAACTTGATGTGACGTTGAAGTAAATTAGTAGCAAACTGAGGAATTGTCGATATTTGTTGAAACTGAGGAATAAAGTATTGTTGAACTTCCAGTGAAAAATATATTCGTATCGTCTGATAATGTTTGCAGACGATATATTCGTATCGTCTGCAAACATTATCATATCACCAGCGGCTATGCAATTGTGAAAGTCATTGACATAAATTAGAAATAAAAGGAGACCTAATATTGAACCTTGTGGACTCCAAATTGAATTGATTTAACTAGGGAGCAAGCATTTTGTTGCTCAACCATTTGAGTTCTACCGCTTAAACAACTTTGAAACCAATCATTGGCTAATCCTCTAATGCCACAATGTTTCAACTTATGTAAAAGTATGTTATGATCAAAACCGGCCGTTAGCTCAGTTGCAAAGCGCACGCTATCGGCGCGGGAGGTCTGGGGTTCGATTCCCGGGCCGGTCAAATCGGCACAGTGTCGCCAACGACTCGCCACCGTTGCGATGTTTCTTCGGAGCTGTGTAGCCCAGGCGATAAGCCGCGGAGATGGGCCCCGCAACTCGTTACACGCTTCGGCGTATTACGGCGAGTATAATGAAGATTTGATTTGATTTGATGTTATGATCGATAGTATCAAAAGCCTTGGAAGATCTAAAAATGCACCCAAAACTTTCTTGCGATTTTCAAACGCTTCAACTATGTACTCAGTTAGCAAGGTATTAGCAAGACTAGTGAAACGATTCTTTCGAAAACCAAATTGCAATTTAAAAAAGAAATTTTGTTGGGTCAAAAACAAAGTTACACGACGGTGCATTATTTTTTCGAATACTTTTGACATTACTGGAAGCAAACTAATTGGCCTATAATTATTTACCTCAGTTGGGTTACCTTTTTTAAATACTGGAACGACTTTCGCAACTTTGAAAGCTGAAATATATTCTCCACAACTTAAAGAAAGATTAAAGATATGAGCTAGTGCTTGTAGTATGTTACCATACAAACTAAAAGTCTCGTTCCTATGAGCTATATCAGATAGGTATGAACTAACTTTTCATTCCTATGTGCTATATCACATTGGTATGAACTAAGTCTCGTTCCTATGTGCTATATCACATAGGTATGAACTAAGTCTCGTTCCTACGTGCTATATCACATAGGTATGAACTAAGTCTCGTTCCAATGTGCTGTATCACCATGGTAACAAATAGGTATGAACTAAGTCTCGTTTCTTTCTACTATAGCGATCATGCGTGACAAATGTGCGAATGGCGGGAATTACTCAGCATTTTTACCTCGAAGGTGTACCTTACCAGGCATAGACGTTTTAAACTGAAGGACTGGCGACTGGCACACTCGGTGTTTCAAACTTGGTTCCCAAAAAGTTATTTTGAAGTTTCTCCACAATTTTTGAGGATTTTACTTTTGTACTTTCTGATGACGTCTATAATTTATTCACACGCAATTTTTGAAAATTCGAGGTTGATTGGACTAGTGACCCGAATCCTCAATTATTTACAAACACCCCCAAAATTAGATACCACAAATAAATATAACGTTTGAATTACATAGATATACCATTTTAATGATGTCTTAATAGCTTTATACTATCTGACGACGTCTATAATTTATTCACACACAATTTCTGAAAATTCGAGGTTGATTGGTAAGTGACCCGAATCCTCAATTATTTACGAACACCCCCAAAATTAGGTACCACAAATAAAAATAAATTTTGAATTACATTTATACCATTTTAATGATGTCTTAATAGTTTCTTGTACGTATGCAATCTCCATTGCGGCAATTCGACTTTGTTCAGCTCCATCTATCATTGGATTGCGAAATTAAATAAATTTTATTGACCTAACTTTTGCTGGTTAATGCAGAAAACCCAGCCTAGCAACGTTGTGCACGTTGCGTCAATGCCATAAGTACTAACGGTATTATTTATTGCTTGGTTTGTCGCAAATCGCGAAAAACTTAATGAATATTAGGAACATTTCCACTTACATCATGTTGCCGAGGCCCTTTCAGCAAGGGTAAAAACCTAGCTACTTGGCGTTAGGGTGTAAGTTTCAGTTTCGGTGTGTTGAAACCCAGATGTCAGGTTTCAGTTTTGGTTTGGTTTCACTGCTGTTGAAAAGTAGGTTCCAGTTTCGGTTTCAGTTTTGCTTACGGTCAGCTTCGGTTTTTGGGTTTCAGTTTCGGTTTATGTTTCATCCAAAAAAAGCTATTTTATTTTCAATACGGATTATTTACGTGCTCTACTTCTTGGCGTTTTTGTTTTGTTACAATGATAAGTAGCAGCTCAGATGGCCGAGTTAGCAGACCAATTGCTTTAAAGCCGTCGACTTGGGTATATTTCCGATTCTGATAAAACAAAAGACTCAAAAATTAGTATTTACAGCTTCTCTATTTGACACTCAGCATTAAAAGAACTGTACTGGTAATGATAGTGATGACAATTTTTAAAACCCAAAACCTTAGAAAATTTTGAAGAGGTTTTAGTTTCAATTTCGGTTTTGACGTTTCAAGAAAAAACGGTTTTGGCTCAAGTTTAGGTTTTCAAAAATTTGGCTCAGTAGGTGTCAGTTTCAGTTTCGGTTTCCAAAATTTCCTTTAAAACCGGGTTTTCAGATTTAGGTTTAAGTTTGGGTTTCCACCCTTGCCACTCAGTAAACTCAGCTTGGCGCTGGTTTAGTATGTGATCTACCGATATTTGGGTTGTACAAGAGGGATAGAAAAAAAAACAGCTGGGGAGTTTGAGAAGGAGAGAGAAACTTGGCTATTAAATTTGCTCTAGGTTAAATTACGTGGCACATGTAGGACGCTCTTCATTCAGAATTTATTCATGTGTCACGCATATGCCCACATATTGGGCAGGGCCAATTAATTGACTTTAATTTTGCCAAGCCTCCTTCTACACGGTAATTAGTACTTCTTCGTGTTTTTAAAGTTTCCGCATTTATAACAGGCAATATCTTAATAATATGCTTTATTTTAAGCAGGAAAAGGAGTTTGCTATATAAAGTACTGCATAATTCAACCCGTTAGTGTGCTTTTAATACGTTAAAGCAAAAAAAAAGTTTGAGTTAAATCTGAAAACTTAACAGAGAATAGAAAAAATGTAGTAAAGTTATGACAATGTTCATTTTCAAGTGAGGTCATCATTATATGATGACGTCATCGACATTTAATTCTCTTGGTAAATGAATGTAAGATTAAAGATAGCTTGAACATAAAGTTTTAATTTCACATGAGTTGCAAACCAATGAGTAGGCACAAGTTTGAACAAAACCCCCCCTATTATCCAAGTACCCGGGTAGCAGATTTTACCATTAAATTTTTATGCTTTCCACTGCTCTGTTCAATAAAAGATTTTTGGCTATCGACAATGACGTTTTACTCTACTACGTCCCTGCAGCAATAACGTTTTACCCTACTACGTCCTTGCTTCACCAAAAAAGAGCCACAGTAATCTACATTAGTATGAGTAAAAGCAGGCTAAAAAATTTCTAGCAGGAGGAAAATCAGCAACTTTTTGAGTAAGTGTTTTAGCTTTATGCTTACGACACTGGAGACAGTCACTTAGCACTTTTCTTATTTAAGAGGAACTCTTTTCAACCCAAAATCTTTGTCTTAGCTCAGAAAACACGTGTTTGACATCACCATGGCCACAAGCTTTATGCATTTGCTCCACAATCAGTTCGGTCAAATGAGAGTCACACGGTAGCAAAATTGGATACTTAGCACCAAACGTTACCGGAGCATTCCTCAGACGATTTTCTATGACGACCAAGTTGTTCCGAAGCAAAGGGGAATTTTTTCACAAAGCATTTGCACAAGTAAGCTTTGTCGAGGACTTTCCTGTTGTTGGAGCATCGTACAGTTTGGGGAGGCAGCGGCGTTGGTCGTACCTAATAAGTGGTTTTTCTGCCAACTTAGTGTCCTTCAGTGCTAGATACTGCGATTTATCAAATCTTTGCTTAAAAGATTCAGCAAATACAAAGTCGCAAAACTTAAGGAGCCAACCAGTCGCTCTTTTTAACCTATGCATGGAAGAAAAGTGGTTAATTAGCAAATCAACCGCGGCCTGAGGCATATCTGGAGCAGTAATGGTGCACATCAGGGGTAGAAAAACGTAGTTGATATCAAGATCTTGTTTTTCTCTTTCCGTATCCGTGGCAGAACCAATGGCTGACATTTTGGCCAGCTGTCTTCTTCACACCAAAAAAATCAGGTCCACATAACCATTTTCCCTTATCGAAAAACCGTTTTATGCTGAAACCCTTACTTACTTCATCGGGCGGATTTTGATTAGTTGGAAGATATTTCCAGTCAAGATCTGGATTGGCGTTACATTCAATTTCAGACAGCCTATTCGCCACAAAAACTGAAAATCGCTTCTTTCTGTTGCGGATACTGTACAGGGTAGCCACAGAATCTGACCAAAAGCATGATTTGACAACAGGTAGAGTTAGTTCTCGTCGCAGAAATTGATCTAGTCCAGTGGTTCTCAGCCTTTTTTCTTTCGTGGCCCATTTTTTATTGCGTAAAAGTTTTGAGGCCCATTAACTTTTTATCCTTTCTAAACAAGTTTTCATCCCCTGGAGCGGATCCAGAAAATTTTGGTGGGGGAATGTAATTTAAATTAGGTTGAATGTTAACTAAGTACAAAGACGTTAAGACCCGGAAACTGGCGTAAATAAGCCTTTTTAAAATGTTTCATGTCAGGGGCGTATTGGGAAACTTTTTTAGGGAGGGGGCATTGCAAAGTATAGTGATTTCATCTCGAAGCTTTTCGTCTGACACTCGTCTGGAGAAGATCGTCAGAAATCAGGAAACTAAAATGCAAGTCTTATGTATCAAGAGAGAGAAAGAAAGAGAAAAAGAAAAGAGAAAAGGGAAAAAAGAGGCGGAAAAGCACTGATTGGCCAGTCTGATTAGCTGTTTCGACGCGTCAATCAGCGATAGATCTTAAGACTGTAAACAAATTCTTTTTGCCTGCAAAGGTCGGGATTTGATGTTTTAATAAAAATAGATTCCAAAACAGAGAGATGGAAGGAAGTTTTAGTTTCCTGATTTCTGACGATCTTCTCCCGATGAGTGTCAGACGAAAAGCTTCGAGATGAAATCATTATACTTTGCTATACTAAAATTCTGTACCACAAACCAATTGTTTAAATACTTCCGGAGGGGGCATTGAATTTCGTCACTTTTTCAAGCTTAGTTTTTTCCGGCAGAGTTAATTTCAAACAACTTAAGGACCAAAAACGACTTTAGGGGTCCGGGGGCTTGCTCCTTCAGAAAATTTTTGAAAATTTGCATACTGTAATGGCCATTTTAGTGCTTTTTAAACAATTTTAAGGCAAATTTCGTCTATAGTTTTGGTCTCTGATTTTCATTGCTTTAACAAATATGATGCATTTTGTTCGCATAGTTTTGATTATGCGTGCTTAAGGCGACTGAGGCATATAATTGTTATGAAGAGGTTCGAAATTACGACAAAATTTTATTCATCCAAAGCACTGTTGAAAATGGCTGGTGGGGGGAAGCATCCCCCACATTCCCCCCTGTATCCGCCCCTGTTCATCCCTTCAACGAACAAATTCCACTTTGGAGATCCAAGTGGCTTGCACACTGTTGTAGTAGCTTAAAATCAAAATCCATATATGACGCAATAGAAGGCATTGATTGCATCACGCCACAAACACAACGCGAAATATATCCTATATTACGGCAATCGCCTAGATTGGTTTCACAATCTTTCCACGAAACAACACACACCATTAATCGAATAATTGGAGTGAAAATTACCGTTCTGGCGAAGAAACAGCAGCGTCATTCATTGTTACTACCGTTAAAACTACTAAACAAACACAAAAGTGTAAAATTAACTCTATAATGTACTATCATTTTTATTTGGTTTAAGTGTTGTTGTTGGAGTTGTAATACGACTACCATTTTCATTTTGACCATCTCTTGGTGGCAGCAAGTGGATGACCTCAATGGTCTTTTGCTTTCTCCAATTAGTGGATAGATTTAGTAGCATTTTGAGTGTATAAAGTTTTTGAAACTGGTATAGATAAATTTCTTGTTGTTAGCTAGGGTAATAGGGTTTCCCTTTTTCCCGAATTTTGAACTTTTCGGGAAACGGGAAATTTTTTGAAAATTTCCACTTTGAAAATTTAAATTTCCTGGGATTTAAATTTCCTGGGAAAATTTAAATTTCCTGGGATTTCCTGAAATTTTTTGAAAATTTCCTGGGATCCCGAAACTCCACGGGATCCTGGGATTCGGGTAAATTTTCCGGGATTTTTCCCGGGAAAAATTTACCGGGATTAACATTTCTTCAATAATCCCAAATGTTATGGATTTTTTGGTAAATTTGATACTGAGTTTATTTTGCACCAGACGGGATACGTTTCGACTATTAAATAAAGTCTCTTCAGTGGTGCTTAAAACTTCAAATCCATGAAGTAAATCCATCAACATACAATGCATTCTACCTAGCACCTTTAAAGGTTACTTCTATATCAAACTCAAGTTTTTGGCCCCAAACAACGATACCCAATGAAAGAAAATATAACCACTAACCCCCACAACTAAGTTCCCGGTAGCCTAACTAGCCCACATCACTAGAAGCCCCTATGGCAACCCACTCATTTGCAGCTACATTCATCCCTCCTTTAGATGGATTGTTCCAAGGTTCCTTTGTGTAAGCGCCCTCTGACGATGGCTGGCTATGCAAGTGCTTGTCACGGTCCACAAGGATCTGAGGAATTTTAGAGAAAGCATAGTGTAAGCGCCCTCTGACGTTGGCTGGCTTTGCAAGTGCTTGTCATGGTCCACATGCCTATCTGAATTCAGCAATTCGTTTAATGAAGATTGACTGTACTGCAACATCAGGATGACGTCACAATCCTTTTATTGTTTACAAGGAATCTGTGACATCATAATCCAGCCTGTATTATTTTCTTGAAGGTTTTATTTCAAATTTTCTACCTTGAGCAGAACGAGTAGAGGCTTAGATTTGGAGCGTGTAGTTCATTTGAAGGTTAGAATTTTTTTTTTTCAGGAAGGTGGGAGGTTGCTATGCTGCACTGATGAGACCATAATAAGGTCGAAACGCGTCTGCAGCTGCAAATGAGTGGGTTGCCATAGGGGCTTCTAGTGATGTGGGCTAGTTAGGCTACCGGGAACTTAGTTGTGGGGGTTAGTGGTTATATTTTCTTTCATTGGGTATCGTTGTTTGGGGCCAAAAACTTGAGTTTGATATAGAAGTAACCTTTAAAGGTGCTAGGTAGAATGCATTGTATGTTGATGGATTTACTTCATGGATTTGAAGTTTTAAGCACCACTGAAGAGACTTTATTTAATAGTTGATACTGAGTTGTTATTGCGTTTCACAAGATTGCGTAAGGTGCATGAAAACCGGAAATAGAAAGGTTGAAACGAGCAGTGTTAGGTTATGTCGACGAGCTCAATAAAGAGGTTAATGCTGTATGATGCACTCGAATGCGTATGCCTTGGACTGAGTGTGTTTGTTTTATGCATATTCTCATTGTTCTGTTTATGGATATTCTTATTGCATTGATTCGACACTTTTTGAACTGCCAACTGAAAAAGAAAAACGATTTTTACTATAATTAATATCAAAATTGCTTTGTAGTAATGTACTGTATTCTTTTGGTTGGTGTAAATCTGAGCAGGACTATGGATGTGGAATCGAAATTTTCGAATTACAATAAAAGTTTTGCGGGTTATTCTTCGAAGTTCGAACCATTCGAACGGTAACTCGAAGGCCGGCGCGGAATGCCGTCATTGCTATTTCATAACTTACAATATATTGTATCGCATTTAGAGTTTGGTAGTCACTATAGTACTAACGACCTCGGCACGTATAACTAAGGTTCGATACGCATCCAGGTCGGCCAATGTCTAGCAGAGTCCATATACCAACGACTAGCCACAGCGCGATGATTTCTGATTATTATATCCCTGGCACTTAACATAGCAGTAACACTGTCAGTTATATGAAAGTTTAGAAGTATAACGAACTTTACAAAAATGAATAATAACATAACGAATGTTGGAATTAACCAACGCTGCGTTTATATGAGGCATTTTTAACAAACATAAGTATAACCGCCAAAGGGATTGGTTGTTGTTCTGACGGTTATCTGGGAACTGCTGCTTGAAATTGACGATGCTGTGAGCAGACAATTGGGCTAATCTCAAAACACCTTTATTACAGCAGACTACCAACAGTTCAAGTGATATCGCAACTAGCTAACAGTAAATGAGCTGCAAACAATAACTACAATTAACGCACAGATTAGACTAGCATTTTATTCTAAATTTACCTGTACCTTACTTTAGCCTAATCACATGTCAAGAACAACGCAAAAACGTACAGACAGAACTTTCTGGAAGGATCCTACTAGTGGTTAGATTAACTAAATAATAGCAAGGACCTGACATAATATTGGCAGTTACAATAAGAACGAAGCACTTAATACTGCACAAACGCAAGTCCATTTTGGTGAAAAACGGACTAATGCTCGTTTCAAAGTAGAACTTTTATCTGCTTAGAAAAAAAACACAAACGAAAACGCGAGCAAAGAAGAAAGAAATATTCTCAGTTTAACAAATATTTATTATAAAGTAAAAATGAACAGTGAAATTAATGCATGTACAACAAACGTTGTACAGTAAATTCAGCCCATGGATATCGTACCGCAGAATATTGATTCGATGTAAATGAAGCTAAGAAATTTTGGTTGTCACGCGATTAGCAGTTTCATTTAATATTAACGACTCAAAACTTTTGCCAAATGCCAACTTTCAAAAAGTTGGTAGATTCTACGCATAATAAAAATCGACGTTATTCCAAAGACCAAAACTCCAATATTAAAGAAAATATCATTTTAAAAAGTAATGTTAAATGAACGAATCAAAGAATACTGAAAAATGCATGAATACAAAATATTCATGACAATTTTAGTAATGAGGATAGCTATTGGTGAAGTGTTTGATTACGCACTTAGACTTCAGTAGAAATAACATTTACAACACTTGAAAAGTTAATTGTAGTTAACAGACCAAACAAATAAAAACAAAATGCTTAATCTTATTTGCAATATGGTCGCATAAGCGCTCCGGGTTCAATTGCCACACGTGAGGAAATACGAATTCAAGAAGCATAGCTCATTAATTGTACTGTCCTTTAGCCGATTTCTAAGTTTGTTTAGAAATAGCCCAGTCAGAGAGAAAACTCTCTCAGCCTCTATGCTTGTTGAAGGGAGCGCCAATATTGTTTTGTACAACCGCTCCAATCTTGGGGTTCTCAGACCTGTACTTTCAAACAACGCTCATTCCATAGTAAAGGAACAGTACTGCGCACGATCTGTTGGTGCGTTTACTCTTTTAGGCTTTGTAGTCGAGTCATATTTTTGCAAGTTGGTCTTGTAGAGATTTGTACTGAAGTTGCGTATGTTCAACATCTTCTTGAAGAGTAACATCTACATAATGATCGACAAAAAGACTCTCCATAAGATTAAGTGCCGTGGTAGACATGTCTTGCTGGAAGGGAATTTGAAAAAATTGCTTTCACAAGGATCATTTTCAGACGATGGGTCCCGTAAATACTTCAGCAGGCCGATTAGGTTAGAATTTCGTAATTCTCCAACGCGCTTCTCAACGGCGGAAGCAAAAATTGCACCCAAATCCGATCCCATTACATTTAATTCCGTGAAAATGTATCGAAAGGCTCCCTCAGCTGTTAACAGGGTAGCTTCCCGACTACAAATAGATAGCTGGGCGCTTTTAATTACGTTTAGAGCTTCAGTCAGCGAACTAAGTAAGTCGATCTCTTCAACTGCGAATGAATACGACAGGTTAAAGTCAATCATCGCCTTGGCAACTGATTGTCTTATTTTTAAAAACCGCTCCATCATGTCACACATGCTGTGCCACCTGGTTTTGACATCTAGTTTTAACACCAATTTAGTCTCAATTTGTACTCTGACATAAACCTGCAATTTGTCGTGTTTTAGTGGCGACTTTCGAAATATTTTAACAATGGCTCGGACTTTATTGATCACATCGCGATAATTCTTTTTTAAATGAGGTGGTGGGCAATTAAAGGTTTCTCTGTATGGAAAGGAGTCTGGCATTATACTTTGATTTTCATCCTCTACTGTGTTGATGGTCTCAGCTTCTTCATCTGAATCGTTATCAGCACCTGTGATAGCTGCCAAGTCGGGAGGCTCACCAAATAAGTCTGCTGAGTGACCTGTCACGTCCGATAGAGGTTGAACATTTAGTGAACGCCTTTCGTAAACGACATCACTCACGGCCAAATGCAAGGCATGGAAGTAGCAGAGTTGGTGACTGGCAGATGATATACGCCCAAACCTTTTCATCACTTGAGCTCCATCAGTGATGCTGGCAAAATATCTTGTTCGAAATCTAATCCGAATTCCGCAATATGAGACGTAACCAATTCAAGTAAAGTTTCTGCAGGCAACGCTTGATGAATTCGGACTAAACCAAGATTCCATACGCTTGCATTTTCTTCATGAACATTAATGTTAAGATACCTTTTATTTGAAATGGACGTGTACTCATCCAGCGACAGACTAAACTTTTCTCCGTTCTTCTTTCGTTCAGCAAAGGTAGCTTTAATTTTAAACTTCGCTTCAACACAGGAAAGACTGTTTTTTTCTCTTGCGCAGCCATGGTGGTATGTCAATTTTAGACCTTGGGTGACTAACGATTTCCGTATGAATTCATTGTTTTCAATGACGTGAAATGGAATGCCATCCACGGCTGCCATTTTTGCAATGACTTCTTGCACTGACTTTTTACTGGAAAACATGGTGTCAATGGTCTTTTGCCGCCGCATGCTTGGTTGAGAGTGCCCGACAGATTTTTTGTAGTAGTGATGTTATGGTTGGAGCGTAAATGACGAATTAATCCAGAGGTGCAAGATCCTTTACACTTTATCACAACTTGGCAAACTTTACATCGAGCACTCTTTTCACTGCATGATGTTTTTTGGAAATATTCCCACACAGACTCTGTAGTAGTAGAAGTAGATGTTGTGTATTCACCAACTTCAATATCACTTGCACTGTCATCTTCAATCGTAATATGTTTATCCATTATGATAAGCAGGTTTTCCAGTATAAATATTATTTTCTTTAACGTAATGGTATAACAAGCAGCGCATTTAGTAATACCGGTAGCGAATTATTTTTTGTTTGTAGTGAAGCTTTGTTTATCGTCATAATTACTTCATTAGCAAAGCGTATAGTCTTTGTTTTTTTTTTATATTAAAGCTTATGCGTATTCAAACGAAAGTGATAACTGATAAAGGGTGGCATAACAAACTGAAACAATCAATGACATACTACCTATAGCAGCCAAATTTCCTGGTTAACAAGCTACTTTTTGGAGTAGTATAGTAAAAATTTCTATGTGAGATTGAAACAATTGGTACCCAATTGATTCTTAGGAAAAGAATGAAGACTTTTTTCTACTCTTAGAGAACAGTGCATTGCTTGACGGCTATGGATTTTGAATCTTTTTCAATTTTTTCCAAAAAAAAATTATGAAATTCACGATCGAAATTTTCAAAAATTTTTCTCTAAACAAATGTAAAAGTTCCAAAACCTTTTCAAATATAGATAGGTTTATTCATTCATAATATCTTGTGAACCAAACCCAATGCATAGGTCTACTACGTCGACACAATCTTTCCTATACAGGTTCCGGTGCATTCTTCGGTCAGACAGAGCCACTACTGCTAGGAGACTGCTTATTGGCCCTGAAAATTGGTAGGTGATCTCTAAAGGAAAAAAGTAAATGCGTCGCTTCAAAAACTTCTCAGTATTTTTCCACAAGGTAATCAACATTAAAATATCAAGTTTTATAGTTGAACGTTCCCTAACCGTGCTACAATCTCTAAGCAGAGGGCTTTGCATGCCTTCCCTCCTCAGGTGGCCTTTGACCGCACAGTTTTGCACAATGCACAGCCCACGAACCACCAGTCCACCACAGTCCACCAAAAAAATCGGCGAGTAAAGATAACTGTTATACCAACGTCTGTGTGGGCGAACCGCGTCAGCGATTGGCTTTTTGACCGCTAAGCTATCAGTCAGTCCATAATAGCCAGCCAATAATCCATCAATATATAATAAAATAATAAACTCTGTTTCCTCAGACCCCTTCAGCACTTTCCTGATTTTTTATCCTTTTTCGCAACATTATAACATCAAAAGTTAGCATTTTCTATGAAACCTCAACTTCTATCTGACTTCAAAGAGCATTACAATCACTGAACAAACGTTAGCAGAGTAGTAACTTTCCCGAAAATCGCCAACGAGATGAAAGCGATATTGCGACGAATTAGCGGTTAATTTCTTATACCGCTAAAGCGATCCATCATAAAGAAGTGAAAATATTTGCGGACAGATTTATAGCCTCTACCTCGGTTGCCGGATCATTTTAAAAGCGCGTGCTGGTTGACTCTTTATTATTATTGTAACAAGCTCTTTAAAAAGATATCGACAATATGAGTCTACTTTAAGCAAAGCTTGTAATTAGCGTTTCGCATAAACGATGCTTGTCCATAGCTTCCCCCTACACCCCAACCCCTTAAATATTTTCTCACCGGTTCTAGGCGAGTTACAAAAATGACCGATTTGACCAAAAAATCGGCGAAATTCGCCGAAACGCAGCGGATTTGCATGACTGGCAAATAATGGGCTTCTCGTCGCCAAAGCCTTCCGAGAAAACTATTTTACGCATCTCCATGATACAATTTGCTATATAGGCTACCGGTACCAAACAATTTGAAATAAACTTATACATTTTGCTTTTATATAGCAAATCTCACTGCCGAGTGCCAATAGGGAGCCTCTGAAGCCTTAAAATACACATTTTAAAGCAAATAATCGCAAATTTTCTCAGCAGCGAGGTACTTTGCCCATAGACCCGCAATTTTAAATATTTTCGATCAAATTCACCTAAAAAAAGCGTCATATCGCTTTGTTTCTGAATCTACATTTGAGTAAAAATGTTAAAGTTACACGAAGAGGTAGTAGAAAAATTTAACTCAAAGCAATGACGAAAAGGATATTTTCGTCCATATACCACCAAAATTTTGGCAGCTTCTTTTCTGCTGAAGTTTTCTCACTGCCCTCTTAGGGAATTTCTGGATACGCGCCGGCTCACTGCTCAATCCTTGGATATTCCTTAGCTTTTTTATTTTTGTGCTGGCAGCTTTTTAGTACTTCCATTACATTGTACTGGATCGGTAGGCTACAATAAGTTTAGACCTTCCGCTGTAGATTAGCAACGCTTTTCTATTTTATTAGGAAAAAAGAGCTTTTTCTCTCGTGTTTTTTATCATATCCCAAAGTTCATTAAAAGTTTTCACATCACAAAAGGTTGCAACTTTTATCGTATTCTTTGAAGTTTAAAAATTAAAAAGTTGCGATCAGCGAAAATGTTTATTTACACATAATAAATAAGCTTGATCAGCATACAAGCAACCGTTTGAATTAAGTCATTCTTTCCTAAAAACGTTGTTAAAGGAGTGCTAAACCCTAGCTTTTACTCTATCGATTAACAACGGTGCTTCTAAGCATCCTAATCACTTTGGGATATCACCACCTTGAAGTACTATTTCTGTAGATTTTTTTGACTAAAAAAAATTTGGCTTCAATGCTCCTTTAAATTTCCCGGGATCCCGACAAAAATTTTCTGGAATTCGGGAAATGGAAATCGCCGGGAAATTTTCCGGGATGACTTCCCGGGAGGAAACACTATTGTTAGCCGAGGTGTTAAATGTCAAATTATAATTGAGAATCTGGAAGTCTTATTTTAAGGGTAGCTATGGTCTTATTTTTTCCTCTTCAAGCTATTTTTGATTTTGACACATATCTAATGTAGCCTAATTACTTTTTTATTAATTTTTTTGTGTGTAGAGCTTATCGGTTGATGGAAAATTACTTTCAAACTGTCGCTACTGTCACATAATTAACTTGATCTTATGTCTACTGGTACATAAAAAGTGAAATGCCTTAGCTCTACCGCTAACGCAACATGCTTCTGTGCTTTGCATTATTTCTTTTTGTTTTGTACATACGTTGCAAGTCCAAGTGTTTTACCTTTACTGTTTAAGTGATTGCTAACTATCTAGGTGCGGCTCATTTGATGACCCTGTGGTCTTTCGCTGTTTCCTACTGGTGTGTTTTTCGTAAACTCTCTGGTAAAATAAACTTGACTTGACTTTTTAAATAATCGTACTCAGTACGTATCGCTCTGTGATGTTCATTCAGATAGATTGCATACAAGTTGTGGGGTGTCGCAGGGTTTGATTCTCGGCCCATTGCTCTTCTTAGTTTTTGTTGATGATATCCACGAAAATATTCAATCTGATGAAAAACTATTTGCTGATGACACCACGTTGTTATATTCTGATCATGATGCGTCTACGACATGTAAAGTGTTAAATGAAGATCTGCAACAAATTAATATTTGTTGTGAAAAGTGGTATCTTAAATTCAACTCTACCAAATCAGTGGTATTAACCCTAGACTCCGTTATAAAGCACCAAACAAATAGGCCTACAGCCTTAAAATCAGATAATGTAGATTTGCGAGAAGTTGGTTGCTATAAATATCTTGGTCTAATTTTTACTAACAATCTTTCCTGGCATCAACACATTGATAGTATTTGTGTCGAAACCGGTAAGTTAATTACCATGTTACTAAAACTCTCCGAAGCAACTCCGAAGAATGTTCTCCTAACTCTTTACTGGAGCTTCATTAGATCTACGTTAGTATATGGTAACTTATTGTTTACGATAATTGCTCGAAGCAGGATAGAGATAACCTAGAAAAAAAATAAATGCGTGCAGCCAAAGTAATACTAGGTTGCATACGAAATACTTCGCATACCAAAATACGATCTCAATTAGCTTTACCGTCATTAGAGGTTCGTCGAAAAATCCAGTTATTAACTCTGTTCTACAAAATTCTAAATGGTTTTGCTCCCCCTTATCTCTCCCGACAATTGCCCAGCACTATTGCGTGATGCCTCAAGATACTTGCTCCCTCATCCCTTCAATGTCAAAATTGCTTTTACGCGTACCTTTCTACTAAAAAATTCGTTTTTTCACGGAGCACCAAAGTTGTTAAATACCCTTCCTCATCAAATACAAGCTTCGACAACACTGCATGCTTTTGTGTGCAGATTAAAAAATTATTATGACATTAGTGTTCAGCCAAATCGATTACACTTGTACCGATTTGATATCAAATTTGTTGCTATTCACTGCATGCTTAGAATGGGCCGCAGTCCGTTGAACATTTCCAGGTCATATCGCAAATGCGAATGCGGTAAAACAGAAAATGTGAATCACTTTTTACTCCATTGTCCATTATATGAAAAGTTACGTATTACAATGCTTGTTAAATTGCAATCAGTTCGTACTAATTCTAACGTTAGATCAATTAAATAATGACACTGCCTCATTGAAGATCAAGATTTCAATAGGATGGATCACTCAAAGAATGTCAAATGCTTGAAATAACATGAAAAGGTTGCCTAATTCCTTTAGTTAATGGTATCTACTCCAAATTGACTTGAAGATAGGATCATATATGCCAACTTCCATGTTACTCAGTCTGCTAAGAGGCTCACAACTAAAGTTACTCAGGTTGACGTGATTTGGGCAAACGACTTGGAGAAAAGCCGCAAATAAACTGGCTAGAGAACATTTTGCCTGGGCTAGGTTAAAAATACTCCACTTAGGCAAACCCCCACCCCCAATATCCACTAGGTCATCTACCCAATTGCAATTGCAGCTGCAGACGCGTTTCGACCTTTTTAGGTCTCATCAGTGCAGCATAGCAACAACCCCCCTCAAAAAACTCGTATCGTAATAAAACTAAATTCCTGTTTTCATTCGTCCCCAAATTTATTGCTACCATTCCTCTGCTAATTCCCTGCTACTACCCCCTCACTCCCTCCGCCCCCCCCCCCCCCGATTTTCAGATTAATTTCCTGCTCACATCTTCTCACAAAAAAACACTTAATGAAACTTTCCTTGCTCTCATTCCACTGAAAAATGCCTAGTTATTTCGAGACAGGAGTAAAATCCAACATGGAGTAAAATCCAACATTTTATGTTTTGAGGCTCTATGACGTAACAGAAAGACAATTCAATTTCATGAAAAATTATTTCCTGTACAATTGGGGACGAATGAAAACAGGAATTTAGTGTTATTACGATACGAGTTTTTTGAGGGGGGTTGTTGCTATGCTGCACTGATGAGACCTAAAAAGGTCGAAACGCGTCTGCAGCTGCAATTGCAATTGGGTAGATGACCTAGTGGATATTGGGGGTGGGGGTTTGCCTAAGTGGAGTATTTTTAACCTAGTCCAGGCAAAATGTTCTCTAGCCAGTTTATTTGCGGCTTTTCTCCAAGTCGTTTGCCCAAATCACGTCAACCTGAATAACTTTAGTTGTGAGCCTCTTAGCAGACTGAGTAACATGGCAGTTGGCGTATATGATCCTATCTTCAAGTCAATTTGGAGTAGATACCATTAAGTAAAGGAATTAGGCAACCTTTTTCAATGTTCAATAAAAAGATAATAGCCAGTATATTTGCAATTATTTCACAAACGTCTCGGTAAAAACTTATACCATCATCAGTGTAAAAAAATAAGGGGCACTAGGCTAGAATAAACAGCGGAAATTATTTTGACTACGGCATAATTATGACGACATAAACAGAGTAATTGAAACTACATAGGTACTAGGCTAGAATAACCAGCACAAGAAAGAAATTATTTTAAATACAGCATAACTATTACGTCATCAACAAAGTAGTTGGGATTTACGTAAAATATAACTAAAGGGGCAAATTAAACAATTACGTGCAACTGGAGGTACAACTGGTGCAACTACTAATTTAGTCCCTCCAGTTGCACGTAATTGTTTAATTTGCTCCTTTAGTTATGTTTTACGTAAATCCCAACTACTTTGTTGATGACGTAATAGTTATGCTGTATTTAAAATAATTTCTTTCTTGTGCTGGTTATTCTACCCTAGTGCCTATGCAGTTTCACACTGATGATAGTATAAGTTTTTACCGAAACGTTTGTGAGTATGATTGCAAATATACTGGCTATTATTTTTTTATTGAAGTTGAGTTGAGTTTTTACCGAAAATCCGAAGTTAAGTTTTTACCGACACGTTTGTGAGTATGATTGCAAATATACTGGCTATTATCTTTTTATTGAAGTTAAGTTGAGAAGAAGTTTTATTGAAGTTATTAAATTTTCATCTTTCTATTGAAATTGAGTTCGAAAACCCATCTTAATGTTCCTAGAGTGGGTGAGATTTATACAAATAAAAGTAAAGGGGTAGAATAAAATTACATGCAATTGGAGAGAAAAGTTTAGCAGTGAGAATATAGTGGTTAAACACAGTAAAACCTAGTTCAAATACTGCAGGACTACTTAAGTCGTACAAGCATGAAAAAATAGCATATGAAGTAAGGTGAATTAAACAAGTTACTAATCGCGAGTTAGGCCTATACACGAGTATTGCGAGTGCACGAAAAACTGAACTAAATATTGAATAGGTAGATTGGGTTGGAAGAATCGTCTATATTCCATTGTGGTTGAAGATTTTGGATGAGCGGAGTTTCTTTGATGCGGAGTTTACGGATGTTGTTGCTATGAGCTAGCATTTCGGGGGAGTGGAAGTTATGGTAAACTTTTCTCTCCAATTACATGTAATTTTATTCTACCCCTTTACTTTTATTTATTTGAATCTTAATTATAAGAGACTGAAATTAACCTATTAAAAAAAGGTTTGAAGCTTGGAATTTTTCCTGATAAATTGAATACCATAAATGTCCAAACAGAATTCGAAAATTTCTACCAGCAAATTAGGCTCAGCCTTATAAAAAACAACGACAGGTTGGAATTTAAAGCCAAAGTAATGCATCTTTACTCGAAGTATAAATCTACATTTTATTACAACCGCAAGCATCAACAGAACACTCTTGGCCTTTCCAAAGAAGAGCAAGTTGCTTAGCGCAACCTCAGTCAAAACAACTCTATCATCGTATGTAAACCTGACAAAGGAAATGGTGTCGTCATAATGAACAAACAAGATTACACACAAAAAATGGAGCATATTTTGCACAATAGTAATCAATTTCAATCAGTTGATAGCGACGACAGCATTGCAAATTTAGCCAAGTTTCAAAAATTTCTTTATCGTCTGAAAAAGAGTGGAGCGTTAGAAACTGAAATTTACAACAAAATTAGACCCATTGCAGCAGCCACACCTACACTGTATGGTTTATCTCATCGTAAACAATCCATTACTACTATCATCTCATCGTAAATTTTCATTAAAACAATCATCTCATCGTAAATTCCTCAAAACACATAAGGAGCTTATATTTCAAAACTATATATGATTTTCGGTAATAAAATTATCTATCCATCACATTCTATAAATTTTCAATTTGATTATTCATTTTAAAGCTAAGTTTTGTATTAATCCTGGAGGATCAATATCTCAAATAATTAGCTATAAATTCATTTCATAAAGTATGTTCTCAAAGCTTTCACTCCATTCGAGCCTTTTTTAAGTATTTGATTATTGCTTCGGGAATCGCTTGACTTGAAGACTTCGCGTCCCTTCGCGATTCCTAGTCAAATCACCTCTTTTCTTTTGTACTCAATTTAAAAGTGTTTTTAAATTTAAACATTGTTTGGTATCGCCTTAGTTGTGATGTTGACTAAACAAATTCAGTTGTTGTTGTTGTTTACCAAAAATGCACAAGGAAGGAACTCCATGTCGACCAATTCTGGCATCCTATGATAGTTTTACATATGAATGCGCTGTCTGGCTAAGCGAGATTTTAACTCCCCTCCGTGAACATCCCTCCAATATTAAAGACACGTTCGATTTTATTTCACGCATTCTTCACTCCAAACCCGGCCCCAACCGTATGGGATGCTTTGATGTCAAAAGCTTATTCACTAATATTCCACTTGATTTTGTGATTGACCAAATCTTGAAAATGTCATTTCGTGATAAAAAAGCTTTATTTCGTGGTCTTACCTACTCTCAATGTAAAAAACTATTGATTTGGACCACCAAAAAAACAACACTGCAATTTAACAATCAATACTTTAAACAAGTTAATGGCGCAGATGTATGTATGAATTGGCTCATCGATCAATGTCAAAATATCATAACTCAGCCTCTGCAACTTTATAAATGCGTTGATGACATCTTTGCGACATTTGAAGAACAAGTTCATATAATTGAATTTTACAAGCATCTTAATTCTATCCACCCCAACATACAAAATACGTATGAACTGGCCCAGAACAACCAATTAGCTTTTTTGGATATATCGATTAACTACCAAGATGGAAAACTAACCTTAAAAACCTATCGCAAACCCACTCATACCGGACTTTACATCAAGTGGCAAAGCTTTGCGCCTCTGAAATATAAAATCAATTTAGTGAGGAACCTCTTGCACAGAGCTTACAAAATTTGCAGTTCTTATTCGCTAATCCATGAATACTTCAAAATTATTTCCACTATGTTAGAAAAAGACGGCTATCCCACTTGATTTATTAATAACCAAATTCGAAAATTCTTCAACAAAATGCACGAAACCAAAAAAGTCCAGAAGTCGAAGATACTGAAAACGAAGCAAGGCCCAAATTCTCGATCTTAAAATTGCCATATATCGGAGACGCATCACACCAAATTGAAAAAGAAATTCGGCAATTTCTATATAAAAAACTTCCCCAAAAGTCTAAATTTGTTATGGTACATGAAGCATCAACAATTGGCGAAAAATTCAGTTACAAGGACCGACAAACAGCATTACACCGCTTAGGTGTTGAGTATAAACTCAATTGCTTATGCGGACAATCCTACATTGGACAAACCAAAAGAAACTTGAAAACTAGAATCAACGACTATAAGCCAAAAAACTCAACTAATAATGAAACAGATATCTCCTTACACTTGAAAAATTATCCAGACCATACCATCAACTTCCACTCCCCCGAAATACTAGCTCATAGTAACAACATCCGGAAACTCTGCATCAAAGAAACTCTGCTCATCCAAAATCTTCAACCACAATGGAATATAGACGATTCTTCCAACCCAATCTACCTATTCAATATTTAGTTCAGTTTTTCGTGCACTCGCAATACTCGTGTATAGGCCTAACTCGCGATTAGTAACTTGTTTAATTCACCTTACTTCATATGCTATTTTTTCATGCTTGTACGACTTAAGTAGTCCTGCAGTATTTGAACTAGGTTTTACTGTGTTTAACCACTATATTCTCACTGCTAAACTTTTCTCTCCAATTGCATGTAATTTTATTCTACCCCTTTACTTTTATTTGTTTAAATCTCAACTACTCTGTTTATGTCGTCATATTTTATTTATTTATTTAGTTGCATATTTATTCTCCTATCACGAGAAAGCGATCAATGCGCTATACGAGCTCGCTTAGGAGTTGCCGGCCATTTGTCTACCACACCAAGATGGGGGAATCCCGCTAAGTGCCTTTCCCAACGGCACAACAAGTAAACTTGCCGGCTTGTTCTCCACATTGTCCCTTTAATGCTGAACGTCAAGCAGGGAGCTGTGAATAGCAATTTTAAAGTCATTGGTTTGACCCGATTCAGAATCAAACCCGAGTCTACAGCTTAAGAGACAGACGCTCCATACCACTCGATACCACCATAATTATGCTCCATATGCTCTAAGCCGTATTCAAAATAATTTCCTTCTTGTGCTGTTTAACCAACGATACCCAGGGGAAGAGCCCATAAAATAGGGCACCACCTTGAAAAGAGATGAAGTCTAGATGTCCAGGTAAAGCAATGCAAAAAAAAAGTCTTTACAGTCTAGAATGAGTTTCGCCTGGATTGGCTGTGCGTAGCAAGGCTGACGAGACTTTTGTTATAGTCGAAACATTAATTAGGAATTTAGTTTTATTACGAGTTTTTTGAGGGGGGTTGTTGCTATGCTGTACTGATGAGACCTAAAAAGGTCGAAACGCGTCTGCAGCTGCAATTGCAATTGGGTACATGGCCTAGTGGGTACTGGGGGTGGGGGTTTGCCTAAGTGGAGTATTTTTAACCTAGCCCAGGCAAAATTTGTGGCTTTTCTCTAAGTCGTTAGCCCAAATCACGTCAACCTGAGCAATGTCAGTTGTGAGCCTCTTAGCAGACTGAGTAACATGGAAGTTGGCATATATGATCCTATCTTCAAGTCAATTTGGAGTAGATACTAGGGTTGGATTGAATTTGAATTTTGAATTTGAATCAACTCACGAGTTCTTGATGAATTTAAATTTGAATTTCGTTTTTCAAAGTCAATGAATTTGAATTTGAATTTCGTTTTTTCAAAGTCAATGAATTTGAATTTGAATTTCGTTTTTTCAAAGTCAATGAATTTGAATTTGAATTTCATTTTTTCAAAGTCAATGAATTTGAATTTCGTTTTTTCAACGTCAATGAATTTGAATATTTTGATTGAACAATTGACGAACTTTGTGTTTTTCGATTTAAACCTTACAAAGCAAATGTAGCAAATTGTAACTGGTTCATATCAGTTAATGTTGCAAACGTTCCGTAAAATTTTATCAAGCCAACAGAAAGTTTATGATGGCAATTATGACGCTGCAAGGCGCTTTGAAGTTGTTTTTGGGCCACAGTAACCTCCCTAATGCACCTGCTGGAGAATAGACTTTACACTCAATCGCTCGGATTTCATATCTTTAAAAATTTTTATAGCATTTTAGTTTGAAGTGAAGTTGCCGAGAATGAAATTCGTCTTTACGTCAGCAATTTTCCACATGAGATCAGTAAAGCTTTCACCAACAAGCGAGCGAAAGAAAAGATACAAAGTTTCAACTTCAAACTGTTTTTGTAAAATTAATTTTAAGTGCGAGATAAGAACGATTTACAGTAGCTGATTAATATAAAGGTCGGATAGCCGGACAATGCTTTCTCCTCTCATATAGAGTAGAATGTACATTTATGCGCAGCGATCTTGAATGTGAAATAGCTGCGTTTGATCTATGGTTTCAATAGTAGTGGTTTCACTAGGCGCGGTCTGTGGTTTCACTAGGCGCGGAGACGTTTCAGAGGCTGTTGCTTATAAAATACCATAAAAATGTTTTGTAGCCGTTAAAAATTTGTTCGTGTGCTTGCTTTATCTCTTCGATTTCGTTAATTGTTCTTCGTGTTTTCTAACAAAAGTTATGCTTTTTTGCATCTTGTACTTTCATTTTTGAAGTTAGCTACACTTTTATTTTATTTTACGCATTTCGTGAGTGAAAATATTTTGAACAAGTTGCTACTCGCTAAACCTACAGTACTTCAAGATATTTCTTGTTTTAAACGCATAATTATAATAATCTGGCTGACCAAGCATGGAATTAGTAGAGGTGGCTGATGAGTGGCGACACTGATGAGTATACTGGTGACTGGTAAGTTGGATTGAATTTGAATTTGAATCCGCTCACAAATTCTTCATGAATTTGAATTTGAATTTCGTTTTCTCAAAGTCAATCAATTTGAATTTCGTTTTTTCAAAGTCAAAGAATTTGAATTTCAAAATTGAATTAGAAAAAAAAATGAATGGATCCAACCCTAGTAGATACCATTGACTAAAGGAATTAGGCAATCTTTTCAACGTTAATTCTAACGTTAAACTAAGCCTAGATCTTCCTACACGAAACAGATCGTTCCAAATCTTTTACTGAAAGGATCTGTTAAATGAAATGCCGATGAAAATCTCAACATATTTGCTGAAACCAAAACATTTTTGAGAATGTGTAGGGGAAGTGTGGGACCTATGGAACATTTTTTTTGCAAACGACCATAACTCGCCAATTTTTGTAAACAAATTGTTGAAATTCTGTCTGCCTCTTGCCTTTAGGAAATCCTACCATACCTTAAAATAGTTCCGTAATAAAGAATGTATATCATAACTTATGAGCGATTTTCAAAAATTTGCTTAATGTTGCAAAATCCCAAAGGGGTGGGACCTTTGGAACACCCACATGGGACCTATGAAACACTTATTCCGCTAAAACGCAGCTCATGTCTTGCTATCTGCCAAATAAACTTGTGATATACAACCACGGCATGCATAACCATGGAGTTTCGTAGTGAAAAGCCATATTAAAAATGAAAAAGCCATGCTGAAAACAGAAAAAAGCCATGTTGAAAGTAATGTATTAAAAATGAATTGCCAACAGGAATTTAGTAAACGGTTAGCAGCCTTTCCACGACTGATTTTATTTGCTAAAACTTCGTTCAAGGTTTGAATTAAGTTTTGTTTAGAAAAATCCCTTATTCGGCTTCCTTGATTTAAAGTACACATGATCCAGCATATACGGAACAACACGTTCCATGGGTCCCACACAGTTAACATTTACATAAAATAGTTGTTAGCCTGTGAATGTTAAACCTCAGTGAGCCATATTTTTACCTAGAAGTTAGCTATATTGGTGACCTTGTTTGTGACCAACAGCCAATAATTTTTGACTATCTTAAGCTATAAAAAACATCTTACGAAACTGGCCTTAAAAAGTACATTTTGGACCACAAAAACAGCAAAACCCTAAAAAATATGTAAAACTTTCCTGTTTCCAAAATTTCAGTGTTGATTTTACACTCCAAAACCAAAAGGTGTTTTCAAATACTAAAAGTTTTAAAAACCCGTTTGTAGTTCACAAAATAATTTGGTGTTCCATTGGTCCCACTGTTCCATAGGTTCCACATTACCCCTAATCGATTTTAATTTCAATTTCAAGTGAATTTTCACGTATTGAATCCATTTGACAGATTGAAGATGTTCAAGTAGGCCTACTGGCCTAGTACGAACTGTTGTTCTTGCTGCTTGCAGCTATGTTTGATGTATTTATCGCTGCTGTGTTACTGTTTTTTTTTTTTTGATGTTATAGACGTGATGTGTTTTCAAGCCTCGGCCGGCCTTTTTCGCATCTTTAAACTAATAAAGCAATCATAAACACCATCATCCTTAGCCAAACGACATGATTGAGCGAACTTCTACGGATTTGCGGTTATCAGGTAACTTCGGAATGTCTTCGCGCCAAAGCAGCGGGAGTTGCTAGTGGTTGTCGACTAGTCAGATATGTCAGCTTTTATCTTGTCGAAAGCTACCCTATCTTCTCGGGAGTTATTCACGCTCAAACCACAGTCAAACAACACTGATACTTGGATCAATGAGACTCGGTCCATCAGTGTATTCGTTAAGAACAATGTTATAAATATTCGCAACTTCCACTTCATGACTGTCACTAAGGAGCGACGTATCAAAGTCGTACACAACTTATCCCAAAGGTGTTCTAAACGCGTCTGATTCATTTATGGCGCCGGATCAACACTCTAAACGCGTCAATACTGATTTTCAGTCCATACCAATCAGCACTCCAAGTGACTAGTCAAATAATTCTGGAAGATTTATATCTTTGAGATGATCCAGCAATGCTAAGTCTGAAGAATTGAAAACTGTACAGGTGTCAATAGGCAATTTATCTACTGCAAATACCTGATGCAAGTTATCTATGAACCATCGTCAAGCGAACAAGCTCGTAGATCTACCAAATCACCTTCCGCGGCATTTAACTTATCGCTTTGATTCATGGTTTTCAGTTTCATTGTGGCCTTGCGACCAACTGCCCCAAGCGTTCCTGCCAACTTTGACGTGCAGAAAGCCTGTTGTGATTCGGTGTCTAAAAGAGCATAGGTAGATTCAGACTTCTCACCATAACTTACTTTTATAGGCAAGATAGGGAGCAGCGGAAGCCTTTTCTTTTCTTTGGTAGATTGCGAACATCTGGAATGCAAAATAGTTGTAATTGATTCCTGATTGACACTAGCAGTATTGGACTTATACAGCAACTGATGATGTTTCGGATTAGAGCAACCATCTACTTTACAGCTTTCTTTTCTAGAACAACATCTGGACATGTGCCCAGGACATAAACAACGAAGGCACAGACCTTTTCGTTTTACTAGCTCCAGACGTTTACAGTACCGAAGGTTTAGAAATCGTTTGCAAGCTGTAACAGGATGTGTATCATCTCCGCGCATGCCACAAATAGATTTATCTAACTGATTCTTAGAAGCTTCGGATGCTTGTTTCGATTTTTCAAGACTTGTAGCGGAAATTGCAGGTCACCTACTTCGACGAGATTTATCGATTCTTTCCCAACTCGACTTTCCGAAGACAGAAGCCTGAGGGCTCACAAATTGAGCCAGGTCCTTGACGACAATTTCTCTCCTAGCCTCCTTTGCGATGCAAAAGGATAGCTTTAGCCAATCCTCCTGCAACTTATCTAACAACTTATCCATTATACGTCTTCCGTTCCAAGATAATTCAACCTCATAAAGTTGTCAATACGTTCTAATTGAACCAAAGCTTTACTCATGCAGCTTGCATATTTTTGAAGACTTTCACTATCTCAAGGTTTAATCTTAGGAAACGACAAGAGCCTCTCCTCGCAACATATAGCAACAATCAGAGGTCTACCGAAGACTCTGTACAACTATTCCCACGCTCTTTCAAAATTAGAAGGTGCACCCACGTAGTGATCAATTCGCTGCCTCACCTGAACACTACAATGCTGAAGCAAGTACGTCAAACGTGCATCAGCAGAAGCCACTCTGTTTGTAACATGAGCTTGAAATCTAGAGGCGAATGCGCTGTAATTTAAAGGGTCTCCTTCGAAAACTGGTATTACTGGGCGTGGAGGCGGATAGTCAACACGCAAGGCTTCAGTAGTTTCACGCCTTAATCTCTCGGAGCTATCAAAGTTATGAACCAAAGGTTGGGGTTGATAATCAAATACTGACCTTTCGGGTAAACGAATTTCAGGAACATAGACATCCCGGAATTATGGCACTCTTACGTCAGAAGGAAAGTCAAACTTTTCCTGTTCGTAGTGGTTAACATTAGGAAAGTATTCATTCGGTAAACAAGGCTTAGGCATAGGCAGGGATCGTGTTTCTAAGTCTTCATAAGGATTATTTGCTTGTTTACTCACGCTCCCCCCATCAGAACCCAAGCCCCATCGAGAACTAGTAGCCTTATTTCTGATCTCTTTGTCCTCACACAAACAAAGTCTACTGGGTTTCTTCTGGTCAAGACAAAATCGTTAGCAGTGATTTTCTTATCTGAATTTTTCTTTTCGCTATTGACAGCAGACATTTCATTACATGCCCTTACTCTCATTTCCGCTAATTCGATTTTTCTTTCAGCGCTCCTCATAGCAAGCTGTTCTTTTACTTCGTTAGCTAGCATTATCGCTACACGCCAAATCTCTTCAGCTTTTTGCTGAGCTTCACGTTGTATTGACTCAAGCGCCCATCTGGCTGCCCTTTCGTCACCGAGCTTGTTTTGCTCTACAACTCTTGCGTGCTTTGCAGTAATTAGTTCAACATTGTCTCTTCTTTTTGAACTTCTGTCTGTCGAACAAGTGCCACCACCATCATTAGACATTATTGTTTCCCAAATTATAAGGAAACTAGTTGAGACAGAAGTTACAGCAAGAATTTACTTCAAATACCAAACAGGCTACCAATCAACTTATCAGCCCCAAACTTATCGCACACTTAACTGCAATGGAGATTTGACACCAAAATAAAATTAGAAAAATTCTGAAAACTTTGTTATATAAACGTACAGTACAAGGTGCGGATTGTTGACATGATGCGGTTTTCTACAAGCAAAGTAAACGCGGTGTAAGCAAAAGTTATAACTAACAAGCTACCCAAAAGCAAAAGGAAGATAACAAACGTACCAGAATTGCTTGCACACCACGAACAACTTAACTAATTTAAACATAACTCTGTACTGTACTTATCAACATAAACCTATTGCATTCCAATATAAACGATATATATATCTTGGGAACTGCTAGGGTGAAGTATCATACTCATACACATAACTAAGAAAACTGAATCCAGCGTCAAGCTATAACCTAGACTCTTGTAAATACTAGACAATGTAGAAACTATAACTGTGTAACTGTACAGTTCGAAATACTGAAGTGACTAGCACTAACTCAAAGAGACTAATTTACACTTGCAAAAGGCGCAGAGCGACAAAGCAGTATGGCCGAGCGTCTGTCTCTTGAGCTGTAGACTGGGGATTTGATTCCGAGTCGGGTCAAACCAATGACTTTAAAATTGCTATTCACAGCTTCCCTGCTTGACGTTCAGCATTGAAGGGACAGTGTGGAGAACAAGCCGGCAAGTTTACTTGTTGTGCCGTTGGGAAAGGCACTTAGCGGGATTCCCCCATCTTAATGTGGTAGACAGATGGCTGGCAACTCCTAAGCGAGCTCGTATAGCGCTTTGATCGCTTTCTCGTGATAGGAGGACAAACATGCAACTAAATAAGAATAAGAGAAAAATAAGTAATTTGCGCTTGCTAAAGGCGAAGACGCAGAGAGCAGGCAATCAAGCTTGCTTATGGCGAAGACGCGATTGCAAAACCGAATCACATAATGCGATACTGAAAGTAGAAAACCAAAAAGTGTTGCCGCTTAAATTCACAACATCAAACATGTAATATATCTAACAAGCACTATATGAGAATCATTATGCAGGCGGTTGAAAAATTATTACTCTTGACATGGATCAAATAGGTTAATTCAAAATCAGCAAAATAATGCAGTTCCCCTCTCTCCAAAAAAGCTTTGTGCAAATAAGAAACAAATTTTCTGTGCAGCAAAACATAGGTGCAAATCTTGATAGATGCATCAGTAGTAGTAGATGCTCCATTTCGAACAGAAAATGGTGAGCAATTGGTGAGCCGGAAAATGACGTCATACATTGTAAACAACCTACGCATCGGCGTATCTGAAAAAACGATATATTTTCGTTCTTTTAGAGATTACGTTCAGTAATTCGTGACAATACCATTTTAAAAGATTTTATAGTTTAGTTGACAACGTACTTGCAAACTTAATTGTATTCACATAATTTCTTGTTTACTAATTGACAAAATTTGATTTTATCTATGTTTAATTATGTAAATTGCTTTTATCTTTAACGTTTTTAAGTTTGGAAATTGCAAGTTTGCATTCAATCCCAAACTATTCATTAATTTTCAATACGAACTCCTTTCACATGTTAATTTTTATTATTTTGTTTTATTTAAAAAAGTTTTTTATCATGAAATAAGTTATGTAAAGTATTAATCACTTCTAAAATTTTTGCTGCAGTATTGCAATTAGAAATTTAACAGTTTTTTAATTTTTATTTTATGATAAAAAAATTTTTTTGTTCAGCATTGCAATTAGAAATTTAATAGTTTTTTTTAAAGTTTTATTTTATGATAAAAAAAATCTTTTTGTTCAGCATTGCAATTAAAAACTTAATAGTTTTTTTGTATAATTTTTATTTTATGATGAAAGAAATATTTTTGTTACAATATTGCAATTAAAACTTAATAGTTTTTTTTTTAATTTCATTTTGTAAGTATATTTATTATAAAATAAATTACATATATATTTAATTACTTCTAAAATTTTCGTTACAATATTTCAATTAAAAACTTAATAGTTTTTTTTTAATTTTTTATTTTATAACAAAACAAATATTTTGTTACAGTATTGCAATTAAAAACTTAATAGTGTTTTTTTCAATTTTTATTTTATAACAAAAGAAATATTTTGTTACAGTATTGCAATTAAAAATTCAATAGTGTTTTTTTTAATTTTATTTTGTAAGTATTTTTAGTATAAAATAAATTACATAAAGATTTAATTACTTCTAAAATTTTTGTTACAGTATTGCAATTAAAAATTCAATAGTTTTTTTTTAATTTATATTTTATAACGAAAGAAATATTTTGTTACAGTATTGCAAGAAAAATTCAATAGTTTTTTTTTAATTTTTATTTTGTGATGAAAGAAATATTTTGGTTACAGTCTTGCAATTAAAAATTTAATAGTTTTTTCTTTTAATTTTTATTTTGTGATGAAAGAAATATCGATTTCATACTTCTTAGTTAAATTATTGCTGCATTTTAGTTTTACATATGTGATAGAATTTATACTTTAGTTATTTTGATAATTCTAAAGTTGTTGTTACATTATTTCTTTACCCGTATTTAAAAAAACTTTTACGTTAATAGTATTATTTACCAGTTCAATAACTTAGGGAATTATTGTTATCTTTCTTTATTAATTTTTTTTGAAAGTATTTTTATTATGAAATAAATCATGTAAAAATTAAAAATCTTGTAAAAATTTAATTTAATTTAACGTAAATGTCAGCGACATGGCCTAGCGGTACCGCGCGCAGGTGACAGATCCTACGTGACGGGTTCGATTCGCGGCTGGAGCCGATCGCAATTGACATATTTAATGGGTGGCTGCTGACTCGAAGAGCGCAAGCTCACTTCGCAGTCTTCCTCAATTACCGTTGAATTTTCTGTTCAATATAATTTGAAAATAACCTCAGTTATTTGAAATTTTATTTATTTATTTCTAAAATTTTTGTTATTGTATTGAATTTCAGTTATTAAAAGTTACGCTTTTGTTATGGTTTTGTGCAAAAAATATCGAGGGTTGCTGAGTTGACTTGATCACAAACATACCACCAGACGGAGTCACTGACTTGGTCACAAACAAAAGACTAGATGCGGTTTCTGAGTTGCTGCCAACAGTTACGTTGTTACGTACCACAAATATAAAATCATGTTATCTATTCAAATTTGGAGAAAATACGCACTAACGATTTTTACTAACAAAAATATAAAGGAAAACAGGTATTTGACTTTCATGGAAGTTAGTGTATATTGCGCAATAGTGTGTAAGTTTGTTTATATTGGCTCGGAAACGTCATGGATGCTGAAATAATTTGTGATATCTGCCACAAAAAATTCACCAACAAGTTTACTTTAAATCGACATGTGAAAACAATACATGAGAAGAAAGAAGACTTTGCATGTATGAAATGTCAGAAAAACTTCAAGGAGATGCATCATTTAAAACGTCACCAGCAAAAGTGCGGAAAATGTAGAAGATGTGGAGCACAATTTGATTCGCTGACAGATTTTGCAAAACATTCTTGCAAAAGAAAGCACACTGAAAACGAAAAAACACCAACTAAAAAAGCAAAGACCACGTATCGAAAACCGAATTACACCGGCGACCTTCGAGCAAAGAACCGGAAAGAGTTTGAGGTTTTAGAAAATGAACACTTGGATGAAGAGGTTCCAGAATTGCGGCAGTTTCCTTCAAAATACTGGTCCAACATCAGAACTTTCTCAAAACACGGAAAAGTACAGAGCTTACATAATTTTTATTTTCGAAATTTTGAACACATGATCGACACAATTGCTGAAAGAATAATGAGGGATCAACAAACCAGATTCAAACTGAATTATAGCTTTGGGTATGTCCTGAGGAATATTGACACTGACGAATTCCGTTATTATCACCCCTCTAGCAACAACGCTCAAGTATTGGACGCGGCTGTGACCATAAGCAGCAGCAATGAGTTAGAGGAATTTTTACACAAGACAGCAGCGAAGGATTTTTTGGAAAATTTCAACCGACCGGATACAAAATGGAAAATAATCCGGATTACGAATTTGGTCTTTTACATCAATCATTTGGTGGACGCACCTCTATCAGGACCTGTAGAGCTTCCAGACTTTTTAACGCATAATCGAGGCGTGGTGAATCACATATCCAGCGACAATCTATGTTTTTTCGATGTTTATCTATTTTTCGCGGTTGTGATAAACGTTCGTGCGAACAAGATGCTAAACAATTATTCGCCGCTTATTGCAAACATTTTCATGTCGATCCTGATCTGTTTCAAGGCGTTTTTCTCATTGATTTTACAGAGATAAAAGAGTTTTTTGAGATTAATATCGTTGTTTACGAGCTCTAAGATAAAAAAGCGAAACTAATACAGCGTAGTCGCGAGTTGTACGATGAAACTATGCAATTGAATGTTTTTAAAAATCATTTAAGCTTGATTGTTGACTTTGAAAAGTATTGTGATGTTTATCAATGCCAGCGATGTGACAAACTATGGTATGGACGAAAACATTTTTTGCGACACACCGTCTCTTGCGACCAAACTGTTACACAATCTTTTCCAGGCGGTATTTTTAAAAACCAACCAACTATTTTTCAAAAATTAGAAGATATAGACGTTTTTGTACCCCACGATCAACGACATTACCCTTTTTACTGTTGCTACGATTTCGAGTCGATTTTAAGTCAAAACAATTTACCTGAAAACGGTGAAAAACTTTCTTTTACTTCCAAACACATCCCTTTAAGTGTGGGCATAGCTTCCAATATCCCAAATTTTGAAGATCCCATTTCTTTTGTTTCTGAGGGTAACGAAACTGTATTAGTTCAAAAAATGATTGATTATATGGAAAAACTCTCAGATGCTGCATATGCAATCCTGCAGGAAAGATATGAATATGTGTTTGACGCTCTTGCTATCAGTCTCAATTGTCGGAGCGAAAATCTTTTAAAAGATTTTGATGCTTTCATTCGAGAACTCCCTATACTGGGTTACAACAGCTCTAAATACGACCTTCCTTTAATTCAAACCATACTGATTCGCGAATTGGTGGAAAAAATTGATTTTGTGATTAAAAAAGCAAACACTTATCTCTGTTTAAAGACTGCCAAACTTCGATTTTTGGATATTCGAAATTACATTTCTCCTGGCTTCAGCTATCGATCTTTTCTTTTAGCTGACGGTTGCACTGCAGAGAAATTTTTCTTCCCTTACCGCTTCATTCGTGATTTAAAAGCATTAGAACACCCCTCTGTTCCACCGTACGAAGCATTTTTTAGTGAAATCACAAATTCTAACATCTCTCCCTCAGAATATGAGTTTGTCAAAAAGACCTGGAAAGAAAAAGAGTGGAAGACTCTCAAAGATATGCTCATTTATTACAACGTGATGGATTGCGGACCTTTTGTTGAAGCTGTAGGTAAAATGTTACAGCCTTATTTGGCACAAGGTATTGATATATTTAAATCTAGCTTTTCTGTTAGTGGAGTTGCTAAAATTCAAATGCTCCAGAGATGTGAAAAAGAAGCTTTTTTCTGTCTGTTTCCCAAAAGACACGCTGACCTTTATCATACTTTGAGTTCCAATATCACAGGCGGACTATCCATTGTTTTTACCAGACTAGCTATTAAAGACGAAACAAAAATTCGTCCTCATGAGGTATCTAACCCAGAAACGAGCAAGAAAGTAATAGGTCTTGACGCGAATAGTTTGTATTTGCACGCTATATCCCAAGACTTACCTTGTTCATACTTATTCGCTATCGAGAAAAAGATCATTATCGCCCAGATCCTTGCTGCAAATACAGGCTCTCATCTTATCAATGGTTAAAATGGATCAGTTACACTCAAAATAAAGAAATTCAGGTCAAGGCGAAAAGAAACTGACTCAGCACTCGTTGATTGTTGACGGGTTCGCTCCAGCGACTAATGAAGTTTTTGAATTTGATGACTGTTTTTGGCACGGATGCGACAAGTGTTCAGCAAATCCTGACGGTAGTCCCAAAAAAGTTCATCCGGTAAACGGAAAAACCTATGAACAGCTTCGACAAGACACCTTGAATAAGACCAAAAAGTTAGAGGAAGCAGGTAATAGAGTCAATAGAATAAGAGAATGTGAGTGGAAAAAACTAAAAAGAAATCCGGAAGTTGCTTCGTTCCTAAACAAGCTAAAGTGTGTAGAGCCTCGCAACCAGCTGACGTTTGAAAAAATTATAGAGAGCATCCAGTCTGAATCGCTCTTTGGATTACTTATCTGCTCTATTCACACTTCGGAAGAATTGAAACCAAAGTTCTCTGATTTTCCACCGATCATAAAAAACACAACGATTTTACGTTCTGATATTGGAGAATACATGCAAAAAATCGCAGAAGCACAAGGATTTTTGAAAAAACCGAGAAAGTACCTCATCAGCAGTTATTTTGGAGAAGAGATTCTTATCAATACTCGGATGGCAAAATTCTATCTGGAGTTGGGGTTAAAAATCACTCGCATCCAAGAATTTGTTCAATTTTTCCCCATGAAGTGTTTTGACGAATTATCCCAAGAAATTGTGCAAAACCGTCGTCTTGGTGATATCGATCCAGATAAAAAAGTGTTAGCGATGACGTCAAAGCTCTGTGGTAACAGTCTTTACTCTGCTACTCTTTTGAATCGAAGCAAACACCGTGCTGTTACGTATCATACCGATTCCAACATCAACGAAGCAATCAATAACCCACGGTTTTCTCACTTGGAACAATTGAAACCCGGTCTATACAAAGTAAAGAGCTTGAAAAAGCAAATCAAACACGACTTACCCCTTCAATTAGGGATCTCTGTTTATTTAGAAGCAAAACTCCACATCCTTAAGTTTTTTTACCACTTTTTGGATAAGTATATCCCAAAAAAATGCTATTCATTGATCGAGAGCGATACAGACTCTCTTTACTTTTCTATTAGCCGCGACTCTTTAGATGATTGTGTCCCTCAACATCTCAAAGAACATCTCAAATTTTAGAGAAAAAAGGAAGTATATGCCGGCAGACTGCTGTGATGAGTGCCTAAACAACTTCATTGACGTCAAAGTCTCTGGAGGTATCTGGGCACCGCCTTCTTGCTGTCAAAAAAGAAATGCTTTTGATACAAGGGTGCTCGGATTAATGAAAACCGAGTATGAAGGAGAAAAGGCGGTTGCTTTATCTTGCAAAACGTATTTTTGTGAGGGAAAAAGCAAAAAACAAGTCTGCAAGGGCGTTAGTATCCGACAAAATCCTTTAACTTTTGAAAAATACTTCCAAGCACTTGATTCTATGCAACCATTAAGTGTTGTAAATAGAGGGTTCATTACTCGAAAACACAATATCTTAACATACCATCAAGAAAAAAGAGGATTAACCCCCTTTTACTGCAAACGTGTTGTTCATCAAGACAGAATTCACACATCTCCCCTAAATTTACAATTCTACTTTACAATCGACTGATTTCATGTGAAGAGTTAGGACTGGATCCCTTTATTTTAAATTCATTGCCTTGAAAAATAATTCGTTGAGTTTGGAGACTTTGAATTCATTGGCTTTGAAAGTCATCAAAAGCACATGAGCCATGAGCGGATTCAACAATCTTCTAGGATTAGATTCAAGTTGAATCTTGTTTGTATTTTTTCTGCGTCATGTGAATACTTGATTTGTGTTAGGAATAACGTATGATTATACAAACTGAAGCGGGTATCACTACTATTTTGTGAAGAGAGCGTTTTCTTTGTAAATACCATTATACCTCTGCCTTGGATATTTTTTGTTCATGTAAATATTTGTGCGTGGGTGAAAATATAGCGATGAAAACCACGAAACGAATGATGAAAATGATGAACCGCAAAAGTTTTCTGTTGTTTTATTAGTTTCCTGTCACAGTATGACTCTAACTTCACGCTTCGCTGACCAGCCTTCGGCGTGCATTGACAACAACACGACTGAACTTTGAGAAAAGTTGTAACGCTGGCGTCAAACACAAATTTAAAGCATCAAATTAATTTTATACTTGTGGTACGTAATGTGCATTTTTAAACATGTTTTATAGACCGCTAGTGCCACAGATACGGCGGTGAAAAATTAATTTACGTAACCTAAGACGTTTTCACATACTAAACATTTTATAAATTTAAGCCTGCAATAATTCTTAATACGTACCGCAAATATTACGTAATGATTTCACCTAATAAAAGCAAATCAAATTCTAGCATGTGGTAAAATCTTCGCGTGAGCTCGTTTAATAACTTTCTGTTTCTTATTGCAATGAGATGGCACGATAGCAACAGACAGTACTATAATATCACAAAAACAATAACCACAGTCAGTACTAGAACACAAACTTAATAACTTGCTCTTGAGAGAGTAGAGCACTTGTGTAGTGTGCTATGCGGGATCGAGGTCACAAATGACCCCCTTATTCTTTGTTTGTTTGTTCGTTTTTTTTTCAAAAAATCGGAAAATTTTTAAAATAAAAGTCTAACCCTAACCCCCACCACCAAAAAAAATCCATCCCTCCGTCTCTGAAAAAACTTCCACCTACCAAAAAACCCCGCCTGTGAAAAAAAATCCCACCTACCAAAAAAATCCCTCCTACCAAAAAAAAAACTTCCAACTTACCCCCGCCTGTGAAAAAAATCCCACCTACCAAAATAAAATCCCACCTACCCAAAACAAAATTGCACCCTGCACATTCCACCCCTCAATCTCTGAAAAAAAATTCCACCCTCAATCTCTGAAAAAAAATTCCACCCCTCAATCTCTGAAAAAAAATTCCACCACCAAACCGACCACCACCCCCACTCAGGTCCACCATCACTCAGGTCCACCCCCCTCCTAGCTTGGCTCCGCCTAAGCCTAAAAGGGGTCGAAATGCGCATAGCACACTACACAAGCGCTCTACTCTCTCAAGAGCAAGTTATTAAGTTTGTGTTCTAGTACTGACTGTAGTTATTGTTTTTGTGATATTATAGTACTGTCTGTTGCTATCGTGCCATCTCATTGCAATAAGAAACAGAAAGTTATTAAACGAGCTCACGCGAAGATTTTACCACATGATAGAATTTGATTTGCTTTTATTAGGTGAAATCATTACGTAATATTTGCGGTACGTATTAAGAATTATTGCAGGCTTAAATTTATAAAATGTTTAGTATGTGAAAACGTCTTAGGTTACGTAAATTAATTTTTCACCGCCGTATCTGTGGTGATAGCAGTCTATAAAACATGTTTTATTCATTCTCGAGTTGTCAAGCTGGCGTGCGGAAGTGTTTGTCTATAAAGGCGAGAAATAAGCTGCAACACAGTCTCTTGACTTACAGTTAGTCTTGTACTAGTCCACCCTGCTGTACAGTTGTTTACTGAAACATGTCAGTCGAAGCAAAATTAGATCAAATCTTAGTTTGTTTGGAAACCTTAACGAAAAGATTAAATGCCATCGATGCTAAATATGAAACGGTAAATGCAAGAATAAATGAAGTTGAAGAAAAATTTGATAGAAAATTAAATGAAATTGAACATCAAGTGAAGGATAAAGTGGGTCGGAATGAATTTAACCATCTAGAAAACCAGTTTAAAAAGCAAATCGAATCGGTTTATGAAGAAAATTTGATGAAAGAAACTTACGACAAGCGACTTAATTTATTAATACATGGACTAGAAGAATCAGAGACGAATGCTTGGGAAACAAAAAATTAGACTACCAAAATCTTTCACGACTTTCTTACCAAAGGCCTTCAAATTGACCCGAATAGTATGAACATTATTGACATCCATAGACTGCCACAAAGACCAATATTTGTAAACAAAGCCAAAAAAAATCGTGACATAATTATAAAATTATCAACTGCAATGGAAAGAAAACGTATATTTTCATCGCTAAAACACCTAAAAAAATTCAATGAAGAGAGAAGTGCATCAAACAGCCCGTCCATATACGTGACAGAGCATCTTCCAAAAGAATTTCAAATCCAAAAAAAAAGCCTCATGCCTCAGTTTAAAGAGGCACGGAAATTAAATAAGACCACATATTGGAGAGCTGTTGAAGGAAGGTACTGCCTTTTTGTGGATAATGTTAAAGTAGCACCTTTATTGTGATCTCGTGGTTTGAAGGTTAAGGTTAGTCTCATGCTACGCATTTGTCTTTTATTTCTGCATGAGTTTGTACATTTAACATAATAATTTAAATTTGCGTTACTCAATTTTTCAATTGATTGTATCCAGCTGCTTAACTACTCTAGACGTAAGTGTGTTTTTTGAATGGTACAATGACAGAGTTCGTGAAGTAACTAAACTTGCGTATTTCAGACTTTAGAACCTGCAGTATTTTGTTATTCGCAGTCTTTTTATTTGTAACATGTAGTTAAATTACAATCTAAATTGCATCTTGTAAACTTCCTGAGATCACTAGCAGATTTTTTAGTTATTTAATACTGTCGTCAATGGGACTGTTAGTTGCATGCTTTGTGCCAACTCGCTGATTTGATTAGTGCACTTATGTTCGATCCCAACTCTGGTAGAATTGACAATGGGGAAGAGCGAGGTGACCGCCTGGTTGAAAGTCAGGCAAACGCAGCAATTTTTGATACACTGGCACTAACTGATTCAATCTATCAATCTTTTAGCAACAATATTACTTCATGCCTTTATCATGACGTAGATACTACCGTCTTAAATAAAATTAATGAAAACATATTTATAATTCACGTAAACATCAGGTCTTTGCAAAAACATTTTCACACCTTGTTAGATTTTTTGAATACTTTCGTTGCATACCCAGATATCATATGCTTATCTGAAACGCGATTAAAAGGGGAACCTTACATGAATGTAGCACTTGAGGATTACGACCTTATTTACTCTAACTCACCAACAAATGCTGGTGGCGTTGCAGTGTATATCTCAAAAAACTTCGTGATACAATCAATTAGTAAACAAGATCTACAAGTTGAAAATTGTGAAGACCTTTGGCTTCACATTAGTGTGCGTAACATGCCAATTCTTTTTACTCTAGGTGTATTGTATAGGCACCCGCATCACTCAACGAATGAATTTATAGAGAGTCTTAACGACAAACTTGCTGATTTCAACTCCTCAAAAACGGCTTACTATATTCTTGGTGATATTAATATTGATATTAGTTCAAATGCTCAGTCGTCGAACAAACGCAATTACATGAATATGCTGGAAAGTAACGGAGCAGTTTCAATCATTACCGAACCAACTCGTAAAACATCAACTTCTCAAACGACATTGGACCACATCATAACAAACGACCACCAACACCAAATTGTACCTGGTATTTTTCAATGCGATATTAGCGATCATTTTCCGGTTTTTTGCAAGATTGATATAAACCATAAAAACAAAATCACAAAAAAAAGGCATATCAGAGACTTGAGTAATTTTAAAATCGATTCCTATTCCCTAGAGCTAAATTTAATGATGCAAACTTACTTGCAAAACTTACCTAGCTCGTTTAATTTAAACACTAATTATGAGCAAGCATTTCAAAAATTTGTTCACAATGTAAAATCCGTTGTTGATAAGCATGCACCTTTAAAAATTGCCACTCGCACACAAAGCAAATTAAATAAAAAGCCATGGATTACTAGAGGATTGATGACCTCGATTCGTAAAAAGCAAAAATTATATAAGACACATTTTTTGAAAGGAAGTGATAGTGAAAAAAATTTTTACAGACAATATGCTAATAAACTTAACAAATTAAAATATATTTCGAAGAAAATTTATCTGAACAGAGAGCTTGAAGAAAATATACATAACCCACGCAAAATCTGGAAAACTATTAACTCCCTTTTATATAAGAAAACAAAATCTGTTGATTTTCCATCTGAAATTAAAGTTGACGAGAGTAAAATCGATGACCCAACAGAAGTAGCAAACTGTCTGAACAAACACTTCTGTAGCGTCGGTAAAAAGCTAGCGCAGAAAGTACAAAATCTTAACGAAATAAATTATACAACGTACTTAAAAGACTCTATATCGTCGTCCATATTTTTACATCCTACACAAGTATCGGAAGTGTCGGAAGTGTATAACGCAATAATGTCTTTAAACTCTTACAAATCACCTGGATATGATAATATTCCTGTGTACTTCATACGAAGCGTAGCAGAAATACTAGCTTATCCACTTTCCATACTTGTAAATCATTCTTTCGAGCTTGGCTACTTTCCTAACTGCCTAAAAACTGCCAAGATTATTCCTTTGTACAAATCCGGAGACAAATCTTTACCTACAAATTATCGCCCTATCTCTATTCTAACGTGTTTTTCAAAAATTCTCGAAAAATTGATATATAACAGATTAATGAATTTTATTGACAAACACTCTGTAATCTCTTCCACGCAATACGGATTTCGAAAACATCACTCGACTACGCACGCTATTGCGGACGTTGTAACTCTGACTTACAATTTACTGGCTTGGTGTTCTTAGACTTAAAAAAAGCGTTCGATACCGTTTCCCACTCAATTTTTTTAGGCAAATTATATCATTACGGCATTCGAGGACAGGCACATAACCTGTTAAGTTCTTATCTTGAAGATAGAAAGCAATATGTCACAGACAACAACATCACATCAACAACTGAATCTATTGAATATGGAGTACCTCAAGGCTCTACACTCGGGCCATTGTTATTTTTGATATATATAAATGATATTGTTAATAGTACATCTTCACTACCTAGGTTATTTGCTGACGATACTTGTCTCAACATCAACGCAGACTCACTTTCAAACCTTGAACTCATCATTAATTCGGAACTTAAAAAAATTTCAGAATGGGTCAATGCAAATCAATTAACTATTAATCCGACAAAATTGAACGTACTTCTTGTCCCACCAAAACTTAATCGCGCGTCTAATAACATTACCGTTGCCATCAACTCAACGCCAATAGAAGTAGTTAAAGAAGCCAAGTATCTTGGACTAATAATTGATAACAAGTTAACCTTTGGATCACACATTGAATATTTAGAATCTAAACTTTCTCGGGCAGTTGGCATAATATCAAAACTCAAACATTTTTTTCCTTCGTCTGTACTTCTAAAACTTTATTACGCGTTATTTCACTCAAATTTATTGTATGGGTTATTAATTTGGCATAATACTTATTCAACATATACTAATAAAATATCCAGACTTCAAAACAAAGCTATAAAGATGATTGCTAATTCAAAACGTACTGATAAATGTGCTCCGATATATGAAAAGCTTAAAATTTTGCAACTTCACGATCTTCACATCTATGAAACAGCGATATTCATGCATAAATTCCATAACAATAAACTACCAGTTTCTTTCTCGCAGTATTTTAACCGAATTGCTGCAATTCATTCAGTTCATACAAGAAGCAACACCTCTGGACTTACATACTACATTCCACTATACAAAACAACTCGTCTACAGCGCTCCCTAAAATATACTGGTGTGAAAATATGGAACAAAATACCTACCTGGATCAAAACTAAAAGTTACAGTCAGTTCTTAAAACAACTCAAATTATACCTACAATGCAACTAAACATCTCCTCTTTCTTTTATCTTTATTTATTTATTTTTCTATTCTTATTTTTCTCTTCTTTTCTTAATATTACAGCAGATCCTATACGAATCAGCAGAATAATGCACAGCAACTGAGAAAAAAATTATAATTTTATTATATACATATATATATATATATATTTTTTTTTTTAAAGCAAGGGTGGTTGCTTAACTCGAAGACCCTTAGACGGTCACTTCGCAGCTTCCCTATTGCATTCATTGTAAACTTTTTTTTTTTTTCTATATTGTGTTATGTTTCGTTGTTGAACTATAAATTTGCTCTTGTTTTTATTTACTATAATTGTTTAAATACCGTATGAATGCAATGAAATAAATGAATCTGAATGTTTCAGAGTTAAAAAAGACGGATATTAAAGCGCTCTACTCTCTCAAGAGCAAGTTATTAAGTTTGTGTTATTATACTGACTGTGGTTATTGTTCTTGTGATATTATAGTACTGGCTGTTGCTATCGTGCCATCTCATTGCAGCAAGAAACAGAAAGTTATTAAACGAGCTCACGCGAAGATTTTACCATATGCTAGAGTTTGATTTGCTTTTATTAGGTGAAATCATTACGTAATATTTGCGGTACGTATTAAGAATTATTGCAGGCTTAAATTTATAAAATGTTTAGTATGTGAAAACGTCTTAGGTTACGTAAATTAATTTTTCACCGCCGTATCTGTGGCACTAGCGGTCTATAAAACATGTTTAAAAATGCACATTACGTACCACAAGTATAAAATTAATTTGATGCTTTAAATTTGTGTTTGACGCCAGCGTTACAACTTTTCTCAAAGTTCAGTCGTGTTGTTGTCAATGCACGCCGAAGGCTGGTCAGCGAAGCGTGAAGTTAGAGTCATACTGTGACAGGAAACTAATAAAACAACAGAAAACTTTTGCGGTTCATCATTTTCATCATTCGTTTCGTGGTTTTCATCGCTATATTTTCACCCACGCACAAATATTTACATGAACAAAAAATATCCAAGGCAGAGGTATAATGGTATTTACAAAGAAAACGCTCTCTTCACAAAATAGTAGTGATACCCGCTTCAGTTTGTATAATCATACGTTATTCCTAACACAAATCAAGTATTCACATGACGCAGAAAAAATACAAACAAGATTCAACTTGAATCTAATCCTAGAAGATTGTTGAATCCGCTCATGGCTCATGTGCTTTTGATGACTTTCAAAGCCAATGAATTCAAAGTCTCCAAACTCAACGAATTATTTTTCAAGGCAATGAATTTAAAATAAAGGGATCCAGTCCTAACTCTTCACATGAAATCAGTCGATTGTAAAGTAGAATTGTAAATTTAGGGGAGATGTGTGAATTCTGTCTTGATGAACAACACGTTTGCAGTAAAAGGGGGTTAATCCTCTTTTTTCTTGATGGTATGTTAAGATATTGTGTTTTCGAGTAATGAACCCTCTATTTACAACACTTAATGGTTGCATAGAATCAAGTGCTTGGAAGTATTTTTCAAAAGTTAAAGGATTTTGTCGGATACTAACGCCCTTGCAGACTTGTTTTTTGCTTTTTCCCTCACAAAAATACGTTTTGCAAGATAAAGCAACCGCCTTTTCTCCTTCATACTCGGTTTTCATTAATCCGAGCACCCTTGTATCAAAAGCATTTCTTTTTTGACAGCAAGAAGGCGGTGCCCAGATACCTCCAGAGACTTTGACGTCAATGAAGTTGTTTAGGCACTCATCACAGCAGTCTGCCGGCATATACTTCCTTTTTTCTCTAAAATTTGAGATGTTCTTTGAGATGTTGAGGGACACAATCATCTAAAGAGTCGCGGCTAATAGAAAAGTAAAGAGAGTCTGTATCGCTCTCGATCAATATATAGCATTTTTTTGGGATATACTTATCCAAAAAGTGGTAAAAAAACTTAAGGATGTGGAGTTTTGCTTCTAAATAAACAGAGATCCCTAATTGAAGGGGTAAGTCGTGTTTGATTTGCTTTTTCAAGCTCTTTACTTTGTATAGACCGGGTTTCAATTGTTCCAAGTGAGAAAACCGTGGGTTATTGATTGCTTCGTTGATGTTGGAATCGGTATGATACGTAACAGCACGGTGTTTGCTTCGATTCAAAAGAGTAGCAGAGTAAAGACTGTTACCACAGAGCTTTGACGTCATCGCTAACACTTTTTTATCTGGATCGATATCACCAAGACGACGGTTTTGCACAATTTCTTGGGATAATTCGTCAAAACACTTCATGGGGAAAAATTGAACAAATTCTTGGATGCGAGTGATTTTTAACCCCAACTCCAGATAGAATTTTGCCATCCGAGTATTGATAAGAATCTCTTCTCCAAAATAACTGCTGATGAGGTACTTTCTCGGTTTTTTCAAAAATCCTTGTGCTTCTGCGATTTTTTGCGTGTATTCTCCAATATCAGAACGTAAAATCGTTGTGTTTTTTATGATCGGTGGAAAATCAGAGAACTTTGGTTTCAATTCTTCCGAAGTGTGAATAGAGCAGATAAGTAATCCAAAGAGCGATTCAGACTGGATGCTCTCTATAATTTTTTCAAACGTCAGCTGGTTGCGAGGCTCTACACACTTTAGCTTGTTTAGGAACGAAGCAACTTCCGGATTTCTTTTTAGTTTTTTCCACTCACATTCTCTTATTCTATTGACTCTATTACCTGCTTCCTCTAACTTTTTGGTCTTATTCAAGGTGTCTTGTCGAAGCTGTTCATAGGTTTTTCCGTTTACCGGATGAACTTTTTTGGGACTACCGTCAGGATTTGCTGAACACTTGTCGCATCCGTGCCAAAAACAGTCATCAAATTCAAAAACTTCATTAGTCGCTGGAGCGAACCCGTCAACAATCAACGAGTGCTGAGTCAGTTTCTTTTCGCCTTGACCTGAATTTCTTTATTTTGAGTGTAACTGATCCATTTTAACCATTGATAAGATGAGAGCCTGTATTTGCAGCAAGGATCTGGGCGATAATGATCTTTTTCTCGATAGCGAATAAGTATGAACAAGGTAAGTCTTGGGATATAGCGTGCAAATACAAACTATTCGCGTCAAGACCTATTACTTTCTTGCTCGTTTCTGGGTTAGATACCTCATGAGGACGAATTTTTGTTTCGTCTTTAATAGCTAGTCTGGTAAAAACAATGGATAGTCCGCCTGTGATATTGGAACTCAAAGTATGATAAAGGTCAGCGTGTCTTTTGGGAAACAGACAGAAAAAAGCTTCTTTTTCACATCTCTGGAGCATTTGAATTTTAGCAACTCCACTAACAGAAAAGCTAGATTTAAATATATCAATACCTTGTGCCAAATAAGGCTGTAACATTTTACCTACAGCTTCAACAAAAGGTCCGCAATCCATCACGTTGTAATAAATGAGCATATCTTTGAGAGTCTTCCACTCTTTTTCTTTCCAGGTCTTTTTGACAAACTCATATTCTGAGGGAGAGATGTTAGAATTTGTGATTTCACTAAAAAATGCTTCGTACGGTGGAACAGAGGGGTGTTCTAATGCTTTTAAATCACGAATGAAGCGGTAAGGGAAGAAAAATTTCTCTGCAGTGCAACCGTCAGCTAAAAGAAAAGATCGATAGCTGAAGCCAGGAGAAATGTAATTTCGAATATCCAAAAATCGAAGTTTGGCAGTCTTTAAACAGAGATAAGTGTTTGCTTTTTTAATCACAAAATCAATTTTTTCCACCAATTCGCGAATCAGTATGGTTTGAATTAAAGGAAGGTCGTATTTAGAGCTGTTGTAACCCAGTATAGGGAGTTCTCGAATGAAAGCATCAAAATCTTTTAAAAGATTTTCGCTCCGACAATTGAGACTGATAGCAAGAGCGTCAAACACATATTCATATCTTTCCTGCAGGATTGCATATGCAGCATCTGAGAGTTTTTCCATATAATCAATCATTTTTTGAACTAATACAGTTTCGTTACCCTCAGAAACAAAAGAAATGGGATCTTCAAAATTTGGGATATTGGAAGCTATGCCCACACTTAAAGGGATGTGTTTGGAAGTAAAAGAAAGTTTTTCACCGTTTTCAGGTAAATTGTTTTGACTTAAAATCGACTCGAAATCGTAGCAACAGTAAAAAGGGTAATGTCGTTGATCGTGGGGTACAAAAACGTCTATATCTTCTAATTTTTGAAAAATAGTTGGTTGGTTTTTAAAAATACCGCCTGGAAAAGATTGTGTAACAGTTTGGTCGCAAGAGACGGTGTGTCGCAAAAAATGTTTTCGTCCATACCATAGTTTGTCACATCGCTGGCATTGATAAACATCACAATACTTTTCAAAGTCAACAATCAAGCTTAAATGATTTTTAAAAACATTCAATTGCATAGTTTCATCGTACAACTCGCGACTACGCTGTATTAGTTTCGCTTTTTTATCTTAGAGCTCGTAAACAACGATATTAATCTCAAAAAACTCTTTTATCTCTGTAAAATCAATGAGAAAAACGCCTTGAAACAGATCAGGATCGACATGAAAATGTTTGCAATAAGCGGCGAATAATTGTTTAGCATCTTGTTCGCACGAACGTTTATCACAACCGCGAAAAATAGATAAACATCGAAAAAACATAGATTGTCACTGGATATGTGATTCACCACGCCTCGATTATGCGTTAAAAAGTCTGGAAGCTCTACAGGTCCTGATAGAGGTGCGTCCACCAAATGATTGATGTAAAAGACCAAATTCGTAATCCGGATTATTTTCCATTTTGTATCCGGTCGGTTGAAATTTTCCAAAAAATCCTTCGCTGCTGTCTTGTGTAAAAATTCCTCTAACTCATTGCTGCTGCTTATGGTCACAGCCGCGTCCAATACTTGAGCGTTGTTGCTAGAGGGGTGATAATAACGGAATTCGTCAGTGTCAATATTCCTCAGGACATACCCAAAGCTATAATTCAGTTTGAATCTGGTTTGTTGATCCCTCATTATTCTTTCAGCAATTGTGTCGATCATGTGTTCAAAATTTCGAAAATAAAAATTATGTAAGCTCTGTACTTTTCCGTGTTTTGAGAAAGTTCTGATGTTGGACCAGTATTTTGAAGGAAACTGCCGCAATTCTGGAACCTCTTCATCCAAGTGTTCATTTTCTAAAACCTCAAACTCTTTCCGGTTCTTTGCTCGAAGGTCGCCGGTGTAATTCGGTTTTCGATACGTGGTCTTTGCTTTTTTAGTTGGTGTTTTTTCGTTTTCAGTGTGCTTTCTTTTGCAAGAATGTTTTGCAAAATCTGTCAGCGAATCAAATTGTGCTCCACATCTTCTACATTTTCCGCACTTTTGCTGGTGACGTTTTAAATGATGCATCTCCTTGAAGTTTTTCTGACATTTCATACATGCAAAGTCTTCTTTCTTCTCATGTATTGTTTTCACATGTCGATTTAAAGTAAACTTGTTGGTGAATTTTTTGTGGCAGATATCACAAATTATTTCAGCATCCATGACGTTTCCGAGCCAATATAAACAAACTTACACACTATTGCGCAATATACACTAACTTCCATGAAAGTCAAATACCTGTTTTCCTTTATATTTTTGTTAGTAAAAATCGTTAGTGCGTATTTTCTCCAAATTTGAATAGATAACATGATTTTATATTTGTGGTACGTAACAACGTAACTGTTGGCAGCAACTCAGAAACCGCATCTAGTCTTTTGTTTGTGACCAAGTCAGTGACTCCGTCTGGTGGTATGTTTGTGATCAAGTCAACTCAGCAACCCTCGATATTTTTTGCACAAAACCATAACAAAAGCGTAACTTTTAATAACTAAAATTCAATACAATAACAAAAATTTTAGAAATAAATAAATAAAATTTCAAATAACTGAGGTTATTTTCAAATTATATTGAACAGAAAATTCAACGGTAATTGAGGAAGACTGCGAAGTGAGCTTGCGCTCTTCGAGTCAGCAGCCACCCATTAAATATGTCAATTGCGATCGGCTCCAGCCGCGAATCGAACCCGTCACGTAGGATCTGTCACCTGCGCGCGGTACCGCTAGGCCATGTCGCTGACATTTACGTTAAATTAAATTAAATTTTTACAAGATTTTTAATTTTTACATGATTTATTTCATAATAAAAATACTTTCAAAAAAAATTAATAAAGAAAGATAACAATAATTCCCTAAGTTATTGAACTGGTAAATAATACTATTAACGTAAAAGTTTTTTTAAATACGGGTAAAGAAATAATGTAACAACAACTTTAGAATTATCAAAATAACTAAAGTATAAATTCTATCACATATGTAAAACTAAAATGCAGCAATAATTTAACTAAGAAGTATGAAATCGATATTTCTTTCATCACAAAATAAAAATTAAAAGAAAAAACTATTAAATTTTTAATTGCAAGACTGTAACCAAAATATTTCTTTCATCACAAAATAAAAATTAAAAAAAAACTATTGAATTTTTCTTGCAATACTGTAACAAAATATTTCTTTCGTTATAAAATATAAATTAAAAAAAAACTATTGAATTTTTAATTGCAATACTGTAACAAAAATTTTAGAAGTAATTAAATCTTTATGTAATTTATTTTATACTAAAAATACTTACAAAATAAAATTTAAAAAAACACTATTAAGTTTTTAATTGCACTACTGTAACAAAATATTTCTTTTGTTACAAAATAAAAATTGAAAAAAACACTATTAAGTTTTTAATTGCAATACTGTAACAAAATATTTCTTTTGTTAAAAAACTATTAAATTTTTAATTGAAAAAACTATTAAAAACTATTAAATTTTTAATGGAAATATTGTAACGAAAATTTTAGAAGTAATTAAATATATATGTAATTTATTTTATAATAAAAAAAAAACTATTAAGTTTTTAATTGAAATATTGTAACGAAAATTTTAGAAGTAATTAAATATTTATGTAATTTATTTTATAATAAATATACTTACAAAATGAAATTAAAAAAAAAACTATTAAGTTTTAATTGCAATATTGTAACAAAAATATTTCTTTCATCATAAAATAAAAATTAAACAAAAAAACTATTAAGTTTTTAATTGCAATGCTGAACAAAAAAATTTTTTTATCATAAAATAAAAATTAAAAAACTGTTAAATTTCTAATTGCAATACTGCAGCAAAAATTTTAGAAGTGATTAATACTTTACATAACTTATTTCATGATAAAAAACTTTTTTAAATAAAACAAAATAATAAAAATTAACATGTGAAAGGAGTTCGTATTGAAAATTAATGAATAGTTTGGGATGGAATGCAAACTTGCAATTTCCAAACTTAAAAACGTTAAAGATAAAAGCAATTTACATAATTAAACATAGATAAAATCAAATTTTGTCAATTAGTAAACAAGAAATTATGTGAATGCAATTAAATTTGCAAGTATGTTGTCAACTAAACTATGAAATCTTTTAAAATGGTATTGTCACGAATTACTGAACGTAATCTCTAAAAGAACGAAAATATATCGTTTTTTCAGATACGCCGATGCGTAGGTTGTTTACAACGTATGACGTCATTTTCCGGCTCACCAATTGCTCACCATTTTCTGTTCGAAATGGAGCATCTACTACTACTGATGCATCTTCCTACTTTCAGACGAGGGAAGAGATAGTAATTATCTATCGCACTTTTATGATATACTAGCGATTAACGTTTGCGGTCTATGTTTGTTTATTTTAATGAGTTTATCAGCCAATGTCAACTAGATGAAAACCGAGGAACAATTATCGTAGATACTTGATTTTGTTGTGGACATAACCCCTCCACACACTCTTTTTAAAAAAGATGAATTTACGTTTTTGGTAGCAACAACACAACAACATAGTAGGCTAAGTGGCTACCTAGAGTTTTTACTTGATTCTATCTAGCTATGCTACGAACAAGTCTTTGTGTGGTACTCTTTGAATTTAAATCAGGGATGTGGAAGTGGTATATTTGCAAACAGCTTCCGCTTCCACACCCATCGCTTCCGCTTCCAAAAAGATTCACTAAAGTTTTGCCAGTAAAATACGACCAGTGAGTTGGCAGCCGATAGCGTAAATTGTAGCTTTTTTTCCAACACGCTGAAAACTTTTGATCAAGCTTGAGCAAGCGTTTATTTAAAGATAATGATTTGCAAAAAGCAAACAAAAGTGTGAAGGAATGATTGAGTCACAATCCTGGGAGTCTTTTACAACAACTTTGCTATGAAACTTACTCCTTTCATTAGGAAAATGTTGATACACAGCACTCAGTGGCATGGCAAGAATTTTTAAAGGGTGGGAGGGGGCATAATTTCCACATTGTGTTTAAGCGTATTTTTTTCAGCAAAACTAATTTGAAGCTCATTGAAAAACAAGAAAGGTTTTGGGGAGGTCCGGGGGCATGCTTCCCCGGAAAATTTTGGAAAACGTACATGATCTAATAGCTATTTTAGTGCTTTTTGAATAATTTTCAGCTAAATTTTGTTTTAATTTTTTGACCCTAATTCTGAGTGCTTCGCCAAATATAACGCAATTTGTTCGCGCATTTTCGATGCGTGCTTAAGGCGCAAGGCTTATTGCTATCGAGGAGGCTCGAAATTATGAAAAAATTGTTTACATCAAAAACATTTTCTAAAACGGCTGGTGGTAGGAGGCATACCCCTCATCCTACCCCCCTAGATCCGCCCCTGGCCATAAACTACAAAAACCATAAAAAGAGTTTGGCGTATTTCAGTCACATGGCACCATTAATTTTGTTAATTTGTTACTAAAAGACAAAGTCAAGAGGAGAGGACAGTGGGGGGAGAATGGCACAACGCCCCCCTTAATACGCTCCTGACAGCACTCCATCCATTTTGTGACATGATTATAATTGGAAAAAGAATCAAGTATTGCTTTTAGCGATTTTTAAAACTTGAAAAAACTAAACGAAAAAGCGATTTTACGTTAGTACTATCTGAAAGTTAAGCGAAGAGTAATGCACTATGGTGAGATTTGGCATCCATGTGAAGCTAGCGTTGCAAAATAATGTCTAATAAATTGAATACAATATAATATCTAATAAGTTAGTTACAGTATGCTTTTTTGAATGATGTGGAAGCGGCATATTTTTCGCGTTTCCGTTTCCGCTTCCATCAAAATATGATCGCTTTCACCGCTTCCGCTTCCAGCTTCCGCTTCCACATCTCTGATTTAAATGGAACCATTACTAAGATTAAGGCTAATATTAAAAAAAATGTAACTGCCTACTGTCACTAAACTGAAATTAGTAATGAGCGATACAGTGGCAGAATACGAACCTTGATAGCTAGCTTTACTGACTGACACAGCTTGAATTTTGCTGCTAAACCGGCAGCGATCAATTGCTAAAAATAGTTCAGATAAATTATCACGAACGTTCTTATTTTCCCTGTTCGCGTTTTTACATAAATAAATTTAGCTTTCCAGAAAAATATTCGCATAAATTTTTCATGTGTAGTTTTAATATTTTACTATAATATCGATTTAAACAAAAGCGGAGAAATCATTTACTTTTGGTAGGCTAGTATTAAAAATGGCTGTTGCTAAGCAAACTACTGTAATTTCGCTTAGCTCTCTTCAGGGCTTACCACGAAAGTAATGTTGTTTTACATCTTCATTTGCTTCATCAAAAAAAAAATGTAATAAAAATGAAGATGAGCTGTGATTGGATGCTGGATGATCTCTGTGGTGCCCAGACCAGGAGTCATGACGTCATACGTTGACCTCAAACCTTTTTTACAGTGTGAAGCACTCAATTCATTCAATAATAGATAATTGAGTGCATGGGTTTCAATATCCTAACTGCTCTAAAACTCCAGTTCCGTTGGTTTAACTAAAAACGGCACATGGCAGATACGGATACGGCCAGATACGGCCAGACATGCCGCATTTTAGAGACTACCACTAAGACGCCGACAATCCTACATCTGAAAGTGATGAACTTGGTAAATTGAAAAAAAAATCGCCGACTTCCTTCGAGTAAAAATGATGGAATAGTTGATACAATGTACTGTATTGTTGCACGCGCATCGGATAAATACCGGTACTAGTAAACGCACACTTGGACAGATAATCTTAAGAGCACGACGTATTGAATACACTGATTATGTTTAAACTGCAGTTGCTTTCTATGGAGTGTTTCAAAGATAGCAATTTAACAATAAGTTGTGATAACAAAAAACACAAGAAACAAATAATAAAGCACTGAAAAAAATACTAAAAGCACAAAACACAAAAACTTGTCAACTTTGCATTCTTACCTGCTGTAAACCATTGTGGTAATGGCGCAGGGTTGTTGCAAAAACGAAAATCAACATCTAGCTGTCTATCTATTTCTATTGGATCTTTTATCACATGAAAGTCAGTTTTTTGGTCAAAACAAAGTTTGTAGTAAATGATGTTGTCACTTGTTTTACGAAACAAATATCCTGGAGGACATGGCTGTTGGGATAAACCATCAAAATGTTTAACAGTATCATTTTTGGCAAAGCTTTCAAATTGATCTTCTGCATGTATGCGTGGCTTAGGGGGCTTTCTTGGTGCAGCAGGTGTTTGTAATGCTGATGGGCGTTTTAAAGCGTATGCGGTTCTTTCTGTGAACAAAAATTTTTCTTCAAAATTTTTTGAACAAACATTAGTTTTTTGATGGTAACCAATCTGCTTTGTTTACAAATCGCATCCATTTTTCTAACAAAATTGGCTTTTTAAATGGAAAGCGAAATGCTGAAACGTTATCAGTACTGGTGTTAGAATTTCCAGAATCGCACCAGAACACAACACACTTGTTTACCATATTACGAGTATCAAAGTATAATTGAACAATTAAATAAAACAATTAATGATAAAATATCTAAAGAAGTATTCCAAAACACAGAAAGTGCTGTGTTACCACTTATTCACTAGATCACAGCCCATCACTTTTGTCTAAAACATAACTGCTTGCAAGTTTTGATTCTAGCATTTATAAAGGAAAACCAATCTACATTTTTCTCTCCTTTCGATTTGTTTTATGGATTAACTTGCTAGTAAGGAAATCTGGATCTTAATTTAAAACTGTACTGTAAAGAACTTCTCTTTAGCAAGCAACAGAATGGCATCAAAAATTAGAAATTGATACAGTGCAAATCTCGTAATCGCAAATTGCCTGCCAAACGAGCATTTGTCATTGCAAGTTATTTTAAATGAGCGAAGGAGATACCGGTATAAAACATAACTCGCTGTTTTACACAAAATGATTTCTACATATATCACTAATTCTTCTCAGTTTTCTTCCTTGCAACAAAAACTGAACTGCTAACACAATCTTAACAAAAACTAACTGTTTGCAAACACCGTTGACACAGATTATGCACGTATCACATTTATTACAAGTGATTAGCACGTGTAAGCTAGCGCGCGCGAGCCGCCCACACAATTCGGCGAACTTGCTTTTCTCTCACACGAACAAACGGCCTTTTAACAGAGATCATAACATGCAGCTTGGCCGGCCGTCCTTCAGTTGGCCATGGAAAGGCATTGTAAAAAAAACATAACCTAAGCCAAAGACAAAACTTTCGAATTCTTTCTCACAAAAGTGCCTTCAAAATCCAAAGTATTATATGTTTTGAGCAATTACATTTCAGAAATATCGCAAACATTCGAAAACCTGAACACCTTTCCTCCATATCATGCAGTCCGACCGTTGTAGTGGCCGAGTCGGAACACCCATATGATTTAAGCATACGGCCAGCAAGCAAAAACTGTGGGAAGCCGTGGTATAGATGTTCTAAAAATATTGGAGATTTTTGTTGATTAATCATTTCTCTTTCTTGACTTGATTCAAGTATTTTTGTGTTTAGATAAAAACTTAATTGAACTGAAACTGTCCGGAAACTCTTGGATGTGTGACTGCACAGCTCGAGAATTCCAGCAATGGCTGCAATCGCATGACTACTTGGAAATTCCATTTAAGGATCAAGCCATGTGCCATTACCCTAGAAATTTACGAGGCAGACCGATCAGTGACATTGATGAGAATTTACTGAGCTGTGGTGCGACGCAATGTCCACCCTCATGCTTATGTGGTCATATAGAACTGCAACAGTAAGTCAAAAAACCCGCGATTTTACTTAAAATGAAATTGTTTTGAATTTGATTTCAACATCCTTGAGGGAGACATAAAGAAGGGCAGTGTTTGAAAACTTGCGAAACACATTCTGTGAGCAGTTGATGGACACCTACGGTATGCACAGTGGCGCACGCAAGAACTAGGGTTCAGTGACGTCGCATCGTGATGACTTGGCTATGATGAATGACGTAGGAATACAGTCATAATAGTAGTTCAGAGGCATGCATGAAGATTATCAACATTGTAACGATATTTCTAGTCTAGATTATTACACTAATGCAGTTAACCATGATTAGGCGGTAAAATGGCATTGCGGTATATATATAATGCCATAACTGAGAAAACAATTAAGATATTTTGCATGAACTAATTTTCTCTTTATGCTTTGCACTTCGTAAGAGAAAAAAAGCATTTTAAGGGAACTCAAGACGAGAATAAAAGTTTGTCGCAAAATTTCAGACTTTAAGGTCATTATTGACCCCATTTTGGGTCCAGGTGGGTTAATACAGGGTTCTCAAACTATTTGAGGTGCGGAGCCTTTTACCAAATTTAGATTTTGCGCGGAGCCCTATCAACGCACTTTGTTGGGGCGATATCTTACAGCTGGCGCAAAATGACTTGAGACCTGTGCCAAATTTTGCATTCTTAGGCATGCTATAAAGCCCAAGCTTATATGACTTTTCTTATACAGTTGTAATTTATTAAAAACAATAGGCAGGGGTGTAGCCAGGGGGGGTGAAGGGGGCAATTGCCTCCCCCGAAATATTTTCAGTTACCATTAGCCTACAAACGAAGATACTAATGCTATAACGTAAGTCTACTAACAACGCTAGCAGAGACGGATTAAAGCCACTTGGGGGTACCTGTGTGTCCATGGGCGCATGCAGGGGGGTTACGGTGCTATGGCTCCCCCTCTTTGGCTCTGTAATAAGGTGCTAAAACCTAACTTTCAGTCTATAATTTCTCAAACCAATAATGGTTGCAGCCTCCTTTCACTTATTTCAGCCAAGTATCTGCTTTTAGGCGTAAGCAGCCAAAATATTTTTGCATTGTCTATAGTGACTGCACTCACTGCATGCCTTGGGCCTTTTTTTTACCTAAAAAAATTGATTTTTGACTTTGTTTTTCCAAAATGTTGACTTTATTTTGACCTAATCGTTTTCGCCTATTATTTATGACTTGTTGCACTTTTTTCACTACAAATGTTTTGTAATCCGCAATTTACATAAATTTTTGAAAAAGAACACTTTATCACTCAGTCTTGAAGCTAATGCAACAAAGCGATGCATGACGTCAAAACCTAGGTTAACGAGCCATGGTGTGTACTGATATCAATTTATAGTGTCAAAAAAAATCAGACCTTTTATATAGCCTACTCAGAGGCGTAGCTAGAGGTTCTGCCGCCCGGGGCGGTTTAAACAACTGCCGCCCCCAAATAAGCAATATTTTATAGGCATTAATCAATTAGCTTCAAATGCGGTCATCTATTTCGCATGACAAAATATGCGTCAATTAAAAGCACGCTGACTGGCAAACTACAGCAATGATTACGAAGCTAGTGTGTATTAACAAGGTTAGTTAGTTAGTGTCTTATATTTCCATACCATCAGCACAGCAATAATATGCAAAAATGATATGCAATGTCTGTGTCGCACCCAAGATTTGGCAAAGGCGAGTCCATAAGCGGGGATCTGGGGGTGTAGCCCCAGCCGCCAAGGAATTTTTATAGTTTTCACATAAAAAACTCTTATGTTAGCGCACTTTTGTATCGAAAAAGGGCATGCAGTGATGCAGTCACTATGGACAATGCAAAAATATTTCCGCAGCTTGTCTCGAAAAGCAGAGGCTTGGCTAAAATAAGTGAAAGGAGGCTGAAACCATTATTAGTTTAAAAAATTGTAGACTAAAGTTAGGTTTTAGCACCTTATTTCATTGCCAAAAAGGGGGCGGGGCATGGCGATTTAAATAACGCAAAGACGAGGAAGAAAACAGTTGGCAATTGTGACGTAATGAACATTAAAATCAAATCTTTATTATACTCGCTGGAATACATTGAAGCGTAAGCGAGATGGCGGGCCCAGTTTTGCAACTTTGCGCCTAGGCATTGAGCAGCATAGTAGGATGATTTACGATTAGCAAGTAAACGATGTAGCAAAAATTAGTCGTTCAAAATAATTAGGAAAAAATATTATATAAAGCTTATCCAAAATGCTGCCCCCCGGGCGTGCCACCCGGGGCGGACCGCTAGGACGATTTCATGCATAATAAGTGCTGTTTCCTTCTTAATTAGCGCACGCATTTTTACTATTGCATTTATTTCAGAGTAATCAAATAAAACTGCGCACAAAATTAACTCAAAAATTCAAAAAAATATACAAGAAATTTGAGTTCTCTCATTTTTGTAGAAGTTTTTGATGAAGACAATTTTGACAAGTTTTGACTTAATGCAAAATTTTGACTTTATTTTGACTTAAAAAATCTAGCAAAACAGACTCCCGAACACCTGAAACGAACGTCAGTATACGTTTCATCATGTAATAAGATCCTGAAAAATTTTTGACTTTAGTGACTTTAGCGGCCCCTATATGCATTAGACCGGAGCGAAAATTGAAAATTTTTCTTTTTGGGGTTTGTAATAGCAACAAAAAGTTGTCATTTCACCTAAAAACACCTCACACAAAATATGAGCTCAATTGTATAAAGTTTAAAATCCCCGCAAGCCATTTAAAATTTTCAATGTTTGCCAAAAAAACGCCAAAATCTGACGCCGAGTTGGTGAGTGTCTACATTGCTTTACAGAAGCGTAATAGTGAAATTAACTTGTGGTTAGTTTTGAAATAATCGCCTGTGAAATATAAACTTATTTGGATAACGTTATAAATCGCCGCAACGCAGCTGAAAGTACGTCAAAAATCAGCAATTACCCGATTTTGAACCAATATCTCTAATACCGGTAATGAGAAGAACACGCGCTCACTGCTATTTAGAACAATAGTAAACCTTAATCTTGACTTCTTAACAGTTTGTAAATACAAATGACATTTATTAAATAGCAAAGTGTTTAACCATAACACCCCCAACATCCCAAACGTTTAGTTATATGCAATTGCATGATTCCATTTCGTCATTCGTGTTTCTTTTCACTAAACTCATCAATGCAGTTTATTTAATCACAGTTTGCTTGAGTATACGATTGTGAGTAGCCTATTTACTTCGGTAGTTTTGAATCGGAAGTTATTCCAGTAAACCAATGACGACTAAAAGGGAATCTGAGTTCTTAACAGCCTAGGCGAGTCACATAGCATACCATAAAAGTTATGAGCAAGCGATAACAACGCAAAGTTGGCTGTTAGATCAGAGGAGCCAAGAGCTTGAAGTTCAACTAACAAGTTTAATTAAAATTTGAGGGTTGTGGAATATCATGAGTGCATTCCATTTACTACTAAAAACAGCATTTGGAAGTAAGTTCATTTCTGTAGTTGTTGGGTAAAGGAAAATTTTCATCTACCTTTTGAAAATATTCATTAAAAACTAAGTGTGTTGCAGAAACAGTAAGATTGAAATACAGTCGTAACAATACAGTAAACTGAGTAAAGCATATTCATTAATCACTGCCAAGTTTAGAATTACTGGCTGTAGCATACAAAGGCATTCCGATGGCTTTAACTAGTCATTTTACTAGAAATATGAGTAACTGCGTCATATTTGGAGCTCCATAAGAAATGAGAGAAAATATACTGCCGACTTATAAATGTGTTATGGAACAATTTTTGTATTCCAACTACATTCTAAAAGAAGAAAGACAAAACAAAAAACTTCCGTTTTTGGAAGTAGCCAAAAAAGTGACCAACAAAATATTGGCAATATGGTGCAAAGCATCACTACCAACTGTATCAGAAAAACGAGTAACGAAAATGTTGGCTGCTTTTCACCATAAATATCTTAATATCCTGAAATCTTTCACCTCAAGGAAAGAGCACACCACTTTCAAATAAAAGGTTGAAAACTTTCAATCTTCGTCAAAAGTTCGTTTGTTTGATATCTGCTCATGCAAGTGCACTGATTTCAACCAATGCTCATGCGAAAGGGAACTAAAGGATCCTACGAAAGAACAGATGTTTTTAACGGATCAAAGAACATTACGGCAAATGTTTATAGGAGGAATCGACGTAGGCGCAGCTAAAAAATGAAAGCGAAAGCATCAAGAGAACTAAAGAAAAAAAGTTGCTGAAGTAAAGGATGTAATGATAAATTCTAGTTAAAGTAACAAGAGTAACTTCGCTGCTCTAGATTCGGACAAGGCATTGGAGGTTGACTCCGAAACAGATGATGAAGTATGGAATCCATCCGCGTGTTTGGTAACTATGACAAAGGAGAATAATCAAATGCGTACGAATTTGTCAACATTCTCGAACATGTGCGATCGTTTTAAAACTTCTGATCGAGCGGCATCAGCTGTAAGTTTTGCCTTGTTGAAAGACTTTAACATGGTACCACCTGATGATAATCGACTTTTAATTGACCGAAGCAAGGTACGAAGAGAGCGGATGAAACAACGAAAATTCCTTCAAGAAACTAATATCATGGAGAATATACGAGGCTTGTATTTTGATGGTCGAAAGGATAAAACGTTGATACAAGTTATTGAAACCGATGGTTCCAAGCGCCAAAGAACAACCCGTGAAGAGCATTTTAGTATTGTTGTTGAACCAGACTCAAGATACTTCGATCATGTGACACCATCGAGTGGATCCGCTAAAAACATAAGTGAAAAAATCATCGGCTGCTTGCAAGAAAAACATGCGGATATGACAACTATTGCTGCTATTGGATGTGATTCTACTTCAGTAAATGCCGGCAGCTCTGGCGGTGTAATACGGATGATTGAAAAGAGTTTGGGAAAGCCCTTGCAATGAATCATTTGCCTGCTGCACATTAATGAGCTTCCCTTGCGTCACTTGTTTTGCTATTTAGATGGTGCATCCACCGGGCCTAGAGCTTTCAGTGGGGAAATAGGAAAAGCCGTGCGGGATTGTGAAACCCTTGCTGTGGTCAATTTTAATCCTATAACGACGTTGGATGCTTTCTTGTTCGATTTTGAAAGCTGCGATTTGAGTTCTGATCAAAAATATCTCGCAGAAATATGCCAAGCAATTACAAGTGGCAAGTTTTCAAAAAGTTTACAGGCTAAATATCCTGGAAACATGTCACATTCAAGATGGCTTACGACTGCGAATCGCATCTTGTGATTGTATGCCAGCAAGGATTGCCCTTCCGACAACTTGATTGCCTTAACTACGTTCGTGATCAGAGTGTATGCGCCCACATGGTTTGATATAAAGCGCTCATCCAAATGCCAAAATGGTGCAAGGCATTTGTGGAGTATGATAACTCGCAGTCGGTATTTGGCTGAAGGTTTAAAAAAGGTCCATCACGCCGTTATTCAACGAAACGCATATTACGCTCATCAAGAAAATCTGTTGATTGCGATGATAACTGATTCGAAATCTCACATTCGTGAGCTAGGTTTCCGACGAATTTTGAAAGCAAGAGGGCAACCTGAAAAGGGTCATTCGATCAGATAATTTAGAGTCCCACAAATAAATTTTCAAGCTGCTGACTGATTTGATCGATTGGAACGGCAACAACATCCAACGCACAGAACCACCTTTAGTCAAACACATTTCAGACGAAACACTTTTGTCTTGCATTCAGAGCTGTGCCCCTCTGCCAGATTGCCCTTTTGATTTGTCATGTCATTCACAAGCTATGGAATGCTGTGTCAAAATCGTTACCGAAGCTTCGTCTTCCGTGTTTGGTCGATCAAGTCGCAAATGGCTACATCCGTACAACTTTGCTAGCACGACAACAACTTCCACTTCTAGAAACTAAACGAAACCTAAGCAACCGTTGAGCTTTGCCTGAATTCTTGCTGATCTCTTGCTGTATTTTTTCACCCGTGAAGTCTTGTGATCATTGTGTCACTTGCTTTGACACTAAACAATGCTTTGTCCGTTGTTTTAATATTACATGTACCATATGTTGTCAGCATGTGTTGAACGAAAAGAAACGTCATTGGTAAATTAGTTACACTGCACATAGTTCAGTTGCTGTTTAAAGCACTGACGATATAGGCCTAATTTGCGTGACGTAATATTATCACATCAACCACTTTTCGTAATTTGTCAGAAATATCCAGAAAGTTCAATGGGGTTGCGGCGATTTATAACGTTATTCAAATAAGTTATATTTTACAGAAGAAGATTCCAGGCCTAACCACAAGTTAATTTTGCTATTACGCTTCTGGTAAGCAATGTAGACACTCACCAACTTGGCGTCAGATTTTGGCGTTTTTTGGCAAAAATTGAAAATTTTAATTGGCTTGCTGGGATTTTAAACTTTATTCAATTGAGCTCATATTTTGTGTGAGGTGTTTTTAGGTCAAATGACAACTTTTTATTGCTACTACAAACCCCCCAAAAAAATTTTCAATTTTCGCTCCGGCCTAATATGCATGCCCTTTTTCGATACAAAAATGCGTCAAAATGAGTGTTTGTTTATGTGAAAACCGCAAAAATTCGTCCGCGACTGGGGGCTACGCCCCCAGACTCTCTTAGCCTCCGGCGGCTGGGGGTTTATTTTTGATTTTTTTACCTTTTGTTAGTGAAGTTCTGGCTGGAGGTACAGTAGCCTTAGATGACCGTAAGGTCTTGCGCTGTGTCCTTCCACTAGTGCTTTTTTATGTGCTTTTGGTAAATAAATAGATTGATTGATTGATTGATTGGGGGCTTCGCCCCCTTAAACCCCCGATTGTGCTCCCCTCACTTTGCCGAATCCTGGATGCGCCACTGGACACACCTATGAAGTTTTGCCCCTCCCGAAATTTTGGGCTGGCTACGCCACTGACAATAGGTCAGTGTGGAAATGGTGGAACAAGTATAATATTATATCATAGAGCGGTACAGCGCTGTTGTGGCCTATCAGCCCTCATCAGCCGCACTCAGGTAAAAGATACGCCCATCTTTCAAAATGCTTATTCTTGCCAAAACACTCTTCCGGATCTATGGAAGCTGTTGTGACCTCCTATTCAATAAAGCGACGTCGTCCTTCCTGGCCTGCTGAATGGAAAGTAAACACTACCTGAAGACTGCCTTTTCTTGCTACAATGCTAAACTTTTTTTCAAAAAGTGAATACGGGCCTGACATATTTGGAAATTTAATAAGTTTAAAAATTAAACTTTCGAAGGTGTCAGTCCTTTTTGGCTTACCCTATACATTACAAGCCAGAAAATAATCTACATTTCGCAGGTAAATCATATTAAGGCTGTGAATGTGACACTTGACAAACATACTAATAAGGTAGAGTCAAATTTCACTAATCCCGGTATTGCTTTTTTGGACTGTGGCAAAATTAGCGAAGTCAGTATTTTATATGTAAACGAATAGCTCGCGGAACCCCTAGGTTGCTCTCGTGCAGCCCTGGGGCTCCGTACGGAGCACTTTAAGAACCTATGGGTTAATAGACCAACTAAGTAGTTAAAGTAGACTAACTTCCCCAATATCACAATCACGAGCGTAGTTGGAGACAGCAGAGGAAGCAAGTGTTCCCCCCGATTTTTTTTCAAGAACCAGTACGATATACGCAACACATGTCCGCGATTTTATTCTGGACACATTTTGAAGGAAGCTTGCTCCTGTAATTGTTTTGTGAAGCGAAGGTTGTGGAGCAAAAGAAAAAATTGCTCTCCAGCCTAAATGTTTTCAAGAATCACACTAAGTCAAGAACAAATTTGCAAATCAAAGATTAAGTTAAAAAAAAAGCGTATTAAGTATATATTCACTCAAATTCCAACACCATTATCATTAGCTACTTTAAAGCGCACAATTGGGATCTGGGGGCGGAACCACTGAAGCTGGTACGCAAAAGCGATTTTACCTTTACTTGACAAAATTTTTTGCTGATCACAATAATCAAACTCTATAGTTTGTTCTTCAAGCTTTATCTGTGATATTGTGCGAAAATATGAAAACTATGAGTGTTTGAGTGAACTGTTCGACTGACTCAGTATGGAAGTTTAGGTCTATAGCGTTTCAGAGATGGATGCTTTGTCCACTAAGACAACTAGACATTAGACAACGTAATCGAACGTAGTAGAAAATAAAAGGTGCATTAACCAGAAAAAAAAACTAACAGTTGTCAATGAAGTAAAAAAATTAATACAAGCATGTGTTTCGGTTCTTTTTGAACATCATCAGTGTTACAAGAACCTAGGTCTTCTTTAATCATGGTTAGTGGCCTGCTTCACGCATGCTGTGGACCTAAACTTATATGTAGCAAGTCTTTCAAAAGGTAGCAGATAAAAGCAATAAACATGGTTTTAAGTGAAAAAGCGCAGCTCAATCATGCGACTAACAGTGCAAGGAAGAGGTTGAGAAGCGGAAAAAATTCCACTCTGCTATACTGCTCAAACGATTGGCCGATATTTACTGCTTTTTTGAATACACATGATTTAACCGCTTTATTTTTTGGCGTTTTTGCTTTGTTGCAATGATAAGTAGCAGCTCAGATGGCTGAGTGAGTAGAGCAATTGCTTCAGAAGCTGACGACTTGGGTTTACTTCCGAGTTCAGTGAACCTAAAGACTCAAAAATTAGTATTCACAGCTTTTATATTTGACACTCAGCATCAAAGGAACTGGAGTACTGTAAATGATTGTGATGACAATTTTTAAAACTTAAAACCTTAGAAGATTTTGAAGAGGTTTTAGTTTCAGTTCTGGCGTTTCAAGAAAAAACGGTTGTGGTGAAAGTTTGGGTTTTCAAAAAATTGGTTTAATTAGTGTCAGTTTCAGTTTCTGTTTCAAAAATTTCCTTTAAAACCGGGTTTTCAGGTTTTAGTTTAGGTTTTGGTTTCCACCCTTGATACTGCGTGAACAGAAGCGGTTATAAAAATGTGAATACACTCTGAAAATTAAAGATATTTGAATCTATAATCTCAAATTTCTAAAGTTTGCAGCCTAAGGTATAATTTGGCATACGAATACAGCTTTGCGGAAGCAATGCGCTCATATTGCTGCTGATATTATGGTAAGATGCTTCATCACCATTACAACCAAGTCACACTCGTAATTGAAAAGCTGAAAATAGTTGCCGTAAATCCGCTTCTCCTTTTTCGTCAAAATGATACGAACTATTCTTTCTACCGCTGAATGTAGTGAATTCCAGCAAGTAAATGGGTCGAACAAGTAGCATACCGCAGCATTTTTGGACCTTCTCAGCCAAACTGGCGGAACGACCCGCTTTGTTCCATAAGCCAGACAATTTTCCGAAGCAAGCTCTAGATAATCTTTTGCATGATGAATCTGAATCGGCTTTGACAACATCTTTTCCTGGCAATAAGATGTAGAATGTGGCAGGCACATCTTATTGCCGAGGAAGTTTATACTCAAAGGTGGTTGAATCATTTAACATCGAGTCAGTTTCTTCAAAATGTACTTCCACAAACATACTAGAAGAGAAATCATTCTCTTCATCATCATCGCCATTGTCTTGTTCATTCACATTATCAGAACTCTCACCCACTTTGCGACATAAGTTAACATTGGTTATACTTGCTGTTTCGTATTGAAAAGTTGCGAAGGCCTTGACAAAATTTGCACCATTGTCTGTCGTAGTTGTAATCACTTTATCATTTATGTTATATTCTGAGTGTATGTCGTCGGTTGCACAAGCAAGTACATCGAAAGTGTGGGAGCTTTTTAACCGCCTGCAAGCCAGTGCAGTCGACTCTCGCTCAAAATCGGAATTGATCCAATCGACAGTTAAACCGAAAAAGTTTTTATTTCTAACTGTCCAGCAATCTGTCGCGGTAGCAACAAAATGTACTCTGTGTAAAACTTCGGTTAAGTTTTGTTTCATTTTTTTAGTAAACTCACCCATCCTCCTTTTCAAAGTTGGCCTCGACATCACATGTAGATCCGGTGTCAAGGTGGTAGCCAGGTTGTTAAACGTCGAGAGTTCCACCAAACTCAAAGGGAGCAATCCCTGAGCAATCAAATTTAATGTGAGGCCATCGAGCTTGTTTTGACTAACTTTTGTAGTTAAATTAGTTAGTTTGGTTTGTTTGTACTTGGGCTCATCTCTGAAGCTTTCCGCAACACCTTTTCGTTTTTGTGCTGCTGAAGTAAGCTCCCTGTACTTCTTCAGCTTTGAAGGATGCTTTGCCTAAAAACAAAACAGACGTTATGATTGACAGCACTAATACTGTATGAATACTTGCAATTTCAGCTACTGAGCAACATTGCTCAATATTCCTACACACACACGCAACTTCATAAGCCTTCATTTGTTTATACACACCTTCATAATTTTATATTTAAGATAATTTTAAATCTAACAAAACTTTCAACTTTCAATGCGATAGTATGCATTAGCAGTGATGGTTGCGATAAATCTTTTTGAGCGTAAGCGATAATGATAATTGATAATTTTAAACAGCCTTAAGCAATACCGTTAATCGATAAATCTTAGTTTCTTAAGCGATGTCGTTAATCGATAAGTTATCGCCGATAAATTTTTCCGATAAATGTTGCAATAAATTATTAATTTGTTCTACTTGCCTTAGAGAAGAAAAGAGAGAAATCCACTCCCACCCTCTTCCCGGAGGCAAGTAAAATGAAGAGAGAATGTGAAGCTAAAGATTCTTGCCTTGAACTTCTGCAGTTAAGCAAGAGTTCAAAATGGGAAATACGACCTGCAATTAGTGGCGCATTGCCGTGCCTATGTGCGCCCCTTCGTTTCTACAAACGTAAACTTTTTGGATGTCGACTCAATGTCTTCGCTTTGACTACATGCATTTGGCAATGACCAACGCTATGACCACAAATTCGCGCAATGAAACATAATTCTTTACTCATGACTTGGCTAAAAAAAATTTTTGCTTGAAATGGCGCAATCGTCGCAACATCCAAGTGGTTTTTGCGCTATTACACTGTTAAAACATCCTCAAATGAAATGCTATTGCATCATGTACAAAATAATAGGCAGGAGTGTTCATTCAATAATGCCAAACCTCAAACTTTGAACATTGTGTGTACGCAAAATCATTTATCGCGTTAAATTATCAGCGACAACGAAAAATTCAACTACAGCAATAACGGCAATTGATAAATCAAAATTCTTTTAAGCGATAACGATAATCGCTGATAAATAATCGTGATAAATGCCTATCACTGTGTATGAGATATTTTTGTTTTTTAATTTTGAGGCAAGTAGAAGCATTTGCATAGATAAACATTAGCATCCCTGATTAAGACAGATCTTAGATGCAGGAAACTGGCAAAATATCAAAAAAACCTAGGAGCATTAAGATGTGTTTTTGAACTTAACTTTGTAAAATTGTATACGGGTGTAATAAAAAATTTATCTAGCATAAAAAGTCTCACATAGGTTAACTAATGCGGCATGTTTGATGCAACGCAGTTTCAATTTTTAAAAACAGTTTTTAAAAAAGAGCTAACTAACCTTTATGTGCTTCTGAAAATTTCGTGGTGAGTTGACATAAGCACATACTTCACTGGTTTTAGGTGCACACATTTGGCAGAGAAATTTTGAGGAATTTTGCTTTTGGGATTTAAGTTCGAAGTAATCATCAAGATATAGCCAAGGATTTAATGGATTGTGAGAACTTGTACTTGCAGTGCTCGAAGTGTCATCTATGACTATTGTATTGACTTGTATTGTGTTGACTTCTATTGTATTGTATTGTGTTGAGCATTGACATAGGACTGAGCAGTGATGGAAGGCATTAAGCTGTGGCGATAGTGATGTTAATACTGCAATCAGTGGCGTACGGGAGCCAGAAATTTTAAAAGAGGGGGCAAAAGCCGGATTTAAAGTAATCTCTAAAGAAAAAGGTCTTTAAACTGATCAATTTGACTAAAAGGCCAAATCAGGGGGGGCATGGCACAATGCCCCCCCCTTTACTCGCTATTGACTGAAATAGTAAACCAACATGGCTCAATATTAACTGTGTAAGTTAGCTTTAAGTGCAGAACTAGCCTATTCAAATGTCAAATTTTTGTGGGCCTTAGGTCCGCAGTTCTTGGCCCACCAAGTTTTGTGAGCTTTGTAGGCTCGCATCCACATGACCAACATTGCTATTGCTTTTATTCAAGATATGGGCTATGTTGGAAAAAGTGATAATGGTCCTTTTTTTGTTACGTTTATAAGATACTCGACTGTGATGGGTGTTCAAATTTCCTAGCCCACTAAAAGTTCGTGGGCCTTGAGGAGTTTAGACCACCTATTTTCAAGGATCTTGGAAGCCCACTAAAATGATGACTCAGCAAGAACTGCGGGCTTAACGCCGCCGAAGGCCCACGAAAATGAGACATGTGGACAGGCTAATTGAGACCCTATTCTCCAAAATCAGGTCAAACGCACATTATTACCAGTAACAATATAAAGAATATAAGTTTGAACGAACACTCAACCTCCCACACCACACTTATTACATATTCCTCTCGTGAAATCGTATTTACAAACAACTAACTGATCCGTAGAGAGAGACAGCAATGTTTCAGGCAGTTAGCCTTCATCAGCCGCGCTCAGGTAAGATACATTCAACTTCTAAAACGAATGATCTTGCCAGGATCACTCATCAAATCAAATCTTCATTATACTCGCCGTATTACGCCGAAGCGTGTAGCGAGTGGCGGGGCCCATCTCCGCGGCTTAGCGCCTGGGCTACACAGCTCCGAAGAAGCGTCGCAATGGTGGCAAGCCGTTGGCGACATGTGCCGATTTGACCGGTCCGGGAATCGAACCCTAGACCTCCCGCACCGAGAGCGTGCGCTTAGCAACTGAGCTAACGGCCGGTAGGATCACTCATCTCTTCAGATAAATATATCTAAAAGAATTTAACCATTGTGGTACGGAGCCACTCGTGTGTTTACGTCACCACTCGAGTCAAATTCTTACGTGGCCAGGGTGAAGATCAAAAGCTAAAAAGCTATGTAGATCAAAAGTTAAAAAGCAATGTAAGTAGAAGCAAAAGTAGAAAAATTTCTTTACGTGGCCAGGGTGAAGATCAAAAGCTAGAAAGGGAGTTGTCCTGACTTCCCGTCCAGTAAGCCAGGAAGGACATTGCTTTTTAGCTTTTGATCTTCACGCTAACCACGTAAAGAATTTGACTCGAGTGGTGACGTAGACACACGAGTGGCTACGTAACACAAAAGTTAAATTCCTTTAGATATATTTATCTGAAGGGATGAGTGATCTTGGCAAGATCATTCGTTCTGGAAGATGAATGTATCTTACCTGAGTGCGTCTGATGAGGGCTAACTACCCGAAACAACGCTGTCCCGCTCAACGGTTACGTCGTTACTGGAGTTGCGTTGCAACTGTTGGTGATGGAGAGCTGGTATAGTCTCCGACCCGACAAGAGGAAGTCGTCCTGACTTCCTGTCCAGTAGGCCAGAAAGGACACTGCATTTTAACTAACTTGTCATTATGTTTGTCAATAATTAACCTATGTTTTTGTGTTTATCATACTGTTGCTTCTTATTTTTACGTACTCTGAACAGGTAGGGATAGCAGCTAGCATTCTGCATTGTAACACCATTAGGAAGAAAGAGCTAGCCAGGCTTAGTAGCCGTACACAACTGTTTGTTTAGATTCTAAACTTGTATCCTCGTGAGATATGGTAAGCCTTAACATACTGATTATCAACTGATTAATATGTTACAAAGTTGCGCTGGTCTGTTTTGCTAAATTTTTAAGCAAAACCAATTAAAATAGATTTGCTATCAGCGATCGCCAGTCCAAAACATGAGCAGACATGTCAAAACCTGTTGAACGATCACGTAATGCATAGGCACGCATGAAACAGAGTTTCCATTTCTTTTTAACATCTTTATAATGCTACTACAAAATACGTAATAGTAATAGCTTAATCTTATCTACTTTTCATTTTTTAATCCACTTAAGTAATGTTACGTCATTGCACAACTACGTAAGTAGAAGTAACAGTAGACAAATTCGAATACACTAGAGTAAGTGCTAGTTACTAACGATTACCACTTAAGTAATCTACTTAAAAGTGAAACTATTTCGTTACTTTACACCACTGATTATGACTTTTTACTTCCGACCAACAGTGCTAGACATAGGCCTACAGGTGCTAGACATACGCTTCGGTGGACTCTGCAGCTACGCCGATGCCAATAAGGTTAAAACGCGTCTGGAGTTTTGGATATGGGCGCCGTTGTGAAAGCAACGATTTAGCAAATTTTGTACGAATTTTCAGCAACATTTACACAGTTTCACAGCTATTTAGTTAAAGTGAAGTGACTTAGAGGTAAAACGCTTCGAAAAATGCAATAACAGCAAAAGTGTAACGACATTTAATAAATAGCAGCGATATTTATTAAAGAGCGGCGATATTTAATAAACAGCAGCAACATTTAATAAATAGTAGTAATATTTAATAAACAGCAACGACATTTAATAAATAGCAGCGAAGTTTAGCTAAAGTGCAGCGAAAAATTAAAATGCTGCGGGAATTATGCTAAAGCGATCAACAGTTTTTCCGTTTAGTGTAATCTTGAAATGGATTTTGAAAAGTTTAATATTCATTTATTCAAATTTGAATTACTATCGGCACAGAGTATCCATATTACTAATAGCGGAACCACTCTCTGTGCTCAGTGTCCGGAACGAAAATTAAAGCTTAGATTGTTGTGTCGCCATTTTTTATTTTTGTTTTAAAAATTTTGAATGAAATTTACAAGGAATTTCTAGCATACTTTATTGTCAGACTAATTTGGCAATAAATGAGAAAAGTGAGAAATTTTGGCATGGGGTAAATGATAAAGTATGGGGAGCATAGGGAAGCGTTGAAGGAGGCGTGGGGTTATGAGGAAGTATGGGTAGTGAGTGTGGGAAAGTGTTGGGGAGGTGAAGGAAAGGTGTGGGAAAGGTGTGAAGGGAAGTGTGAGAGAGTGTGGGGAGGTGGGAGATGAGTGTGGGAAAGTGTGGAGAGACGTGTCAGGTGAGTGTGGGGGTGCGGGAGAGAAGTGTTGAGTGAGTGTGGGAAGAGGTGTCGGGTGAGTGCGGAGGGTGTGGGGAGAGGTTAGAAGAGTGTGTTAACTCCCCCACATCTCTACGCATCCCAACACACTTTCCCCCACCTTAACACAACCTTCACACTCACCCCATACACTCTTCCACACCTCTCCCATACTTCCCCACATCCCCGACTCCAACACAACTCCCAATTTCCTACTCCTTTCTTCTATGTTTCCCTCATACTTGACCCAAGTCTCCTTAAACTACCAAAAATTCTCCGATTAACCCACCACTCATAACCTTCCCAAGTTCTCTATACTCCACCATTCTCCACCAATGCTTTCCCATACTGACCCATACTTGCCTTATCATTAACCCCCATACCAAAATTTCTCACTTTGCTCATTGATTGCCAAATTTAGTCTAGCAATCAAGTACACTAAAAACTCCTTGTAAATTTCATAAAAAAATTAAAAACAACAATAAAAAATGGCAACACAACATCTAAGCTTCTTAAAAAGTTGAGCGTTTTTGTGGTCATACGTAACAAACCCTTTTTGTTGAGTGGGTCCACTGAAAGAATGTAAATACAATGTGGCTGTACTCAGTAGTAACTTATAAAAATTAACTTATAAAAAGTAGTCCAATACCTAATACAAATGTTGCCAATTTTATTGTCAAGCATGATTATTTATCATTTGCGTGATACATTGCTAAATATTAACTACTTATTATTTTTAAAGCCACTTAAGTAGCGTTACTTTCTGATGGAACGGCGTAAGTAGAAGTACTTAAAATTTAAATCACTTAAATAAATACTAGTTACCAAGCAATAATACTTAAGTAGTCTACTTAAGTAAAACTACTTCGTTACTATACAGCACTGGCTGTACTCTATAGACAACCGCGATTTGATGTTACGAAAAATGGAGAAATAGAAACACTGTTGATTCATTAGCATAATTCCCGCAGCACTTTAATTTTTCGCGGCACTTTAGCTAAACGTCGTTGCTATTTATTAAGCGTCGCTGCTATTTATTAAATGTCGTTGCTACTTATTAAATGTTGCTGCTATTTATTAAGTATTAAATATTGCCGCTATTTAGTAAATATCGCTGCAATTGATTAAATGTCGTTACACTTTGGATGTTATTGCATTTTTCGAAGCGTTTTAGCTGCAGTTCTCCTCACTTTAACTAAATAGCTGTGAAACTGTGTAAATGTTGCTGAAAATTCGTACAAAATTTGCTAAATCGTTGTTTTTACAACGGCGCCCCATATTTGGGGCCTTAGATTGCATTTGTAAGATGTGTGGTTTAGTTATGAATTCTTACTACCGCGGTGGCTGTTTTTTTACAAGTGCTGGCTAAATCTATGGAGTCGTGAGTCTTTTTGGTCGTGAGGAGAATCGCCAGCATACCAATGATATACTCTTGACGATTTTGCATTAGTTTCTATATATTATAAAAATTTGTATAACGCAAAATCAGTCAATATTATTCTTGCTTACAATAATTCATTATAAACCGATTTTTGGTTAACAAAACATCATCAGTATTCTGCAAACACGCAATAAAAGTTTTTGAATTAAAATAGTACATAAGTATCGAAGAAATACAGAGGAAAACACTTTTGAATTGAAATAGATCAAATAATACAAAAGTGTCCGAGAAATACCGAGGAAAGATGAAAAAAATTATCTAATAAAATCAATCTTTAGCAGATTAATGGCGAGATCATTGGCGGGAAAATACGGAAAAGTTCAACAAAGTTAAAACCTCGTCGTCGTCGTCGTTTGGCGGGGCATCTCTTCCAAGACAGATGGAAGGACCAAGGCCGAGGGTTTATCCTTTTACCACTCTGGCCACCAAACTGCTTGGGTCATATGCTGACTGTAAGGGACTTCAGCCAGCATCTTGTTTCGTCATCCAAAACCATTAGACCAAACATACCTCGGGGTGCTCGATGTATGGGACACTGTGAGATGATGTGATCTGCAGTTAAAACCTAATAACATTAAAAGTTTAAAACTTTAGTAATGATTTCGATACCTTACGTATTGTGGCAGGTAATGCCGAAGCTCTCTATCCCAGTGTTAATAGATCTTTGGTCAAAGAAGCATTACAATTCGCTCTTATTAAATTTTCTGAACTTCAATCCGCTACGGTGACAAATGCAATTGAATTCACTATGTCTTAACAATGTCATCATACAGCACAGAGAAAAAAGTTTGTAATCAAGCTGGAGGTATTATTACGGAAGACAACCATTTCGTCTCGCTAGCCAACATCACTTCGCAGTTTATTGTTTGGCTTATTGCCTATCTGTTGAGAACTATAATATTCAAGCGATTTATGGATGATATTATCTGGATTTCATACGGAGGAAATCTTACAATCGCATGAAAGATCAACTTCAAAATAGCCTTGAACTCAGCTTTCGTGAGACATCTACACTGGAACCAGATGGCTCTTGCATTGAATTTTTGGATGTTAATCACCGAATTGACAAATCTGGCCCAGGAGAATTTGTCACCACTAAATTTATTGAACCCACAGCTCGTGAACGCTCCTTCGTAGTGGCGATTCTTTTCATCCGAGCCATGTTTTTTGAACCTATCGTCTTCAGCGAAGCTACTCGCATGCGCCGTTTCAATGAATTACAACCAGATTACATAGATACCCTTCAACCTCTGCACGCTTAATGTCCAAAATCTAATTTCAGCAAACATATTAGCAACAACATCATCGACTTGGCCAAACCCTAAAAAAAACGTTTCGGTCCTAAAGACAAAATTACCCAACCAGAAGAAAATAAGACAAGGCTTTTCATCTGGGTTACACCTTTTCCAGTTTATTTAAATTGAATGCAAATGAAAAAAGACTTATTCCTAACTATTGTATTGCTTACAAAATACCTGCAACATTCCAATCTGTTTTAACCAACTACAAGCAAATAGCTCATAACATTCCTACTCTACCATATAAGACGAAACTGGTAATTCTTCACCCTGCAACAAATGCTCTTTATGTGGCAATCACTGGTAACATAACTCTATGGTTCAAACTGTACAATTTATTGTCAAAAGGAATGGCGTCCGAACATATCTTTCTCAAAATTTAAACTTTTCAAACTTTAGACTTATTACAAGCCCAATGCATAATATGCCATCAAACATACGTAGGACAGACTAAAAACAAATTCTATATTAGATGGACCGCACACAGGTCATTTTGGAAAAACAAATTTTCAAATTATAACAACACGAACCAGGCAGCCTTACTCAAACACTACCAAAATCACCATCACACCATAAACATGACGCGATCTAAAATATTAGATTGTTTTACTGTTGTTTTTCTACACGAAACCCAACACGTCAGAAAGTTAGATGTATGTGAGAGTCAATGGATTCGTAAACTTAATGCTGAAATTGATATCAATAACACCATTTCCCCCATTTATCGTCGATTTGTGTACTTCTTTATTAATGTTATTTCTTTCACTGTACCTTGTTTTAATAACCCACTTAAACAGCATTTTCCATGTAATATTATTGTTTTTCTGGCCTATATGATCTCATAGTCCTCCGTGTATATGTTATTTTTTACGTAAATTTAATTTTCCTTCGGACTTCTTTCGAGGAAAGTTATTAGTTTGAATCAAGTCAAGTCAAGTAGGGTGTTTTATCTATCAAGCAACAGCATCCAACCTAATATATACACAGTTGCATATAAAAAATTGTATGATATCAAATCTGGTGCAGTCACTTGACGAGGAAACAGCGAAAAGACCACAAGGGTCATCAAAGTCTGCTGCCACCTCATCAAACATAACTATCAAATCATGGTACCGTACCGTTATTTTCTTTGTTTCTTTTTTTTAATGTTAGGAAATAGGAAAGACGAACATACGTACAGTTTAGTGTAACAGCCAACATAACTATATCTAATACAACACGCGGATCAAAAGAAATTACAAAAAATTAAAAGTAAAATAAATAAACAAAAAAATAAAAAATAAAACAAAAGGAAATTTAGGCCTATTTACAAAGCAAAAGAGACGTTCATGAAAATAGAAAAGTTAAGCATTAACTAATTAATTCTTAAACAACAAACTTAATGTCAGCATTTGTCTTTTGGTATTCAATACTTATCGATTGAACTACATTTTAGGGCCTTGTTAAACCTGTGACATGGCAGTTGTTTCAGGCTATTAGATAGCTCATTTCAAAATTTTGGCCAAAAAATGAAGTTGATTTTAGAGCAAATTTTGTCGTCATTCCTTTAATGATAATGTTATTGTTTTGATTTTGCCTAGTGCTAAATAGGGGAGTTCAGTTTTAGTGAACTTTGAGAGCCTTTTCATTTAAAAAAAAATTTATTTACTTCATCTTTTTAAGGTTAGTTTAGGTTTGTTAGATTTTTTAGACTTGAGGCTTTATAGAGTTAGTTTTTCTGAAGTTCAGGTTGGGTTTTAGAGCTTCGTACAGGTTTCAGGTTTTTTCAAAGCTTTTTAAGGCACCGTAGTGTGTGAATTAATTGGGATAAAGTTATTTTTAAGCTTTTACGGAGTTCCTTTTGGTTATTTTGCTGTATAGGCTCTATATGTTATTATAAGAATCATTAATATGTTTTTTGATCTATTTGCAGTAATGCACACATATTTTCTCTCATAATTTTCACAATTGATTATTGTTTTAGCTTTAATTTACTGAGTGACCTTCATTTTGACTCAAAGTTATCTTGTAATATTTGCATGTGGATAGATTTACTTACTCTAAAATAATGGATATTGCTCCAAGAAAGAGAGCGCAAGTTGTGGCCCTGCGGCAGCATACTAGCATGTCAATTCGAAAAATAGTGAGAGGAGCTAAATTTGTCGAAATCAAGTGTTGGGAGAATTTTAAAGATGAGGGAAAATTGTTGTGACCTCACCACCACCAATAGACGGGGTCGATGTGGGAGAAAACGAAAAACTACCACTCATGATGATAAGATGCTATTTCGAAACTGCCTAAAAGATCCCAGAAAAACAAGCTAAGACCTGCAAAGAGATTTGGCCGCAGCAGGAGTCAACGTTGAATCATCAACTATAAGAAAACGACTTTTTCAAGCAGGAAGAAAAGCAAAAAGCCCATGAAAGATGCAGCTACTCACTGCTGCTATGAAAAAGAAGCGTTTCGTATGTGTTAAAAGTACCAAAAATGGGGAAAGGAAGAGTGGAGAAAAGTTATGTTTTCGGGTGAAAACCATTTTGAAGTCTATGGCCACAGATCGCAATACGTGAGACGAAGTGTTGGTGTAGCTCTCAATAATTTTCACACACAATAGGCTCCAAAACATCCTCCAAAGAAGATGTTTTGGGAATGCTTTTAATTTAATGGTACTGGAAAGTTATGCCCAATTAAAGGAATGATGAATTCAGTTAAATACCTGGAAACATCAGAAACAAAATTGGTTCCTTCAATGCAGAGTCATTTCCAAATGGAAGTGGCATTTTCCAGTGTAACGGATTGTCGAACTGCATATCTGATTCCAGTGTTACTTTATTAATTTATTCCACAATTCATCCTTATCCACGTCGAATTTATTCAAATAGAATTATAAACAAAAAAGAAAAATAGATTATATTTATTGTACAAATATAATAAATTAACAGTTACACGTCTACACGATAATTGGCTATTGAGACATATTTTCTTTCAAATAATGAAGTGTAGAAATTAAAACTTCAACTTATCTCAGTGGAATTACGATAATTAATTTGCTTCTTTTACCTAAATTCATAAAGCTTTTTAATAATATAGAGAATCATAATTTTCTGTCACAACGCACTCTGATTCTATTGCAAACCGTCTATCAAGATGAAGCATTCTGATCTGAATGGCAAAAGCATTTAGTTGACAAAATATCATTTTAACGGAAGTATGAAATGTATGAAGAAAATTGATATCGGCATTTAACCTACATCAAAACTATGCTAAATGTGCTAATAACGGATGTGAAAGTAGTTATGGTTTGAATACGTTATGTGAAAACTTAAAGATTAACGAGGATACATGACACGATCGCTACACCAGCAAGACAACGCACCTTGCCTCACCCACAAAAAATTGCAAATTTTTTTCAAAAAAGCCAAATTGACCGTTCTAGACTGGCCTGGCAACTCCCCAGACTCGAATCCAATCAAAAACTTGTGGGTAAATATAAAAAAACGTCTTCAAAAATGTGATTGCTCTACCAAAACAATGCTTGGTACGAATTTGGTACCACGATGATGAGGTTCAAAATATTTGCTCAACCCTTGTTGATTCCATGCCAACACGAATTTCGATGATTATCAATGCCAAAGGAGGGCACATTAAATATTAAAAGTGCTTAGTTGCAATAATTTGGGTTAAATGTACGTTTTTTGGACAATTCTTGTGATCATTCCGTATTTTTCTATTTGTCCCAGTTGATTCGCACACTGCGGTAAGTTGTTGAGCTTCCATGCTTGACACACAGTATTTAAGGCACATTGAGGAGAACAAGCCGGCAAGTTTACTTGTTGCGCGGTTGGGAAAAGCACTTAGCGGGATTCCGGATTTTAAAATGATAAACAGATGGCTTTTAAATTACTTTTACTTTTAAATTCTTCTTCTTAAAAGTAAACTGGAGAGACAAATGTAGACCGTTACATCTGATTAAAAATTGGTCTGCTCTTTTTCATTTTGAAAGATGACAAAAGTATGATATTGATGGCCATTAACTAAGCTTCTATTAAGTCGCTGTACATTCATTCCGAGGTCTGTGTTCGAGTAAACAGCGTGACGACGTAGTCTTTCAGAGTAAGTGTGGAACTACGGTTTTAAAGTCATTGAGATGTTTTTTCTATACGTACCGACTGTCACAGTCGCACTTATACTCATAGATGACGGATCTCTTTCCGACTTGCATGCAACATTTGTCTGGAGGCAAATACCGTCCATACGGTCCCAAATCCATAGCAGTTTTTGACAGCGATTGGACGTTGTTTTCTAGAGTCAGTGCCGCCATTCCAACGTAGGTTACCTGGAGGTAGACTGGATAGTTGTCAGGGTCAAACCGCTGGGGGCGTAAAAACTGCGCGATTTTCTTGAATATATATTTTAAGAACAAACTCCTCAGGGTTTTAATTGTCCAGTAAGATTTCCTTTATCTGGTTAATTTCTTCTTTCAGTTTGCTTTTGGAGCAGATCCTCAAGGCGTGATGAACAAGCGTCGACTCTAAACTGGCTTTACGTTTTATAGGCGTAAAGGATACTGGCCAGTAAACGCAGGTTCGCGGGCAAACTTTGATTTTGTAGCTGACCTTCGTGCGTTCTACGTGAACGTCGAGAAATGGAAGGGAGTAATTCTTCTTCTTAAAAGTAAACTGGAGAGACAAATGTAGACCGTTACATCTGATTAAAACTTGGTCTGCTCTTTTTCATCTTGAAAGATGACAAAAGTATGATATTGATGGCCATTAACTAAGCTTCTATTAAGTCGCTGTACATTCATTCCGAGGTCTGTGTTCGAGTAAACAGCGTGACGACGTAGTCTTTCAGAGTAAGTGTGGAACTACGGCAATGCTGCTCTCTTTCACCTATTCTGTTCCTTATTTGTAAGGAGAAAAGTAAGTCTATAGGTGGAGCAAAGTTCGATGATCGCAATGTAATAGGCTCCGTCTGTTATTTGCAGATGATCTTGAGCTGCTCGACTCTACCCATAATGGTCTCCAGCAAGGTCTTCACAGGTTTTTGGGATGTATGCTCTATTGCCGGAATGAGTATCAGTGCAACGAAACCAGAAAGTATGTGCCTGTTCACTGTCCAGACAACCAAATTAGTGTTCTCTCCAACTTTGTGGAGTGTCAATGAAACAGTCGGAGAAATTCAAATACTGCGTGGTCTCATTCACAAAATAGCGAATTAGGTATCCGCATCAGAAAGGCAAGTGCAATCATCAGAAAGGCATGTGCAATCAGAAATGTATCAAAAAGGCCGCATCCGCATCAGAGCTTCAGAAAGGCAAGTGCAATCAGAAACGAATTAGGTATCCGCATTAGGTAATGCGCCAGACTAACTTACCTGCGGTCCTGAAGTGGGGACCTTGCACAAAGCCAAAGCTATCCATTTTCAGATCAGTTCATGTTCCAATCATGACTTATGGCAATACGTGTTAAATTACGAATGAGAGGGTCCTCAGTGGGCAATCGCATCAAAGAGAGAACGAGGAGCAAGGTCTGGTGCTTGATGAATAACTATTTTGGACGCCTGCGTAGCGGTGGTACATTGGCCAATCGAATGCGGGAAAGCCACGCGCGGCTCTGATCGGACAAGTCGTGCGAACTTAAACTCTATTTGAACAGTTTAAGAATATTGCCAAACTATTTCTGCTTGCATAGATCAGGTCGCTGTACTCTGATATAGCTGGCTTCGAGCAAACAGAGATGAAAAAGACTGCGTGCCGCATCTACAATAAAAAAATAATCTTCATTGTAACTGGCAGCACATTGATCGTTTTCTAATAAGTGTTTGTCAAAACCTTTGAGAAGTCATAATTCAGTTTATTAACTTAGGCTTTATACAACATATAACTTAGCTGTCAAAAATACATACGAACATAAAAGCTAGTAATAACAATTATAATCTATTCTAGATTAATGGAAACATAAAGCCCATTGAGCTACCACGGACCTACTATTCACTGCAGTTAATAACAAGAACTAGCTCGCTGTTTTAAGCTGTAGTGCTCTAACTTAAAACGTACAAATGTGATGCAGTTATAAGTAGGCAATCAGTAAACAATGCTGTGGGCAACTAAGAAGCAATCGGAAAAACACAGTGTCAGCTAACGGATGTAAAATCGCTAATACATTGTAACAGAGTTGTTCAGTTGCTAAGTCACATTCTGAAGTGGTTTGTTTTCGCTTACACTCTCGGTCAGATTGCACTCGCTGGGAGCCTGTGCGTTGTCGTAGCCATTGCGGAACATGCTGCTTGACACGGTTTTAAAGTCATTGAGATGTTTTTTCTATACGTACCGACTGTCACAGTGGCACTTATACTCATAGATGACGGATCTCTTTCCGACTTGCATGCAACATTTGTCTGGAGGCAAATACCGTCCATACGGTCCCAAATCCATAGCAGTTTTTGACAGCGATTGGACGTTGTTTTCTAGAGTCAGTGCCGCCATTCCAACGTAGGTTACCCGGAGGTAGACTGGATAGTTGTCAGGGTCAAACCGCTGGGGGCGTAAAAACTGCGCGATTTTCTTGAATATATATTTTAAGAACAAACTCCTCAGGGTTTTAATTGTCCAGTAAGATTTCCTTTATCTGGTTAATTTCTTCTTTCAGTTTGCTTTTGGAGCAGATCCTTAAGGCGTGATGAACAAGCGTCGACTCTAAACTGGCTTTACGTTTTATAGGCGTAAAGGATACTGGCCAGTAAACGCAGGTTCGCGGGCAAACTTTGATTTTGTAGCTGACCTTCGTGCGTTCTACGTGAACGTCGAGAAATGGAAGGGAGTAATTCTTCTTCTTAAAAGTAAACTGGAGAGACAAATGTAGACCGTTACATCTGATTAAAACTTGGTCTGCTCTTTTTCATTTTGAAAGATGACAAAAGTGTCATCAACATATCTAGAACACACGGCAGGTTTGGATATTTCAGAAAAAAGCTTTTCTTTATAATATCCAACAAACATGTTAGACGCGAGGCCAAGCGGGAAGCCGATTGCCACTTCATCAATTTGCCTGTAAATAATGTTGTCAAAACTGAACTCAACCGTACTTGTCGCACTTTGCAACAGTTCCACAAACTACCCCTTTTGGAATACAACGTTAAGAATTAGGGTAGTCATACAACGTGCCTGCACATACCATAATGGTTTCATCTAGCGGAACCTTCGTAAACAAGCTGCTTACGTCGAACGAACTCATGGAACTGTCAATCTGGCCATCCAGTTTCCGCATGTAATCGGAAAATGTGAACGAGTCAGAAATGCTGTGTACTGTGTAACGGTGCAGTACCGGTCGTAGCGAGCCGGGTAACCACTTGTTTAATTCATGGTGAGCCGAGACGGTCATAGATAAAATAGGCCGCAATGGAACTTTCGGCTTGTGTGTCTTCGGCAGTTCATACATCCGTGGTCCCTGGGAGTCTGTAAGACGTGTCGTTCGGTACATTTGTTTAGGTGTAAGCTTGGCCTTGAATAATTCAAAGAAAAACGTTTCTGAAGTCGCGACTCCATAGTGGCGGTGTTATCTCCAGTCGAGGCTGTTCCAACGCGTTCGAAATTTGCTTTAGTTTGATATTGCTCAACTTGCTTCAGCACCGCTCTGCTCAGCTCAACTTCATCTACAGTAAAATCTTGTGTAAACAGCTTTTCAGTTTCACTCCGCTCTACTTCTTCAACTTGCTTCAGCTCCGCTCTGCTCCACTTCACTTCGCTCCACTTACAAAAAATTTTGTCTAAACCAGTGGTTCCCAAAATGGTCGATATCGACCCCCAGGGGTCAATTGGACCATCCAAGGGGTAGAAAATGGCCAAGGGGTTGAATGGGGGTCAATGAATAATTGCTGGGGTCTACTGGAGCTATAAAGCTTCCAATTCAAAATTATTATTAATCCGCCAAGGAATGCAAAAGACGTTTTTGAACAAATCAAACGAAATTAAGAGGGCTGATTGAATCTCAGCTACAGTAGTTTAAAAGTGCATTCGTTTTAACAAGTTTATTTATTAAATCATCTATTGTGATGGCATGATGAAAACCGTTCTTTTTTCCCTTGTCACATCACAAACAGTATTGTCGTGAATGTGGCGCAGTTGTTACCCTGGCGGGTAAAGCAGTTACGGCGTGTTTACCGATACGCGGCAGCGCGACACGCGATGACGCGACTAAAATGACAATGTAAGTAAATGTAGAAGGATTTCGCAGGTTTTCGCGTGACCAGTGAGCAGTAAAATAAAACAAACAAGGAGCGAAAAATTTTTGTCGCGTTGCCGCGTGTCGCGTAGCCTATCGATAAACGCGCCTTTAGGCTACGCAGTAAGACGGAGAACAATCGTTGTAAACGCAAGAGATAGCTGCAGTAAATAGTTTAAAAGTAAAGAAACGGGTGTGCTGCACTGACAGTTACGTTTTATGTTATGCTTGCATCTGGGGCGGTATACTGCTCAACTTTTGTTGCACTTAACGCAATGCGTTAACTTTGTTTGTTTATTAAGTTAACGCATTGCGTTAAGTGCACAAAAGTTTAGCAGTGTGCCGTCCCTGCGGTCCTAAGCGTATTTTCCAGTTGTGCATTATTTTAGCATGCAGTTCAGTTAAAAACTTGCCTTTGTTTTGACGTATTTTGTTTCCTTGTAATTGTTAAGCTAGGCTTGGGGGACTGTAGAAAATTTTATACTTAAATCAGGGGTCAAACGTGCAAAAAACTTTGAGAACCACTGGTCCAAACCCACCTTTACAGTGATTGGACCATTTTTGGACATGCAAGCGGTTATGTGTTTTTTTTTTAGAAATTTTAACTTCTCCGAGGTTCAAATTAACAACTTCACTCACGCCGACTGCAGTGGTGAAAAGTTGCAATCTCCACCTGATCTTCTCCCTTCCTATTTATTGGCGCTTAGGTTGGATTATAACTTTTTTACTTCCTTGGAAGAGACAACGTTTAGTCATCTTCGCAACCTGGAAAAGATTTGGTTGGGAAACAACAGGATTGCTACGATACAGGTAAACACTTCAGCGACGTCATAACGTTGAAATATAAGCAATAAACGAGGCTATTATTCTCAAAGCCGGAGCCAACTCTTGAGTCAAGTATACCGTACTCATGCATCAAACTTATTGACTGCTGATTGCTAAATCGTTAATACTTCGTGAGTAGATGGAGAGATGATAATGCACCGATTTTGCAACAGCTTAAATTTTCTTAAAATATCACTTTTCATAAATTTTAATTAAAGTTGAATCGTAGTTATATTTGAATAACTGATTGGCGATGCACAATTTGAAATCGCCGCTTGAACGTCGATTGTCTTGTAAAAGCTATTGTGCATCGTGCTTCAGCGCATCGCCACGGCATTGAAACCATGAATCCTTTTGGCTTGTGTGACACTAAGGCTATTTTCATGGAGCATTATCAGTGGACAAATGATGTCACAGATGTTGACCTATTATTAGGCGAAGTATGAGGCTACATCAGAGCTGGATATCTCGAGACGTGTCTCGAGACTCGTTTTTGAGTGTCTCGGACTTTGAAAGTCTCGGACAATGATCATGTCTCGACGGAGACATGACTTTGAAACAGCTAACAGGTCTTTGATACGCAATCAACAACAATACGTACTTGATGTATTTTAAGTAAAAAATTGTGCATGATTTCGCACTTTGGAAAAACAATTGGCCACATTTTGTTTCGAGCATTTTGTTACGTTGTTAGGGCCTGCAGAATTGCAGGCTTTTGCTTTCTTTTTGTGAGCAACACAAATAGAAACCAGTCTGTTTCAACCACTAAGCACAAGCATTTGATACTCGGTCGAGTCATACCGAAGACTCAAAAAAAGGTAGGCCTATCCAAAACCACCCAGCTGAGCGCTCAGCACCGGGATTAGTGTGGAAAATGAAATAGAAATAGTAAAATATAAATCAGACAAAATATGTAACAAAACAGTCCTTCCGCTAGAAAACTTTTTTATTTTGCTCGTTTGGGTTTAAGTGGTCATTCTAAAACAGTGGTTTTGGTTTTATCCACACAAGAACCCATTTTGCTACGCATGATAGCCGCACGATTCCTTATGGAAATTTCATGATTCTAGAAACGAAATTTTAAATTTAGCGGTATCGCATTCAAAAATAAACTTTACAAAAATATTTTTTCCTGGCAAAAAAAATCAAATTTTGATTATACTCGTAGTATTACGCCGAGACGTGTAACGAGTGGCGGGGCCCATCTCGCGGCTATTAGCGCCTGGGCAACACAGCCTCGAAGTTCGAGGAGATGTCGTAGCGATGGCGAGTAACTGGCGAAATTGTGTCCGATTTGACCGGCCCAGGACGCGAACCCCTGACCTCCCGCACCAATAGCAATGTCTTAACCACTGAATTAACCGGCCGTTTTTTTGTAGGCCTACATCGAAAGTTCTCGAGACCCTAGAAAAAAAGGCAAACGACTCTTAAGTTGAAAACCTATTTTTCTACTAGGTAGACTAATTCTTTTTGTCTTAAGACAAAAAACCTCATCAGTAGGGCCATTTTTTTTTACCTAAAAAAATATATTTTTGACTTTACTTTAGTAAAATTTTGACTTTATTTTGACTTAACCGCTTCCGCGTATTATTTATGTCTTGTTACACTTTATTAATTAAATATGTTTTATAATCTGCAATTTACATAAGTTTTTAAAGAAAAAGGTAGCCTACTTTGAACATCTTCTCAATTACTCAGTGTTGAAGCTAATGCAACAAAGCGACGCATGACGTTAAAACCTAGGATAACGAGCCATTGTGTGTACCGGTATCATATAGTGCAGGGCTACTCTAACTTTTTTATGCCGTGTACCGGCTGAGCACCTTCCCTCATTTGGCGTACCGGTCAATATACGAAAAAAAAACAACAACAAAGTCATTGTTACTTTTGTAACAAATGCACAGTAAAAGCAAGTCGCAAACACTTTTATTAATTGTCTTTTGAGTTCTGATGCGAATTAGTGTGCGCCTGCTTATTTGCAACCAACTTGTCCAATTGCGGTTCAAAGGAAGACTGTCCAAAATGCTACTGTACTCGAAGAGGAGTATGGAAACTTGGATATCCAACGCGTTTCTGTGTTTTCCCTTTCAACAGCTTATGGAAGAAAAGCCGGCTTCACATACTGTAGATATGTGGAAGGAAATGGAAGCAGTGTTTTAATAGCCATGCCACTCAGTTATCAATATTCTGCTTTTATTTTGATACAGAAACTTGCAAGAAAGTTTGATTCAAAAAAGTTTTACAAACCTTCGTCAGCAGATAGCTCCAATAATTTAATTGATAGTAAAAATATGCTCAACTCCCTACAATCATCTGATGTTTTGAAGCCAGAGTGTGGCCGATCAATTGAGCTTCTCACTTCTCTACTCGTTACTGGACGCAGCAGGTATAGTCAAGCACGTGGAGTGGACACAGAACAAACACTCGAAAAGGATGACCATCTCGCATCGAACGTTGCGATACTTTGTTAAAATAGTGCATAAAAATACGAAATTAAATTTCTTGTGACGTACTGGTACGTCATAGTAGCGGCCCACCAAATAGTTTATACCTGGGAAAGCAGATTGATCATTATCGTTGCCTAAAAATAATTATACTCAATTTACAATTTCTCCTAATTGACCACGTACCGACAGCCAAGCGCTCGCGTACCGGCACTGGTACGCGTACCGGCGTTTGAGTAGCACCGAATTAGTGTGTAATACAAAAATTGCGTTGCTATCGCTACTGTACTGTACACTAACAGTATGTCTGTGATTTTTTTAACAAAAGCCATGCAGTATAATTACAAGGACGTTTTATTGTAATACAGCATCATATATTTTTTTACGTTCTTAACATCAAAATTTCTGTCTTTTCTCAGTAATTTATTGAGCATAGAAAACGACCTCTCAACAGCAGCAGAGGTTGGCTGTACTTTTTGCAATAGTGCGTAGCTTGTTGGGTCAATTGTCAAGTTGGTACAGTTTATTATTGTTTCTACATCAGAGTTGGATAGTCGTTTGTTAATGTAGTCTTTAATTGCGCAAGTATCATCATCGAATTGCATATTCTTCAGCAGTCCGTATGCTTTGGTTATTGTGCAGGCACTTCCTTCTAAGAACTCTACGTTGGCTGCTAGAGTCCGGTATTGATTTATTTTAACCAAGTCCGACACCAAACCTTCCACATTGATAGCGTCTTTTGCTCTGCTGACTAAGAGGCCTGCACTTGTCCAATTGTTGACAATGGTACGAACAGCTGGAAGGTTCTCACAGCTCTAAGCCAAGCTGCCCATCTTGTAATTACAGGGTCAGGAGGAGATGGCAGACCAGCATCATGAAAATCTTTCTTGCGATCTTTGTTTTTGATAGTTGCTACCTTGATCGTTGCTATTACTTTATCAATATTTTTAAAATGAGCACGCACAAGCATAGCGCAGTGATGTAGTAAGTGCGCAACGCAGGTGACATACATCAAAGAAGGGTATAATTCCTTTAATGTCTTTCCAGCCGAAGACATGTACCGAGCAGCATCAGTCAAGAACAATGAAAAATTCTCGCGTTTTATTTCAAGTTGTCGCAATATGTCATCCACAGTGTGCAGAATAATACTGCTATTAACATTGCGACCGCTGTCAAGTGGATAGCAATTAACGAGGAATGTCTGATTGGGAGCATCTAAGCTGCCCACAAGCACACTAATATACTTTTGTTTAGCAACCTCTGCTTCATCCACAATCAAAAAAATTTTTTGTCACGAAGTAGTTCTTGAATTTATTATTCTTCTATGCCAATTTAGCAGCACATGCCCGGGCTGCAGTCTCCGAAGGCAATACTTTTCCCATTCTAGCAAACAGAGACTTTAAAGAAGGATGGTTCAGTTTATGAAGTGGGATATCTGCAGCTAAGAATGAAGAAACAACCTGTTCCTTGAAGTTTACTTGATCGAAATGTAAAAAGGTTTGCTTACTTTGAGATTTGCTCTTCGTCTTCAATTTTCTTTGGTGTTGCTTACTTTTTCGGTGGCTTTCCACAAAAAACTTTTTGTCGCATTTGACTAACACGTCGCAAAGGTTGCATCGCAAGTCGCCAGCAGGAGTTGCCGAAAACTCATCCGGATATTCCTGGCAAGTTTGCCTAACTTTCGCCATAGAAGATTTGGCTTGCTTTGGCATCCTTTGCTTTGCAAGCTACAACTTAAAATACCACGTGTAAATAGCGCAAGGCTTTTATAGGATTAGATTAATTGTCTAACGATGATGTATTTATGCATCAACAATGACGTTTCGTGCATACTAAGTGCTATTTCCTTCTCAATTACTGCACGCATTATTGTGACGATAGTGCAAATATTGCAACTATTTCAAAAGTTTAAAATCAAATAAAACTGCGCATAAAATTTTCATAGCAGCTCAAAAATTCAAAAAAATATTTACAAAATATAAATTTGTTCGTTTTTGTACGGAAATTTTTGATAAAGACAATTCTGACAAATTTTGTCTGTATGCAAAATTTTGACTTTATTTTGACTTATAAAATCTACCAAAACAGACTCCTGAACATCTGAAACGAACGTTAGTACACATTTGATCATGTAACAAGGTCCTGAAAACATTTTAACTTTATTGACTTTAGCGGGCCCTAGTCATCAGTAAATAATTTTTTGTCTTAATGGTTTGAGCTCTAATGGTTTGAGCTAGCTCTTAATGGTTTGTCTTTATGGTTTGAGTAGTATAGATGGTTTGAGCTTTCTGGTACACTAGCGCTAACATCTTTTTTAAAAATGATGATCGCATGATTTCCACCTGCATTGTGAAAAGTTGTTTGTAAGGTATCTCGTTGCTTTGTTGAGATTGGCGATGCAGCAAGGCCTATTCTGTTTGGAAATTTTAATCTCTTCATCTTGCTCTTTTGAATGTTTATTTCTTTCCATGGCGTGAATTGGTTACATCCTATGAACATCTGAGGATAATTTCATTCATTTTCAACAGATAGCAAGCTGATTCTGAAAAAGATTTGTTTTATCGTATTCAGTTGATTTGGACGTCACTTTGATTGCATTCAAAATGCCGTCAGTTGTTATCGTAGCCATCTGATATTTCCTATCTGGTACTATTCATCTATTTCTTTTGTCTTTTTTCACTATGTTTCTGTATCTTTTTGCTCAACTTTCTATTAGCTGTATTTACCAGACGAGCTCATAATGAGAGCGAAACCGGTCGTGGATTGCTATTTCTATCCGCAGCAACATTATTTATAATCTTGTCTTGGTTTTTCTTGGAATTAATCTATAAGCAAACTCCAATTTATCTGTTCTTTACTTCTTTTTTGTAACTGCTGATCTTTTCACTGTATTAAATGCCCAAACGTCAGATTGAATAATTTTGTTGTGTGGTTTTCAACATGGTCCTCCATGATTGCTATCACCACGGTTGGTAAAAATCGATTGTAATCGATATTCGATATCAATATTCTTTACTTTTTGTTCATGGAATGCATTGGAGCCTTTACTTTTTTGAATGAGTATCGTATATAGCCTTGTCTTTACTTTTTTTCGGCTTAAATCGATATTCGATAATCGTTTCTTTTTGTCCAAATTATTTTATTTTACTTTAGTAAATTTAAAATGCTTGTCGGTATGTCATTCCATTTTTGCTGTGTGATTGCTGTGTGATGCCAAAACCCTGACTGAAAATAAAAAGAAAACAAAGTTGCTAGAACAAAGTTGTTTCGCATCCATGGTCGCACCCGCATGCTATGTCCGGTGCTTGTCTTTAAGCTACGTGACCGTGAGCAAATTCCAGAAAAGGCTTAGCGCATAGGGCTAAATGCTCAATTGGTTAGGCTGTAGGTAGCTAGGCCTTGTATTGCTTTATGAAAGAAAAGTTAGCCGTTTAGTGGTAGTGTAGGTATATAGGTAGGCCTACCGGTAATTTTACTGCTTTATTGGTGGCTTACTGAATTAGTGATCAGCTGGTAGCCTGCTGTATTTTGGTTTCCTGAAAAACAATCATAGGCCTACCCAGTACCGGTACCAGAAGTAACGTAGACGGAAACTCAAGGTTGATATGAGTTGCTACTAGCGCATAAAGCTCAGCAGCGAGACCGCTTGACTATTGAATTTATCAATAGAATTGCTTAACAAACTCCAGATTTTGTTCGATCTGTCATCGTACCAGGAGGCCTGCGCTCTATAACTACTCAGTACTGAAAGTTGAGCAAAAAGTAACAGCCGAAGCTGGTCTTGCAGGCACGTACGAAGTGTGGGAAGGGGGCTACAAAAAAGTTGTTAAGGGGAGTCCTCCAAAAACGTTGTTAAAAGACATCATCTAAAAAAAGTCACACACACTCGGCGTGTACTGTTAATAATAGACACCTACAGTCAAGTGCTCAATGTATGGAAACAAGTTGGTCTAACAATTTTGGGGAGCAAAATATTTTTGAAGCTTGTAGTCCTTGGGGACAGGTATGCGGTGTGCAAGGGTTACGGTATCACTACGAGCTTTGTGCCAGCCTGAAGGGCTCATGACTTTTTCATTTGCAGCAAAGTTCATTGGTGTTAGAAATAATAAAGCAGCATGAAAGTGCAAAATAGCATATAACGTCATATTCTGTTCACATTCCTCGTTTGAATATATGTTTTTTCTTGCCTGGTTTCTGCTTGTATAAACACTAGCTTGTTTACCCTTCTAAAGATTTTAGCAATCTCACATAGCCTTAGAACACCCCAGTCAATTTTTATAAGCACATTGATCAGATGATAGATACCCAAACGTATAGTTGCTGATATTGATAAATGTTGAAGACAATCAAGACTGTGTGCAAAGCGCTAACCCAGTTTCAAACTAGTGCAACATTTAATGCGAAATTGGCAAATTGTACGTAAGTTACTCGCATACTAGAAACATGTTTTACACAACATGCAAGGCTTGCAAGCCCGGTAAACTACTGGGACCATAAGCAATGATTAAAAAGAACATGGTCCAGAAGAGCAGTGCACTCATAGGGCATGGGGCGAAGACTCGAAAAATTTTATCACTTAGCGTACCAAATCGCATTTAAATTAAAAGAAAACACTATCCAGGTCCATCATGTTCGATTCTGATCAAAAGCCAAAATGTCACTGCTTTGGTTTAAATGTTTAACCATTCGTTTGCTTAAAATGTTTTATCAGCATCATTGCTTTTGTCATTTCAATTATTTAGCGCTAATGTTCCCAATAATATATTCATTCTGTAAACCTTGCGAACTGAAAGGTTATTCACACTATGGATTTAAAAAAGAATACAAAAAATAGTTGTTGGAAGTCTACAATTCATAAATTTTTGAAATTGAAAAAAGGATACCGGTATGCTTATTTCTGAACTAAAAAAAAAATATACGTAGCCTGTAGCATTGCAAGGGAAATTTTACGTTAAGTTTCTAACTTTCTGAAAAGTAGGCTACGCAATACGCATTACTCTTTCGGTCAACTTTTATATGGTTAAATGTTAATATTGATTTTCCTAATTAATACAGAAGCCTGTCGCATTGGGACATTTCATTTTTATTAAGTTCAAAAGATGTGACATTGTACTATCAAAATTTACAATGGTTCTCCTCCATTCAACTCTGATTTGATGCAGATTGCTTGTTGCTGCTTAAATACCAACTATTAAAAATACGAAGTAACGCCATTAACATGATTCAAAATTTGATTTGTGTTTTGTTTACCTTCTTTTCTCTTTTCGTGTTCAATTGTTTTTTTGTGTGTAACAATGCTCTTTCACTACATTCCACAGTGTGCGATGGAATGATTGCTACTGCTTTTGTTTCGTTGTGAGCCAAAAAATAAAAATTCTGATTCTGCCCTCAAACCCATAAGCGTTCCCTACACACTTTGTTCGCTTTTAATTTTTGCATGCAATTTGAGTTGAGATAACAATTTTTTGGGTTGCACTTTACCCAAAAAATTGTTATCAACAATTAAACAAACATGGTCAAAAATCAACATTTTAATGGACACTTTAATGCAAAATGTGAAAAAATTCAGTACTTAAATTTTCTAACCAAGAGCGTATTTAGGGGTGGGCATTGTGGTATGCCCCCCTTCTGACTCTGCGTTTTAGGATAAAAGAACAAAACCAATGGTGCCAAATGGCTGAAATATGCCAGACTCTTTGGATGGTTTCACTAGCTTATGACCAGGGGCAGATCCAGGGGGGTAGGATGAGGGGTATGCATTCCCCCACTGGCCATTTTCAAAAATATTTTTGATGTAGGCAATTTTTCCATATTTTCGAACCTCTTCGATAGCAATAAGCCTAAAGCCTTAAGCACGTATTGATATATGAACTCAATACCTAACAGTCTTAGAATCAGACACTACATGACGTCACTATGCTTCACAATTTATCATGTGCTTCCGACGGTTTTTACCTCGAGCGTACAAACTAATCTGATTGCTTTACAGTAATGTGTTGTATTTCCTTTGTTCAAAATGCAGTTCTGTAGCTACCGCATACTGAGCTAACTTGTACAGTGATTTCCTATGTTTCAGAGTGCAGTTTATAGCTAGAGTATATTGAGTTAATTCGCCTGTGTTAGTGAGAACTCTTATGTTATATAGATATTATTATGTTATTTACATGCAGACCGTCTACGTTTACGCTAAGTTATTTGTTGTTTAAAACCTGAATAAAGGCAAACATATAACAATTTAAACAACAAATCTGATAGTAACTCATTCGATGGATAAGGTTTTGCGACCGGAAAGACTTGATTCTGATCCTAATTTAGCCGAAGCGACTCTAGCTTGGTATCACTGGAAATCGACATTCACTAATTTTCTTACAACCTTACCCCAAGAGAATCTAAACAAAAGGAATGTTCTTATTAACTTCGTGTCGCCAAAAATTTTTTCCTTAATCGAAGAAACTAATGATTACGAAAGAGCAATGGAGGTACTGCAGAACCACTTCATCAAGCCAAAAAATGAAACATTTGCATGGCATAAACTAGCAACAAGAAATCAGTCTTCAGTTGAGACCATAGATGAATTCCTACAAGCACTAAAAACCTTGAGTGCAGATTGCAACTTCCGACAAGTAACCGCTGACGAACACCGCAAACAGTACATCCCAGATGCCTTTGTTCGAGGATTACGTTTAGACTGGATTCGTCAGAGACTACTCGAAAGCCGAGATCTTGATTTAGATACAGCGTTTGACAAAGCAAGAGCTCTGGAAGCTGCAAGTAAACATTCACAATCGTACACTTCTACTGATACTGATCAAGAGCCCTTTAATGCCGCAATTCCAAGAAATAACTTACAATCCTCAACATATAAGAGTGACAGCTCTCACAAGAATTCCGCAACAACATCTGGTCAAAATGAGTTAAAATGTTACTTTTGTGGCAATGATAGACACTCTCGAACGACATGCCCTGCTCGCGAAGCAATTTGCTTCTATTGCCAAAAAGTAGGTCATTTTGCAAAGGTTTGCCACAAGAAGAAGTTGGTGCCGTCCATGGGTGCTGCTAAAAAGGTATCCGCATCGATTCAACCTCATTCAACCATTGCGACTATTTCTAACAGAGTGCCAGTTTCACTCGAAAAAGCAGCAGCTACAGTTACCATCAACGAAAATCCAGTGAAAGCTCTTTTTGATAGTTGCAGTTCAGAAAATTTTATTAATCCTCAGTTCGCAAAAGCTGCTAAACTTCATACATTTCCATGCACCGAATCTGTTTCTATGGCGTCTTCAGACTATGCAGTTAATATCAAAAACTATACTACAGCTGATATTGATTTTGGCGGGCAAAAGTATAAAGATGTTAGATTTGGAATTTTGGATTCTTTGTGCAATGACGTCATACTAGGACTCGATTTTCAAACTCAACACAAAAGCGTCACTTTTGACTACGGTGGAGATAAACCATCACTCACAATTTGCGGACTTTCTACCATGAAAACCCCTCCGGTGGAACCATTTAAAAACCTATCCACAGATTGCCGCCCTATCATCACAAAATCTCGTCCTTACAGCAGTGATGACACAACTTTCATTGATAATGAATGCAGACGTTTGCTAAAAGAAGGCATCATTGAAAATTGCCAATCCCCGTGGAGGGCTCAAGTTGTCGTCGTGAAGCGAGACCAAAAGAAACGACTTGCAATCGACTACTCACAGACAATTAATCGTTTCACACTCCCTGATGCGTTTCCATTACCAAATATCAATGAATTGGTCAACAAGATAGCCCAATTTCGCGTTTTTAGCACAGTCGATTTAAAAAGTGCCTATCACCAGATCCCTTTGAAGCCTGAAGATCGAAAGTATACTGCTTTTGAAGCAAGCGGAGGTCTATACCAATTCACTCGTCTGCCATTCGGAGTTACAAACGGTGTAGCATGTTTCCAACGTACAATGATACAATTGATTAAAGAGGAGAAACTGAATGGAGTTTTTCCCTACTTAGACAATATAACGATATGTAACTCCACAATGAAGGACCATGATAATAATCTTCAGGCCTTTTTTGAAGCTGCGAAACGGCGTAACTTGGTATTCAACGACTCAAAAACTATTCTCACCACCACAAAATTATCCATTATTGGATTTGAAATTGAAGATGGAGAAATCCGACCAGATCCAAAAAGATTGGCCCCACTTCGTCAAATGCCTGTACCGAACAATATGAAATCATTAAATAGAGCTATTGGATTTTTCTCTTACTATTCAAAGTGGATTCCACACTTTTCCGATAAAATAAAACCACTTACAAAAACAACCTCCTTTCCAATTTCAGAAACTGCTGTTAACGCCTTTAACGAACTAAAATCTATTATTGAAAAAGCTGTTGTCATGTCAATCAATGAAGAGATTCCGTTTCAAGTAGAAACTGACGCTTCGGACATTGCTCTTGCTGCTACTCTTACACAAAATGGAAGACCTGTTGCTTTTTTTTCACGAATGCTTCATGGCTTTGAATTGCAACATTCAGCAGTCGAAAAAGAAGCTCAAGCTGTAATTGAGTCTATTCGACACTGGAAACACTTTTTAACTGGAAAACATTTTACGTTAAAGACTGATCAAAAATCAGTCGCTTTTATGTTTAACAAGAAACTAAAAGGGAAAATTAAAAATGATAAGATAATGCGTTGGAGAATTGATTTGTCATGTTATTCATTTGATATCGAATACAAACCGGGCAATGAAAATGTAGTCCCGGACACGCTCTCACGTCTTATCTGTGCTATTCCAAGCGAAAATACTTTGTATAAAGTGCATGATGCGTTGTGTCACCCAGGTGTTGTACGTTTGTCACACTTTGTTCGCGCTAAGAATCTTCCGTACTCTATGGACGAAATTAAACGTGTTGTAGCTAACTGTAGAATTTGTTGCGAATGCAGACCAAAATTTTTCAAACCAGATCCATCTCATCTTATTAAAGCCACTCAACCTTATGAAAGGCTAAGCCTGGACTTTAAAGGTCCTTTACCTTCTAACAACAAAAATCGCTATTTTTTATGTGCAATTGACGAATTTTCTAGATTCCCGTTTGTGTTTCCTTGCACTGATGTATCTGCACAGAGTGTTATTGTATCCTTAACTAGTATGTTTTCAATGTTTGGGAGGCGTAAAAGGTTTGCAAGGGGGGTGTGAGCATAGTAGTGACTTAATGATTGAACGTATATTTTCAAATCTTTTTTTCGTCAAACATGAGAACTTGTTTACCCAAAACAGCTGCAACCTTCCCATTAAGTCGATTGAGACATTGCAAATAAGTTGTTACATTTTCTGCATGTTTTTTGTTGCGTGGTGGGCAGTGCCGTATCGAGGCATCTCCGAAGTTCGGTTCCCCCGGTCGGGGGAGGGAGGATTTGTAGGGGCCGCACAATTATGTTGTATTAGACTCAGAATTAAAAACAATTACATTTAAAGAAAATTTCTTCAAAAAGTTGTTGAAAAAACACTATAATAACAAGTACATGACGTAAACTAGATGGCAGCTGCAAGCACCCGCTTATGGCTTCCCGATCAAGCTTACTAGGGACCCAACGTCTAAAGCAGTGGTTCTTAAACTGGGTTCGACCGAACCCCAGGGGTTCGGTGAGGCTGTAGCAGGGGTTCGGCTAAGATCAGAATAAGTTTTTGCAAAAAGGCATACAGTTGTAGTAAATGACTATTTCTGCGTGGAATGATGCATCCCCCCACCATACTCTTTCAACGCTGTTTTTGATGAATACAATTTTTCCATAATTTCAAACCTATTTGATAACAATCATCTTTACGCCTTAAGCACGCATAAATCAAAAATGTGCGAACAAAATGTATCGTATTTGGTGAAGGACTTAGAGTTAGAGGCAAAAAAATTAAACAGAATTTGCCACAAAAATTGTTCAAAAAGCGCTAAAATGGCCATTACAGTGTCTAAATTTTTGAAAACTTTCCGGGGAAGCATACCCCCGGACCCCCCTAGAGCCATATTTTTGTTCCTTAATTTGCTTCAAATTAACTTTCCGAAAAAAAAATACGCTTAAAAAATGTAAAAATTTTGTGCCACCCTCCACCGCCTTAAGAATATTCTGAATACGCCCCTGACGTGAAACATTTTCAAAGAGCTTATGCCCTTTTCCGGTTTAGACGTCTAACGTCTTTGCACTCATTTAACATTCAACCTAATTCAAAACTGCATCCCCCCTCTAAAATTTTCTGGATCCGCTCCTGGTTATAATTAAAGGTTCGATGTATGCTTGCATGACACCTGTTGGGTTCGATACTTTCGATAAGTTTGAGAACCACTGGTCTAAGGGAACAGCAGAGCGACTTCGCTTTTACAACTTAAAAAAACAACAAATCCCTGCAAAGTATAGGTGGGCATTATCACACATGAAGTAAGTTGAATTTCCTGCAGCCTGTGCTCCAGAAACTTAATAATCTTGTAACGACTTTTTACATTTCTGTAATACAGTCATCGAAATCTCAATAAAACTATTATCCTTAAATTTCTTCACGTGTACAGTGATGATGCAGCACAAAAACTCAAATCTTCATTATACTCGCCATATTACGCCCAAGCGTGTAACGAGTGGCGGAGCCCAACTACGCGGCGCAGCGCTTGGGCTACACAACTCCGAACAAACGTCGCAACGGTGGCGAGCCGTTGGCGACACTGTGACGATTTGGCCGACCAGGCAATTGAACCTCACACCTCTCGCACCGATAGGCTGGGCTTAGCAACTGAGCTAATCGGCCGGCACAATGCTACACAAGTCTGCAGCAAAATCATCTTGTTTCTCTGACATTTCCAACAAGCTGGCAAATCTTGCAGTAAATTCAAACAATAAACGCCATGATTCTTGAAGGATTTGTGCAGCTGCAAGGACGACTGCATTCACATAAAACGAAATTAAATCATCGAGCTTGTGTTCGTTTCTAAGGGCCAAGAAATCGCGGCATAAAACTCACTTTTAAAGCAGCGATTACAGTGCTTAACAATCTGCGCAAAAATTAAAGGCTGCAATATTTCGCATAACACTTCGCCCAAGGTATAGCAGATAAATCAATTGAAGTCACATTTGTTGATAAGTAGTACTTACTTATGAATGGCAACTTTTTAGCAACGTAATAAGTAAAACGACTGATAGACCAACATTGCTCGCATTAAGTAAAAGTGCTGTGACTGCTTCAACAAAAACTTTGACACTGATCAAGGTACAGTTAAACACTTTTAAATTTGTCCAGTTACCCAATTGCATAAGGCGTGAATGAAATAAAGCAAACAAGTGCTAATTACAACCAATTTCGCGAAACCACAAGCCTGATGATGTGATAGCGGACTATGCTAGCTATTACTTTAACAAACTCTTCGCCGCAATGCGAACACAGTTTCAATGCGAGGAATCCACAAAGCTAAGTCATGAGTCCAATGCGCCAACCACTTGGCCAATTCCCATGTGCCTCTTATTGCTCGTTTCTAAGGTTGTTCTAAGGTGTTTCTAAGCTTGTGCTCGTTTCTAAGGGCCAAGAAATCGCGGCATAAAATGGGATGTATTATTTTGATATATCAAAAAATGAAGTTACGAAGTAAAAATTACGAGATTTTAAATAAACAGAAATTACGAAAAAAGATCTACATTTACTTGCCATTAACATGTTTTTTATTCAGAAACTCATTAACAACAATTTATTCAAGAATGTTTTGAAAAGGATGGCATACACCGCATTAAAGCAGTTTGAATAAATATAAAAAAAGAATGTTTGACTTTTTCGTCTTTCTGCCGCTCTCAACTAGGGCTTATTTTAAGGGTAGGGCTTACATTAAAATCATCCTCAAAAATCACGCTAGGTTTTATTTTGCGTCTAGGTCTTATTATCGGGGAAACACGGCAATTACAACCAATTTCGCGAAACCACAAGCTTGATAATCTGATAGCGGATTATGCTAGCTATTACTCTAACAAACTCTTCGCCGCAATGCGAACACAGTTTCAATGCGAGGAATCCACAAAGCTAAGTCATGAGTCCAATGCACCAACCACTTGGCCAATTCCCATGTGCCCCTTATTGCTGATTAAAACGTCAGTTTAACCACAAACTCATACGGCTCACTCACGAATGAAAAAGTTTTAAGCCAAAATAGCTCAAAAACATGTTTCCCTACTGCCCTCTAACGGATTACATAAATTTGCTTGACTTTCATGAGGTTTCCTGAAATTTCACGTTTTTTACGTTTGACTCCAAGTTTGGAGGCGCTTTGGAGTAACCCTTCATTATATTAATATTTTACCCACATTGAGATAAATATCCTCCGATAATTTGAAGGTCCTAGCTGTTGTCATTTAACAGTTATGAGCTTGTGAATTTTTTCCTATTATTGACCTTTGACCCCAAACCACTTGACTGCCACCCCTCGCAAGTTGTGAGATACAAGTTTATGTCGAGGTCTATCATCCCTGAACATTTCAAGCCTCTAGCATCAGCGGTTCAAATGCCCTAGACTGCGCAAGATTGGCAACATTTATCGGTTTTTCGACCTTTGACCCCGAGTCACGTGACATAGAGCGTTCATGGTTGGTACACTGCAAGAACATATCAAGACACACCAATCCTATCAAATTCAAGTTTTTATGTGTTTTGAATGAATAGTTACATCCTGATTTTTTTGACCTTTGACCCCGAGTCACGTGACATAGAACGTTTATAGTTGGTACACTGCAAGGACATATCAAGACACACCAACTTTATTAATTTCAAGTTCCTATGTGTTTTCAATCAATAATTATTTGCCAAACGACATATTTGCGTATTTGACCTTTGACCCCAAGTAACGTCACGCAAAACTAATCACTGTTGGTGCTTTTGTACTCTCGTTGAGATGCATCTGCTCCGTAAACTTGAAGGTCCTACCAGTTGCCATTCACAAGTTATTAGCGTTTGATCAGATTTTTGATCATTTTATTTGATTGACGTTTGACCTTTAACCTGTTGATCGCCACCCCCCAAAAGCTGTTAGGCACAAGTTCACATGGAGGTCTATCATCCCTGGGAATTTCAAGTCTCTAGCATCAACGGTTCAAAAGCCTTAGGCTGCACAAAAATCTGTTAAGATTCGTTGATTTGATCGTTGACCCTAAGTGACGTCACGAACAGGTAATTGTTGTGCATATAAATATTCCTCACATTGATATGCATATACTGTGAAAATTTGAAGGTCCTACCTGTAGTCATTCAAAAGATATTAGGTTTTGGTAAATTTGGTTGTTTGACCTTTGACCTTTAACCTGACGACCGCCACCCCCCAAAAGTTGTTAGGCACAAGTTCCCAATAAGATCTACCGTCCCTGAAAATTTCAAGTCTCTAGCATCAGCGGTTCAAAAGTCTTAGGCTGCACAAAATTTGGTGTTGAAAAAAAAAAGAAAAAAAGAAAAAAAAAAAAAAGAATTTTTCGGAAACAAAATATTTTTTTTCTAGAAAATGGGGGGCTGCCGGGGAAAGTTAGGGCGACCAAGGTGTAGACCTAGGTGGGACACACATTTGAATTCCAGGTCACTTTTGAATTGGAACAGTAGTTTAGCAGCTAGAGCTGCTGGAAGTGTCAAAAAGTGCACAAATGGCCAAGTAAAAACAATATGGCTTCCCTTTTCGGGAAGCCATAATTTTTCGGAAACAAAATATTTTTTATCTAGAAAGTGGGGGGCTGTCGGGGAAAGTTAGGGCGACCAAGGTGTAGACCTAGGTGGGACACACATTTGAACTCTAGGTCACTTTTGAATTGGAACAGTAGTTTAGCAGCTAGAGCTGCTGGAAGTGTCAAAAAGTGCACAAATGGCCAAGTAAAAACAATATGGCTTCCCTTTTCAGGAAGCCATAATTACTATTAAATTTTCAAAAATTTTCCGGGGAAGCATGCCCCCGGACATCCCTAGAGTTATCATTGATTTTTATTCTGCTTCAAATTTGTTCTGATTTTGCCACACCTCACACAACGAAAGTTTGAGGGGCCCATCCTGAGGAAATTTCTGGATACGTCCCTTGAAACAATGCAGCTAATGAAGAAAGTTAGTAACCGAGTCGAAAAAGCGCGAAACTGCCCCAATGCTTGTAGATAACAAAGGGCCCCATTTGGAGCTTTTTGGGGGGTATAGGAAACAGTCTTCACACGGCACTCGTGGTGAGGCGTGAGCAAAAATTACTAACGCCAAATGGAGCGTGACTGAAAAAGTTTAAGAACATCTGGTATAAAATAATAGATTTTTTTGCATTATACTAGGCCCCCCTAGTTCGAATTTTTGCCAAGGAACCCCTGCCACCGCTGCTACATTTCTGTGTTCCCCAGGCGCTAAGTCGCGAAGATGGGCCCCAGTGGCGTATGTAACGGAGGGGGCCGGGAGTCACCCCCCCCTTGACGATTGCAGAAAAAATGAAACTTTTCTTAATTTTGAATCGAACCGACTTTTCTTCGTGCGGAGATTGCCAAAACTGCGAGGCCTATTATGTTTTTCCTGTCCTGTCCAACTTTCTAATTTAACCTCGAGAAACTTTCATTACGATGCGTCAGATGCGATATGCAACAATACCGGTAGTTCAGCTTTTCTGATGTGTTTTGCTTGAACTGCATTTTTGTCATTGATGCTGCTGTGAAGCAGTTGGTAAGTAGGATGTTTCCTTAAACATAGTGTCTCTGCAGTAGCTATGGCAGCACACGAATTTTTTTTTTAAATCAAATCAAATCTTCACTGTACTCGTTCCATTACACTCGCTGTAGTATCGAAGCATGGTAGCGAGTGGCGAGGTCCGACTACGCGTCTTAGCTTTTGGGCAACATAGGTCCGAAGAAACGTTACGGCGGTGGCGAGCTGTTGGCTACATTATGTCCAATTTGATCGGCCTGGAAATTGAACCCCAAATCTTTCGCATGGATAGCGACATCTTCAAAACTACACTACGACAGTCCGGTTTGATGAAGAATTATTATAGCCTAAACGTTAAAAATCTAAATTGACACTGCCAATGACGTCACATCGTGATGACGTAGAGTTTTTTTAAAACCCCGATTCCAATCTTTCTCCAATCGAACGAACTCCGACTCCAGGTCCGACTGCTGTCAAAGCTTAAAATTAAAGTTTTTACGTAGAATTTTACGTCATCACGATGTGACGTCACTGAAACCCCTCCCATTGAAAAATCCTGCGTACGCCACTGCGGGGGAGCATGCCCGCGGACCCCCCTAGGGCCTTTCTTGTTTCTCAACCAGCTTCAAATTAGTTCTGCCAAAAAAAACACTTGAAAAAATGTGAAATTATGGCCCTTCCTTTTAAAATTTCTCGCCACGCCACTGATACTAACTATGTTTAAGCTTACATAGTAAAAGCCTAGCCTTGTAGCTGTTCTTTGTCGTAGCGTTGTCAGCGAGCTCCGGCCCTATGCGAACCCCACCACCGCCTTCCTGAACACTTCTCTGTTCATTCACTGGATTGACTTGTCAACGAAATGGATTTCCAGCTTTAAGTACAGTTAACTCGACTTCGCAAAGCAAGAAAGAAACAAGATCAGATTTGCAAGCCGCAAACCAAGTTAACACAATTATGACGAACAGAAATTAGCATTGAGACTGCAACAGCCTACCAGCCTAAGTAAGACGTACCGAAATGTGTAATAACCTAGCCTACAGTGGCGTAGCCAGAAATTTTGATTAAGGGGGGGGGGGGGGTAAACTTCATCGTCCGAACTGCAAAGAAAACGCTACATAAAATCATCTCTTAATATAAAGCCTCATTATTTAAAGCAGCAAGCCTATCAAGTAGATTGATACGACTATACACTGCCTCAAAATCAAGGCCGTATTTAAGAGGATATGAGGGGGGTTCAAACTCCCCCCCGAAATATTTTTTTACGTTTGAAGTAAGACAGTCCAAGCCCTGCAATTGTCAAAACATAGCATAGTACGCAGTAGTAGGATGTAACATTTTGACCCGCAGGTCATTGTTGTGGTATGCGTTTCTTGATAGATCATAAAGGTCAGCGCTTTAGGCACATGGTTCCGCAACATTTCGTACATTTGCTGTATAATGCATTGGAGTGTACAACTGTATAATGTATTGGAGTATACAGCTACAACTGTATTGGAGTATATCAGACACGAACCCATAGAAGACTGAAGCCGTTGTATACTAAGCTTACTCATACGAAGAAAGTACGGTAAAGCATGGAGACTGATTTCAAGTTGAACTATTTTTTCATTAAATTGACTGCTATTATTAGTGGTCGCCCGTCAATGGCGTAAAAAGAGCAGGCGCCTGGCTTGTGCTGAAACTGTCGCCGCAAATACTATGTGCGATTGTGCTCTACCAGTTTACTGCAAATTTTACAATAACGTCATGCTTAACTGATAGATAGTTTAATTGTGTCGGATGATGCTGCTTGCTTGAAAAAGAAAGTCACGTTCAGCATAATTATGCTGAACAAAGCTTGACATTTACAATTATTCTAGTGGGCTAGTGCAAATAGAAACGTATTGAAGGTGCAAACGTTACAAATAATTTGCTTTTCTATTTTCTAAGGAAATTATTGTTATACATGAAATCAATGCTTGCTCGCAGAACAGAATATGAGTTTACATAAACGCAAATAAGAAAGTGATATAATCCCCCTCTTACTCTTTTTTGGCACTCGTTAATTTTTTCTCATTTTGCGCTCACAGCTGCAGCGAATACTTTGTAGTGAGAATCAGTTTAGATACAACTACAATAATCTTCGACTTCAACCAACGGTTCCTGCATGAATGCAAGTAGCTGAGGGTCTGTTCCACTTTGATTTTAGTCTACCGGTATATGAAAATTTAACCGTCAGCTTAGTAAAGGTCTACTTCCTGCGCAATATCTCTAATTATGCGTTGTATAGAAGCTATGTATTCGCTCTCTGTAAGCATCAAGGCACTGTGTTGCATTATAGGCTTACTCGAGAAGTTTTGGTCTCAGGAAAATAGTTTTGCAAGAAATACAGGTAATTTTGGCAAAATTTGCGCCTCAAGGTTCGGAAAATCGCAAAATTTTGGGTTCGGACCCGGGCTAAGAGTTTGCTTGAGTTTACAGCCCTGATACAATAACAAATAACCACCATGCACACAAATACAGCAGTGACTGTGGTGCAGAGTGAATTAAGGTACCTTGTTTTTACCGTGTTTTTTATTACCGTAATTACCGTGTTTTTTATTTCGGCTCTTGCAAACTGGACGACGTAAGTTTAAACCCAGGACCAGTGGCATAGCGCATTCAGGGAGAGCCCAGGTGCCATTTGGCTCTGTCGTTGTCGTTGTTGTAGATTATAGAACACACCTACACTTCATTCAGTCAAATGCGCCAAAGCTAATAAAGTTGTATCCTCCTTTCATTTATTTTAGCCTAGCTTCTGCTTTTAGACATACCAAGGCTTTTAGGCCGGCCTACTAAATATTTTTGTATTGTGTAATAGAGACTGCACTAACTGCAGATACAGTACGTCCTTTTTCGATAAAAAGTGTGCTTAATGAGTGTTTTTTTATGTAAAAACCGTAAAAATCTGTTCGCGGCTGGGGGCTCAGCACCCAGACCCCCAGTTTAGCGCCGCTTTACCAAATCTTTGATGCGCCACTAAACAGCGGTAGCAGTGATAAAGAAAAAAAATTTAACAAGCATTGTAATGTTCATGCCAGAAAGCGTTAACATAGCGCACACAACTTCGTAAAAATTAACTATAAAAATTTTGCTATACCGGTAGTAAACCAAGGTTTATTACGTTAACAAAAAGTGATTGCTACAGTCGTAAAAATGTGATACTTGGTTGAAATTTGATTTTGAAATCAAAACTTCAATAAAAACAGCACTTAGGTTGGTTAGGAATTTTAATACAAATTTTTTCCGCGTACCTTGCTTGTTAGAGAAATAATCGCAGCGTGAGATAATTGATGCGCGCCTGGGTCGCGTATCGTGCTTTCAAAACACCGAAGAGAAATATAGGTTTTTATACAGTGCGTCATGTCCTTGGTTCCGATTTGCTTGGTTCCGGTAGTAACTTCAACTTGGGGCCCCGGTCTATACTACTTGCCCTGGAAACATTCATTAGACCAACACATAAATTTTATAACGTAGTGTCAAGACAAACTAACCAATCCAATCATAATAAAGGCTGCTGAGTTTTTTCTACTGCACTTAGCTTTTTAGAAGTCAAACCTACTTTGATTGGGGGGGTGGGCCCCCTCTGGCGACGCCCCTGCTAGCCTAGTCTAACTGTTTATTAACCTAGCCTAAGCCTTCTCTAGAAACTACTTAAGTCCCTATTATGCATGGGGGGGGGGGGGGCAAAAAATGCACGCTGAATTTTTGAAAGCTTAGTGTGCAAAAACTGCTTGCAGCATCTCTTTCAAATTTCATGACTGTCCTAAAAACCGCATTAGTACAGTTTCAACAATATTTTTTTTTTTCAATGGGTATTTCAGCTTTGCGGTATAGGGCTGTACAGTGGCGACGTCATAATGCTCATTGTTTGGTTCCAAACAAACTGGAACCTAGCTCTTAAGACTGGCAAAACACATTTAGATAAAACTTGCTTCCACTAAACTCGTTATATCTGTCGAATTACGATGCGTGCGCCGATTTCCTTCTAGATTAGGATGGTTCAATGTTTTGTTCCGGACTGCAACCACCGAAGTGAGTCCCCGGATTGCAAATTTTATCGGTTTCCGACAAATGAAATACTTGCATCCAGGTGGGAGAAATTTTGCAGGTACGTGTATCAAACAATGTAGAATGCCTAGGTTATCTATATGCTAAGCTTATTGCTAAGCAGTACCGGATTTCGGATACTGTGAGCGTAAAGCTTAAATCACTGATGGGCCTATTTTTACTTGTGTAAAAACTTTTTAAAAGATCTATTTTGGGTTGCGATGGATAGTAAAGTTATTTCAATTTGTCTTTGCAAAGCGCATTCGAACAACTTTTTTATTTTTTGTAGGACGAATTTTCATGGCCTAAAAAGCTTCAACTTGTTCAATTTTAAGAATAATCTAGCCCTGATGTTAAGGCAAGATAATTACTCTTGTTCGGATAACGACTCATTGATAGTAATTGACTTAAATTTAAATGTCTGTTTAAAAACTAACCATATATCGGGATGATGGATTAATGATTTGCATTATGTGAAAGTTACGACTTGTAAACATTTTTTTGAAAAGTTTCGACTAGGCTTCCTGCATGTAGCTTTGTAAACAACGATTTTAGTGCAATGCTGCTCAGCATTTGCGAAGAATTTTTGATTCTTTGTAGGCGACAAGACAAACAAATCACAAGCAGCTCTAGAATTTGCAGCTGCCATTTTAAGGATGGTTTAAAAGACAATGGACCCACAATGTACCGGAGAAATTCGAAGAAAGTATTTCAATATGCGGATCCGGAACCTCCGAGAAAGCAAGCAAAAAAAAAGTCTGCGTCTTCTCTTGACCAATCGTTGTCTGCTTGCTGTTCTTACGAAAGCTCATCTTCCGTCGCTTTGCAAGTCGAGGTTGATATTTTAAAATCGCAAGTGTCGAAGCTAGAAAGCCAGCTGAGAAACGCACCCAAAGCATTTTCGCTTGATGCCATCAAAGATGACAGCAGTTTACTTCAGCACTATACGGGTTTGCCATCTCTGGCTGTTTTCGATCTGTTGCTACAGTTGTGTAGCCGTTTTGATTTTTCGTATTATTGTGGTTGGAATGTTTCCTCGATTTCACTGCAAGATCAACTTTTTCTCACGCTATTGAAATTGCGTTGCAATTTCAGTCATAAAGATCTAGGTGTTCGCTTTTCTGTGTGTCCCAGTACTATATCCAACGTGACTATTACATGGATTAATGTCCTTCATGAAGTTTTGTACGCCGGTTTTTTAAAAGACAAAATACCTTCTGTTAGCAAGAACAGGATGTGTCTTCCAACCTGTTTCTCAAATTTTAGTAACTGCAGAATCATTCTTGATTGTACGGAGATACAGTGTGAAGTTCCGAGTAATATGGAATCCCAGAGCGCAACTTTTTCTCATTACAAACAGCGTCATACTTTCAAGGGTCTAATCGGAGTTTTCCAAACGGTGTTATAACTTATGCGAGTGGTTTATATCCGGGATCGACCAGTGACAAAGCAATTGTTAGGCATTGCGGCATTCTCAACCTCATGGAACCTGGTGACCTTATTATTGCCGATAAAGGCTTTTTAATACAAAGTATTTTGCCACCAAACGTTTATTTGAATTTGCCTCCATTTTTGACGAATTCCCAGTTCACCAAATCACAGGCTGAACTTACTGTTAGAATTGCCAGGTCAAGAATTCATGTCGAGCGAGCCATTCAACGAGTGAAAAGCTATGCTGTGTTGAATTTGATTCCACACAACTATCGATGTATGGCAACGAAATTATTTCAAAGTAGCATGTTTGGTGAATTTGCAAAAACCGATTATTCGTGAAGTAGAAAATGAATTGTAAAGTTTTGTTTGTACATTTAGTTTCTGTTGTATATTTTAGCTTATTGGCTCCTATCACCGTATTCGTTTCCTTTGTTGTGATGTTATTAGGCCTCTAGTTGTCGATACTGGAGCATGTGTATTTCTATATATGCGAGAAAGCCAAGTAAATACCCTGGAATGAATTACGATTGTATTGAAAACACAGATTAGTAGGCAAAGCAGCTACAACTGCAAACGTCAATATAACACAACTCACACAAGTATGTACAGTATGTGAATGCAGCAACAGTAAACACATAAAAGTTGGCAACAAAACATCCCATTTTTAATTTCTACTCATCAACACCACCTTGCATGTACTTAGGCATATATATGGTCTTAAAGAAATTAAATAAAATTGGAATATTGTTCGGCCAAGATTCATCCTTGTAGATGGGAATAACGTACATCGACTTGGGGCACCATACAACCAAATCACACACCTTTCTATCAGTAAGATGTAAATTGCCTTGTACCTGGTGGTAATAATTAAAACCACACACACTTGACATATTTAGTTCAAGCAAATTGGTGTTGCCGGTTCTTTTGAGGAAGCAGTTTGAGTCAGTATCAACCAATTCAAGCAGATGCTTGTCGCGCCCCGAAAAGGGGCATTTCACTTCAATAATTTTTTCTGAAGATACAACGCCATCGGGAGATCCTCCAATGATTCCTGACGAATGTAACCATAAGCCAGATGGAAACACAGTAAGCCCAGTATGTTCAGTATATGCTTTTATAGCAGTGGCTTCATGTTGAATGCCCCACTGTACTGATATAACCGAACTCAAATTGTCTTTTCCCAATAGACGCTTCATCGTCGAATTGCACACAGCCCTATTTGCTAGAATCGGCTTTAAAACCAAACCAAACTTGGATGACGTCAGTCTTCCTTTCCGATATGAAGACCAGAGAGGATTTTTGTGCTGACCGCGTGTACTTTCCTCCACTAATATCGATTGCTGTGGGGTAATTTGCATTTGTGTGAGAACAACCTCGATAGCCGCTGGCGCTCCCAAGACTTCAGGGCTACACAAAACTTCGTCTACAGTAAGAATAGGCTTAATGGAAGATGGGGGTTCGGGTGACAACAACCACAAAAAGCCATTTTGAATTGAGCTCATTGACAGCGCCCCGGCAAACCACGCTCTGTCCGCGTCATCGACTTTCCTAGCTAACCCTAGGAAAGAAGGTTCTCTGGGAAATGTTTCTTCTATTGTTCTGCAAAAACGATTTATTTTAGACCTTCCAAATTTGGACTTTCGTTGGGCGATCAAAGCTATTAGGACGTGATAGGACTACATATACTGCCAATCTGCCGTACGCTTTCCATCTCTATAAGAATGGAAGCTCCCATAGAGATTAGTCCTGTTTGAGATGAGTAGATCTAAAAACTCTTTACGACAAAATCGAACACTCCCTTGGTTTCAGTGGGTGTTTTTTTTCGTATCCATTCACATGCTTTATCTGTTTTTGATACCGTCTTGACTGCATGTAGTAGAACTACTGCCATGTGGTGGCACCGAAGCAGTCCTTTGGGGCACTCACACTGCGCAAGATTTACGCAGCCATCTTCATTAATTCCAATCTGAAATTGTAAACCAATATTTGCTTAACATCATGCAACCCTCCTCGCGCAACATGAAATCATGCAACTCACCTCCACTTCATAAACTTTTGGCTTCATACTCGCCTTTACTTTGCCCTTCATCATCCCCATGCTGCCGTCATACACAAAACTCTGCAGCCTGTTGCTCTCTAACGCATTTTCCCCCTTTTTAATAAGTTTTTCTTCCCCCGAAAAAAATGCAGCAATTGCCGAAATAGCCACGACCGACATTTCACACAGATGTTATTAAAATTTTTTACAAATACCTATGCAAATACTTAGCAACATTACGCTAAAATGTGGTTGCTTACAAAATTTACGATAGGAAGCGTAGTAGAAACTTTCTAAAACTGCAACTGCGACTCCAATCGGGAGTGATACATTGAACCATCGTCATATTAAAAATACATGCCCGCAAACAACTCATTTCGTGAAATAAACAAAGTTTAGTGCACACAAGTTTAAACTAAATGTGTTTTGCCAGTCTTACTAGCTAGGTTTAAATTTGTTTGGAACCAAACAATGGGTATTGTGACGTTGCACTAAACAGCCCTATTATTGCAAAACTTGATCAAATTTGTTCATTGTGACGTAAGCGTTAAAAAAAGGCAAAATCAAAAGAAAAAGTTTTGCTTTGCGTGATCACGCTTCTGTAAGGTTCATTAACTAGACGCCACTCAAACAGACAAAACTGCCAGATCAAGCGATTACTCTTAGAATTTTACTGCTTTGAATCAATGCTCTTGGGAGTGAATTTCGCTGATCTTTTCAATTCTTTTTCAAGATTGACCGCACAACTCAAACTTACATTTCATCTAATAAATTTTACTTTCGGAGGTTTGAAAATCATTTCTTCTTCAAGGCATTGAGAAATATAATGTCATTTTAACTTTTGAACCCCAATAAAATTTTGCATGTTTGTTGCTGGTGAAGTAGCGTATATTTCATACACAATGTACCTAACCTCTCGAAAATTTCGCTTTTATAGCTATCTACATAGATATTTTAAATTTACGTCATTGTTTGCCAAAAGAAATATATAATTCAACACAAATTTGTGGCTTCTGCTTTACTGTAAGTTGAAAATTAATTACAATTGAAAGTTTCAGCTCAGGTTCAGCTCAAGTTGAGATAAAAGTTTGAAAGTTACAAAAAATAACGTAAGATTTCAGCATCATTCTTCCAAATAATTTTTAAATTGCAACCATGCGATGATGCACCGAATTATTGCATCAGAATTTCCAAAATATTTTGGCCACAATAGTGCTATCGCGTAAAATATTTCTGGGACCCCACGCATAGGCTTTATTTTCTATAACCGTCAAACCATTGCCCAACTATACCCCGACTAACAAACGCAAGAGAGTGGTAAAATATGACCCCATCATGCTTTAGCTCAGACCTGGGCAAACTACGGCCCGTGGGCCAAGTCCGGCCCGCCGGTCCTTTTATTCTGGCCCGCCGGCACTTACACAAACTTAAATTCTCACCGTGATTTGAGCGGAAGACCTTTTTTTTTCCTTTAGAGATTATAGATGGCAGTGATTTTCAAAAAATAAGCCTCAACGGTGCAAAATTAGAATAAAAAACGAGGTGAAAACCTCTTATTTTGGAGATCACATTCGTACGTGGACCGTGATCTCAAAAAAAAAAGTCTTCACCTTGTTTTCCAATCAGCGTGCGGCCCGCGGCTTCAACAGTTTTTCCAAATCTGGCCCTTCGTGTGAAATAATTGCCCACTCCTGCTTTAGCTTGTTTTACAAAATTGTCGCCCAAAATTTTTCAATATGACTAATTATTTTTGACACTATTGAGCCGTTTCAAAACGTTTATAACCAATGACTAAGAAAATCCGTTTATACTGCTGTAGTTTACTAATAGCACTAGCACGTGATAAGATTGTCAAGAAATCTTGGAAAAAGTATGTCAGATTTTAAAGTGTACGGTGGTTTTGATGTAAAGTATAAATCATTATGTTTCTTGCATGTATTTTGAACTAAAAAATTATTTCTCAAATTTTTTCTTTGAGTATCAGCGTAAATAAAATTTTGGAATGATGTAAATAAACAAAATTTATTGTCTATTTACATCATTGCTCCAGGAAAAATTATTCAGCTCAATTGTTTAGTTTTCACAACACCAAATTTTTTGGTTTTCTTGGATTTAACGAAAGACACCATTTTAAAATTTTGTTTACGAAACACAAAAAGGAAGTTATTAATTTTTTTCTCCCACGGGTTGAAATCTTGCTTTGCGTTTAAACAAATAATTTTTTGAAATTTCTCGTTCGAGCTAACACGGTAAATAAAATTTGCATTTTTGTCACTACTCCCGAGGAAAAAATAATTCAACTCAATTTCTTAGTGCTCACAAAGCTAAATGATTTGGTTTTCTTGGAATTGAATGGAAATCATCATTTCAAAATTTTGTCTACGAAACAAGAAAAGAAAGATATCAAAAATTTTCTCCCACGTGTTGAAATATTGTGCTTTGCGTTTGAGCAAATGATTTGTTGAAATTTCTCCTTCGAGCAAACACAATAAATAAAATTTATATTTACGTCACTACTACCCAGAAATGAAACTATTCAAGTCAATTTTTCAGTTTCCGCAATGCAAATTTATTTGGTTATCTTGGAAATACGTCAGAATCATCATGTTGATAAAATTTTGTTTCCAAATACAACAACAAAAATTAGAATTTCAGGGTTTTTCTCATTACGTTTTGAAATTGTGACTATCATGATGTGAAAAAAGGTTATGAGTGAGCCTGTATACAAAACTCAACCATTTGATTTGATTGGGTATAGATAAACACCAGGAAAAAACGCTTTGTATTAGAACGTTTATTCCTAAACTTTACAAGAAAAGTAGATTTGCTATAGGCCTATTTATTTATTTATTTGTTTAGGTTAGAAGTTTTTTTATGATTTTTATGAAATTTGTTAGAGAAGAGTTAGATAGTGCCATCCGGATATTCAAAGCAATTAGCAAAACGTATTTTAAAACGCTTTTTTTTACTATATCAATAATTTTTGGTTGACTAAGTAACTTAGGTAAGCGCTAATTGAATAAACTTTGTGACTTTGGAAAATTTACATATCTTAAAGCGGTTTTACAGGTTTTTTATTTAGTTACCATTGCCCCACTCCAGCCCTAACTCTGCGAAGGAGCCAATAGGTCTGCGATGAGAATAAAAAAATAAACGTATAGAGCAGCATTGAACTCAGGACCATGTAAATAATAGCCCAATGTACTTTTCTTGGCACTAACCCACTACTAATGCCATGGTGTTCGTACATTTTTTTATTAATTTCAAAGTTTGTATCCTAAAATGCTGCTCATAAAAAACTGGATACTGCAAAGTTTTTTTTTTTTATTTTTTTTGTTTTTCGCATTTGGCTACTGCGCAAAGTTAGGCATGAGGTAAAGCCTATAGTAATATTGTAAATAAAAAAAAACGTTTAGCAGAACCGTTCCGAAAAAAGAAAACTGATATTTGTAAGAGTACGATAGGACTAATTACGGTCGCGAAAGTGTGATATATATACTGTACAAAGAAACTGTTTTACGGCAAGATTGAGGCACGAGCAATTCTGTAGATACTTGATTTGCTACAATTTCAGCTGCCTATAGCCATGATATCAATTTTTTGTGGTATAACTCAGAAGCAGCGGCATTGCAGCGGCATGGTAGATCAGCCATTTCAAAATTGTGTTTGTCCATGTAACTAAATGAACAAATATCTGAGGTTATAAATGTTATACTAAAAATTAGACCCTGATTGAAAGGAGATCGGAGATCGCAAAGTGAGCTTGCGTTCTTCGAAGTAGCAGTCACCCGATATAAAAATATGATTGTCTCGAGCCGTGAATCTAATCCCGGGTCACATTAAGACGTGTAATCTGCATATGGTACTGCTTCGTTATGACGCTGAGAAACATGTAGGATGACCCTGAAAGTTGATCGTCATTGTGAGAGTCAGCAGTTTAAAAAACGTAATCTATAAAGGAAGCAAGTCTCTTGCATGAAATTTAAACATACAGTTTTAAACTGTCTGAGCGGCAGAATCGAGAACGGAAACATCATATATAGCTGCTGTTGTGCGATGTTATAATAATTTTGCTCTTTGCAACTGACTAATAGTAGCCTACGAGCTAAAAAATTAAACGCATTAACTTTTTACTACGTCCAAAGATTTTATGGACGCAGTTGGGTGCCGAATCCAATCAACCAAAGTCAAAGCAAACGTTGTACCTGTATGCCTATTATATCATAAAAAGTTTTGTAGAAAAGACAACTGCAGTCTAATGCTCACAAAAATGCCAACTCGTACCATGCACAAAATTCGCGAAAACATGTTGTGGGGCGAAAAATTTTCGCCGCCCAGCAAAAACCACTAAAAAGAGGGAGGGCTATGAGGCTCTGTGATTGTAGTAATGCAATACTATCAGCACCAGTTAAAATTAGTGAGGAGAATGGAATAGAAATGTTAAATGCATGGAAGGTCTGGGGTTCGCACCCTGAGCCGGTCAAATTGTGTCGCCAACGTCTCGCCACCGCTGTGATATTTCTTCGAACTTCGAAGCTGTGTTGGCCTGGCGCTAAGCCGCAGACTCGCAGAGATGGGCTCTGACACTCGTTGCACGCAATACCACGTTGCACACTTCACCGATTAGATGGTCGAGTGGATAGAGCGTCTGCTTCTGGATTGGTAGACTTGGGGTTCGATTCCGAGTCGGGTCAAACCAATGACTTTGAAATTGATATTCACAGCTTCCCTGCTTGACGTTCAGCATCAAAGGGACAGTGCGGAGCAAGCCGGCAAGTTCGCTTGTTGTGCCGTTGGAAAAAGCACTTAACGGGATTCCCCATTTCGGTATGGTAGACAGATGGCCGGCAACCCCTAAGCGAACTCGTACAGCGCGCGGTCGCTTTCTCGTGATAGGAGGATAAATATGCCAATAGCTAAAAAATGAGTTAGTCAGTCCTGGCGCTGCAAAACCTTGCATATTTAACGAAGCGCCGCGTAAGAGTTTAATAATTCGTTTCATTGGATTTGCAGCAACTGACAGTGCCCAACTGCCGACATAAAATAAACTTAGGTTGGCAATCAAGCGCAGCGGATCTTTTTTAACTTGTGGGAGGGCATTCTGCTTGCTATGCGGTCGCTATAGCTGCAAGTTAAATAATTTTTACTTCTGCTTCCAAAAATAAACTGCTCATCGCACAACTTAAAATATGTTTTAAAAACTATCCAACTTTCTGTTCAGACTTTTTCGAACAGTTCTGTTAACCCTACTTGTTGAACCCCAGATCTATTTTCACGTTTTCATTTGCAGCCACATAAGCTTGGAATTATCAAATAGTGACAATTTATCCGTTTGATAGTCAGAATAAGCCGCCAACAAATGATCAACAAGTAATTTCTTTTTCTATGAAAAGTTTATTTACTGTATGTAAAAAGTTTAGCTCTAGCTTAGTAGCCTATAATTAATATTTTTATGTATAGAATATTGTGTTTACTATAAGCTTTTGCGGATTTCAAATCACATATATTATGTCTGATACCGACTGCTATTCTGTGGAACAAGTTTTTGTAAAAACTTTTGACGATTCTGATGACGAGGATGATTAGCATGAACTCGATTCAGACTCCGATAACGACGATCAATTTTCAGCATCTTCTTCTAACAACGTTTCTGCTCTACTTCGCTCTCAACAACCCTCAACTTCAACAGTTTTAAGTTCTGTTATCGTTCCTAATGCCAACCAACCTTCAATCTCTGACTTTTCTGATCCCAATGCTTTACTTGATGCCAACCAACCTTAACCTCTGATTTTCTTGATCACAATGTTTTTCTTGATGCCAATCAACCTTCAACCTCTGACTGTCCTGATCCCAATGCTTTAGTTGATGCCAACCAACCTTCATCCTCTGATTTTCCTAATCACATTACTTTACTTGATGCCAACCAACCCTTAACCTCTGATTTTCTTGATCACAATGTTTTTCTTGATGCCAACCAACCTTCAATCTCTGATTGTCCTGATCCCAATGCTTTAGTTGATGCCGACCAACCTTCAACCTCTGATTTTCCTGATCCCAATGCTTTAGTTGATGCCAACCAACCTTCAACCGCCGACTTTCTTGTCCCCAATGCTTTACTCGATGTCAATTGTCAACCAACCTTCAACATCAGCCTTCACAAACCTTGCTGCTGCTCTTGATATCAACCAACTTCCAGATCAAAGTTTAACTCTTGTTATTTCCGATCAATTTTACGCTGAAAATAACTGTGAGAATGATAACGTCTTCCAGCCGGTGCCGAGAAAAAGACGTCGGTTTGCTTCTCATGAAAAGCTAATTACCGATATCGGTACCGCTTTGCAAGAAGAGCATTACAATCCGCTTGATCTAATTTGAAATGAAAAAAATCATACGAAGCAGAATTACAAAAAGCAAGCAAAGACCAGTAAGGAGCGTTCATTACTTGGACCAACACTCCACCTGCAATGTGTGGCCGACAGGCAAGAAGCAATGTTATTCAAGGTGATGTTGGTGTACGTCAAGAATTTAAAAATTATGTCTCACCAAAAGCAGCTATTTTTCACGCTGGATATTTTAGCTATAATTGTCGAATTAACAAACAAAAAAATTGCTTTTGTGAGAAGTGGACTTTCGCAACAAATTTTGAACGATAGCAAATATCCTTTTTTATACGATATTTCTACATCGGAAATGCTAGCCTTTGTTGGTATGATTTATTTACGAGGCTTGCTGGGACGTGCTAACCATGCAGTGGATGTTTTGTTTAATAACATGACAGGAAACCCAATATTTGGTGTTACAATGAGTAAAAATCGATTTAAATTTTTGCTCAGCCATAGTTCTTTTGATGATATTGCAACTCGGCGGAGGCCGTAGTTATCTGACCGATTTGCAGCGTTTCGAGAAATATTTAAATTATTCAATGAAAACTGTGCAAGGATTGTTATGATACCTGCTGGTGCTTATTTGTCCTTAGACGAGACTCTTTATCTAATGCGCAGTAAAATTTCTTTCAAGCAGTTCAATCCTTCGAAGCCGGCAAAATACGGCATGCTTTTTTGATCTATCAACTCTTGTCTCTATTCTTACACCTTTTCTACGTCTGTTTATGCAGGTCGACCGATAAATTAATTATGTTTCACAATTAGACATGTGTCGCTTTTACGTTCGTGGAACTGAGGAAGTTTTGAAAGCCCTAGTTTCACATTTAGAAAAACGCGTTGATCTATCGGTAAGAAATGGTTCTTATGACAGACTCTACACCTCAATTTCTTTAGCAAAGTGACTCTTAGAACGCGGAATTACATGTATTGAAACTATTCAAGCTAGTCGAAAGGGGATACCACCCAAAATTTAAAATGTTGGCAACCGCGATGTGGGTTCCTACGAAATTTATTGGAATGAACCTGAAAAAAGAATCAGTTTAAATCTAGTGGTAAACGGAACGTTTTGATGTTGTCAACAGTGCATTCCATCTTAGAAATTTCTGAAAACATAAAGCCACTTTCGGCTCTGTACAAACTTTATGATTTTACAAAAGGAGGAACTGACATTGTGGACCAAAGAATGAGCTTTTATTCCTGTAAACCAAAATCTCGAAAATGGACTATTGTCGCTTTTTCTTATCTTTTGGATACTTGTCGAGTCACCGCGTCTACAATAATGGCACTAAATACCAGTGACAACGAGCTAAAATTGTTTAATTTTGATCTTGACTAAGTTCTTGCGCTTGTTCAACCTTCTATTGAAAAGCGATTGAGAAATGGTTTGATTAACGATATCGTGAAGAAAATTGAATTTGTTTTGGGGGAGCAAGACTTTATCATAAATGAAACAACTTTCCGTACGCCATTTCCGCCCGATTCGCCCAAACCTCGTCGTTGTGATATCTGTAAAGCTAAAATAAGAGACCCGGGTATGAAAAAACGAAAAGACAATATTACCAAACATAGTGGCCAATGTCAAAGTTGTGGCAAAACTGTAAAAAAATTACAAGTGTAACTACGCTGGTGCCTACTTTTTTTGTTGATTTTTGTGTTGTTGTGCAATAAGCAATATGGCCTCATTCACTATTTGTAACCTGTATATCTTTTGTAAAGTGGCTCGCTGATGCTCTCGAAACGACAACAGTCTGTCCAGTTTTACGCTACTTGCGCGGAATAAATTATAACATTTTTTTCTCGTAGATTCATAACAGTTTCTAATTTAGCGACAAATTTATCACCACGATGAAATTCTGTGGAACTGTTAATGCAGTATTAGCTTACCTTTGCAGATATCTGATTTTTGCAAAGTCTAATGATATGATTTTACGTTGCTATTAAGTGGCGTAGCCACAGTGGTTTACCACCCCCATTGAGCCTCAAATGACGTCATGTTTACTTCTTTTCATGATATTTATTTCTTACTCTAATTATTTTATTTATTTCGAAATGCGCGATACTTTGTCTTGTCATTGATTTATTTCGATGTGCGATATTTATTTCGAAGTGCTCGATACTTTGTCATTGATAATCTGGTTTTGTAATTGTGTGAATAACAAGAATTACGTAGCGTTGTTTTCTGAATCTTGTTCTTTGCCGTTATGCTTAATGAAGCAATGACGCAATTTTACTAGCAGGGCAGTGCCGTTCCTGTACATGCAACTGCTCTCGGCCCTCTCAGACCTTCCGTACAAAAAAGGCTAAACGATTTCAAGCAAAAATGATGTACGATGTACGTACTGTAGCTCAAAAAAGAACTGAATTGCAAACATTTGAATATGGTTTCACCAGTTTCACCAGAAAGCATTCCTTTGACTTCCTTACAACAATCGTGCCTCAACTGCCTTCGGTATTTCTGGTTTAAAATATCTCTTTTAAATTTTGAGGCCATCTTTTGTTATCATACAATCAGGGGTGAATCCAGGGGAGATGTGGAGTATGCTGCGTATGCATTACCCCACCACCAGCCATTTTCAACGATGTTTTGGATGAATAAAATTTTTTCATAATTTCGAACCTCTTCATAACAATATGCCTTGGTCGCCTTAAGCACGCATGTTACGTAATCGAAACTGTGCGAACAAAATGCATCATATTTGGTGAAGCATTCAAAGTTAGGGGCCAAAAATTGACAAACTTTCTTTAAAAATTGTTCAAAAAGCACTAAAATGGCCATTGTAGTATGCAATTTTTTCAAAATTTTCTGGGGAAGCAAACCCCCAGACCCCCCTAGAGTTGTTTTCTTTTACTTAAGTTGCTTAAATTTAATCTGTCGAAAAAATACGCTTGAAAATTGACGAAAATTGGTGCTTCCTCCCTGAAAAAAATTCTGAATACGCCCCTGACATGTAAACATTTTCAGAAGACTTATTCACGCCTGTTTCCGGGTCTAAACGTTTTTGCATTTAGTTAGCATTCAAAGTGATTCAAAATTACACCTATCCCACCAAAACGTTCTGGATCCGCTCATGTATACAACGTATGGTCAAATGTGATGTCATTCTCAACTCCCCCCCCCCATTGCAAAATCCTGGCTACGCTAGTGTTGCTATTTGTTTCTGCTTACCTGCATTTTTTTGCGCAATTGTTTGCTTTTTTGCTGCTTGTTAGAAAAAAAACAAACAATTGTTTTGAGAATAAAAATAAAATTTTGCAATTAATCAAAAGTGGTTACATTGATCAAAGAGATTTTGATCGTAAAACTTTTTTAACTTTCGACTATAACAAAAGTCTCGTCAGCCTTGCTACGCACAGCCAATCCATTAACTTTATTATTCAGTACGCGTCGCATCGGACAATTATTATTAACAAAGCTGTAGGTAATTATCGCACTGTCGGCCAGGTGGTTTTCAACTTGCAGCTCTGAAAAGTCAAATATTTTATGAACGTGTTCAGGCTTGCCCTGACCTGCACACAGCACAGTGATCAAAATAGTGTGCAAAAGCGAGTTTTAGTGCGCAAAATTATATATTAGGCTTGATTGCATATAATCAGAATTTTTATGCGTACAGGAACAAAAAATGCAAAAACTTTGCGGCTTTTATTTTTTGTCTTCAACTAAATAAAAAAAATAGAAAATAGAAATCAAAACTAAAGTGAGAAAGTGACATGTTAGCGTGAATGCAGACTGCAGATAAGGTAACATCCATTTCCGAGCATGATCGTGTGACGTAATTTCGCAGACACGCCATGTGTTACTCTTTCATTGTAAAAGCAAAAAAAAATATATTGCTTAGGAAAGAAACTATCATTTAATGAAAATTATTAACAAATTTAATATCAAAATCAAATCTTTATTATACTCGCTGTCGCTGAGTCGCTCTATACTCGTGCTCGAAATATCAGGCTAAAGCAAGCAGCGATTGCCAGGACTTATCTCCGCGGCGCCTGGCCAACAACCGCTTGGATTCGGAAGAAACGTTGTAGTAGTGTGTCCGATTTCACCGGCTCGAGCATTAAACTGTATACGAGGTCTGTTCAAAAAGTTTGTAGACTGCTTGAACTGCGCTGCTCTCATTTGTTCCAGATGCATTCGCTTGGTGTCGCTAGGTTCGCAGAGATCAGCTGATTATGACGCCGTATTCTGATTGCAGATATCTTTATTTTAGTGCTGGTTATGTTCAGTTAAGTTAAGGTTAGTTTTTTAGTTCGTCGGATTTCAAGTTCTACAAATTTTTTTCAAAATGAAGAACTTGAAAGAGCAACGATTTATTGTGAAATTTTGTGTCAAGCTGGGAAAATCCACGGAAACGTTTGCCGTGCTAAACACGGCTTACGGTGATGTTGCCATGAAGGGAGCGACATGTTCAGATGGCATAAACGTTTCAAGAATGGTCGGCTGTCTGCTGAAGATGATGAGCGTTCTGGACGTGTTTCCACATCAACTGATGACCCACACATTGATGAAACCAACACTCTAGTGCGAGCGAATCGACGTCTGACTGTAAGAGAGCTTGTTGAAGAATGTGGGATCTCGGTAGGCTCTTGTCACCACATTTTGACAGAAGAATTAAAGATGCATCGCGTTGCTGCAAAATTTGTGCCACGTCTGATGACAAGTGATCAACAAGCTCATCGTGATCAAGTTTGTCAGGATTTGCTTGATCACTCAGAAAATGATAAAGAATTCTTGTCAAAGATCATAACAGGTGATGAGTCATGGGTCGACGGTTGTGACGTGGAAACAAAGGTCCAATCTTCACAGCGGACGAGCAAAACATCCCCCAGACCGAAAAAATCTCACTAAGTTCGATCCAAAATCAAGGTGCTGCTCACAGTTTTTTTGATGCTAGTGGAGTTGTCTACCACGAGTACCTTCCTGAAAGCTCCACAGTAAACCAGACCTACTACATTTAAGTTTTGAAACGTCTGAGGGATGCCATCCGACGGAAAAGGCCAGAATTGTGGAGGAGTGGTGACTGGTTTTTCCATCATGACAACGCTCCAGCCCATTCAGCCCTCAGAACTCGTGAGTTTTTGGCCAAACATTCCATCACTGTTCTTCCTCACCCCCTTCACTCACCTGACCTTGCTCCATGTGATTTCTTTTTGTTTCCCATGCTCAAAAGATCTTTGAAAGGAAGAAGATTTAAGACCATTGCAGAGATTAAGGCAAATGCGACGAAGGAGCTCAAGGGCATTAAAAAAGAAGCGTACCTAGACTGCTTCCGCAAGTGGAAACACCGCTGGGACAAATCACTCTCCAAAATTAAAGTAGTACAGTAATTTTCGAGAAGTACCAGCAAATTTTTGAACAATAACATCAGTGTTTACGGAAATGTCATTATGCGTATACATTAAGCACAAACCGTTTAGACGAGATTGTGTCATGGTTGTGCGTAGATCTGACTTAATCAATCGTAAAGCAGAAAACGATTGTTCGGCAGTGGCAGAAGATACAGGAAGCGTAGCGAGTACGCTAAGTAGCTTTTTGATCGCCGGAAAAACATCCTTTTGACAAAGCTCGTTAGCCCTTTTCCAAATCACAATATCAGAATGTTTTTGACAAAGACTTTGCCATAGCAGAAACTCAGCTTTGACTGCCATTAGTGGCATCTGTAGTAAAGGAAGATATAAACTTACTGCTGGTTCAATGTCACGAAAATCCACCGTCGCTATATTTACTGGGAGTAATGAACTAAGTAGCATAACTGTTTTAGCGTGATCGGAGAAGCGCTGCTCAAGCTGCGAAATGATGTTGTCCAAAAATGGATAGTAGAGGTTTCGGAGATAGTATAATTTGGGAGTTCCGGCAGGCGTGTTGTTACGCATCGTTTGATGCTTTGCAATTCGCGGCATACACATTTCTGCAGGTGCTACAATGTCGACGGCTTTTTGGTATATGCCATCATAGGTGCTGTTCGTACTAACATCCCGCCACGACTCCATAAGCGATTGCAAGTCTTTGACGCATTCCACTGCTGTCCTCAAGTCAATATCAACTTTTTGCAGCAGCTGTGATAACACTGACGTTTGCGCCATAACATGCTCCAAAATACATAAACATACACAAAATTGGCAAGATGTTATAATCGAATAGAGGGCGGTTGCTCTGCGATGTGTTTCTGCTGACTCTTCTGGTGAGTCACTAAACTCTAGTAAGACACGACATATTGGATCATACAATTCAGCTACAGCCAACACTGCTGAATGTTTCTCTGCCTAACGAGTTTGAAAAGGTTGTTGCAATCTCCATTTATTACTGATTCGTCCGCTCATACTGTTGATCGCAGATGTTAATCGTGCGTTTCGTTTACTGCTCGATCTAAAAAAGCTGGCAATCTCGGATACATTGTCGAATGTATTTCTAATTTTAGGTAACGCACAAGATTTAACTAAAACCAAATTCAATGCATGTGCAGAGCAATGAACGTATACAGCATGTGGACAAGACTCTTTTATAACCGCTTGTACGCCTTTCTCTTTTCCGGACATGGCACTAGCTCCGTCATGGCCTTGACCAATCATTTTTTCCAAAGGCAAGCTTAAAGATTTTAAGCAAGACAAGATCGTATTGGCTAAAGCTTCACCAGTAAAATTTAATTGATCCATCATGGCAATGCAGCGCTCTGTTAAAACATCAATCAATCAATCAATTTTCTGGACCCGCTTATCCTTGGGGGGTCGCGGGGGCAGCAGCTCAAGTTGGAGCCTCCAAGCATCTCGATCCTCTGCAACAAAGGATAGATGCTCTGCTGGGATGCCAAGGCGAGACCAACTAAGATCTTCTACGTAATCTCGCCATCGAGTTCTGGGACGGCCTCTAGGTCTTCGACCAATCGGTGTTGAACAAAGCAGTTTTTTGGCTGTTCTTTCCTGGGACATTCGTGTCACATGTCCATACCAACGCAGTTGCGATCTTTCTAGTCGGAGAAGCAGCGATTCGATGTTTAGAGATTCACGAATATCTGCACTTTTAACCTTGTCCAACAAGGTCCAACCGCTAATTCTTCGCAAGAATCCCATTTCGGCTGCTTGAACTCGAGACCTCACTTTCTCATTCATGATCCAACACTCATGGCCATAAGTCAGAATAGGAACATAGACCGATCTGAAAATGGATAGCTTTGCCTAGGTGCAAAGCTTCCGTTTCAGTACCACAGATCGGTGGAGCTGGCGCATTACTGCACTTGCTTTTCCGATGCGGATATCCAATTCGCTATTTTGTCTGCCGTCACTTGTGAATGAGACGCCGAGGTACTTGAATTTCTCTGACTGTTTTAGTGGTACTCCATCAATTTCGAGAGAACACTGCTTTGGTTGTCTAGACAGGCACATGGTTTCTGTTTTTGTTGAACTGATTTTCATTCCGGCAACAGAGCATGCATCCGAAAACCTGTCAAGAGCTTGCTGGAGACCATTTTGGGTGGAGTCGAGTAGCACAAGATCATCTGCAAATAACAGACGTTGTACAGTGCATTCACCGATCTTTACTCCGCCACAAGACTCACTTTTCTTAACTATTCTATCCATATAAATAAGGAACAGAATAGGTGAAAGAGAGCAGCCTTGCCGTAGTCCCACTCTTACTCTGAAAGGTTTCGTCGTTGCACTGTTAACACGAACACAGATCTCGGAATGCATGTACAGCGACTTAATGGCATTTAGTAACTGGCCATCAATGCCATACAGCAACAGCACCGCCCAAAGCTTGTCTCTAGGAATGTGATCATATGCTTTTTCAAGATCAACAAAACATGCATTGACCTCTTTTGCATATTCCCACGACTTCTCAAAGATTTGCTGCAAGGCAAAGATCTAATCCATTGTGCTTCGGCCAGGACGAAAGCCACACTGAGCATCCGTTAGTTTAGGCTCGACTGTTTTACGGCATTTCTTTTCAAGGCATTTGGCATAGACCTTACCCGGGACACAAATGAGAGATATGCCCCTATAATTGGTGCATTTTCTCTTGTCTCCTTTCTTGTGGATAGGTATTATCACACTAGTTTGCCATTGCTTTGGTGCTTGCCCAGTACTACATGCCACCTTACAAACACGAGTCAGCCAACGAACACCATATATGTTCATTGCTTTTAACATTTCAGGTCTGATATCATCCTCACCAGGTGCTTTTCCAGTTTTCAATGATTTGATTACTGCATTCACATCTGCTTCGGTTATCTGAATATCTTCCCCAACCTGTTCCTCGTGAATTTGTATCGGTGTAGCATCAACTGGGTTTAAAAGATCACTAAAGTAGTCTCTCCACCGATTCAAAATAGCATCTTGATCTTTCAGAGTCACACCATTTGAATCTTCGATAAAGAGAGCGGCTCGAGATCTTTTTCCACGCAAACGGCGAATGGTCTGCCAGAACACTTTGTTTGCCGTTTTGAAATCATCGTCTAACCTTTCTCCAAATTCCTTCCAGGCTTTTTCCTTAGACAGTTTAACTTTTGTGGCTGTCGCCTTACGTGCTTCAGAGTACTGCGAACGAAGTTCAAGTGATGACTTATTTGCAAGCCAGGCCTTATAGGCCACTTTTTTCGCACGAATAGCTTCTTTAACTTCTTGGTTCCACCAAAGAGTTCTTTTCTCGCTACTCTTCGTCCCTCCAACACGCTTACGTCCACAACAGTTAGTAGCGGACGTAATGACTGCTGTTCGAAACAAACACCACTCAGTTTCAATGTCTTCAGTAGAGGTCGGAAGTTCTTTGAACTTAGATGCAATGTTGTATGCAAATGCAGTTCGTACCTCTTTGTCAGCCAATGATTCCCATTTGATTCGATAAGTTTCTCGTGGTCGAAAAGTCTTTCGTTTTTTCAAGGGTTTCAAAGCTTTCAAAGTGCAGACAACTAGGTGGTAATCAGTTGACAACTCAGCCCCTCTTTTAACACGGACATCAGACACGGTAGAAAAACAAGTCCGCCGAAACGATACAAAAATCAATCAGGGAGCGTTGTCCCAGAGAGTCTCTGTACCAGGTGTACTTATGAATTCTTTTGTGCTGAAAAAATGTGTTCATTATGTACAGCCCATTGGTGGCACAGAACTGCAATAAACACCTTCCGTTCTTGTTAATGTCAGGGTCACCATGTTGCCCAATAACACCTTTCCAGGTTGCATTGTCGATGCCCACATGTGCATTGAAATCGCCCAAAAGGACAAGGGATTCTGATGAAGTTGCTTTTCCCAATGCAACCTCAACTTCCTCCAAAAAGGCTTCGTACTGTGATTCTATGTTAGGTGCGTACACCTGCAAGATACACAGAGATCGCTCCTGCAGCCTTAGCTTTAGAAGACAAACCCTTCCTCCCAGTGGTACCCAGTCAACGACACATTCAGCTATGTTGGGGCTCACAAGTAAGCCAACACCAGCTTGAGCAGACATTGCTGCATCAACACCTGAGTAGAAAATTTTCCACCCACCGTTCAACTCGACAGTTCCAGAACCCCGGCGCTTTGTTGATGAAATTCCCACAACATCAAGGCGATACTGTTGGGCTTCGCAAACAAGCTCCTGCTCTTTTCCTGTCAGTGACGAAACGTTCCAGTTGCCGATAGCTAGATCCCGGCAGTTTGGTCCAACTCGAGTACGTTTTCTGTGCGCTGCCCCCATTTGCCTCCCCAAACGCTTAGCGACTGCGTTGGTGGGTTTCCGGTGACGGTCAGCTTGTGGGGGAGACTGTAGCTTATTTTTCGAACGAGTCCCTCTGCCTAAAACTTGAACGCGAACCTTTTTATCCTGCGCGCCGTCCGATGCAGCATGAATATTGTTCTTACAACTTTCCATTTAGCTACAGCATTGGATTGCTACTTGGTCTGTTTCTCTCCTTCGACCTTACCGCCCTGGGTGACCCTGATGGAAGTGATTAAACACTACCGACGGCGTTGCTCTAAGGATCATTGAAAACTCAAACCTCCCCACCACGTTAAGGTGGCAATCCATAGGAGAGGTCCGTTAAAACATCTCCTTTTAAGTATCTGACTACAATACTCAACTGACTTTTTGTCGATTTGTCTGTGGTTTCATCGGCTATCACTGCGAAACAAGGGGCTTCTTTCACTTCCGAAGAAATAGTTGATAAAATTTCTTCTCCAATAATTGCGATCAATTCGTTTTGAATATCTGGACTTAAACATGTAGCATTCGAAGGAGATTCTTTTAAAAACCTTGCCAAGTCGAGGTTGCCCATTGCGTGAAGCTGCAATATTGCTCGAAAATTTCCTGTAGATGTATCTATGTCTTTGATTTTCGTTACTGGCTCTACTCGACCGCTATCTCGATGCCCCCTAAAAGGAATGCCCAATTCACCAATAAATTTTAGGGTGTCGATTACATGACCGATTGCAGCCCGATTAAAAGCCTTTTGTTTAGCAAAAGAAGTTTTCAACATAGAGTCAACTTGTAAATTTGGATTTTGAATACGCTGTTCAAATTCAAAAGCCTGCAAAAACATTGCCAAATTTTAAATTATGTTTATCATTTATCAACCAATAGTAAAAATTGAGCTGTTTTTAATTAGGCTTACTTACACCATAATTGTTACCAACATATTGTAGCCAACACCTTCTTTTTTAAAGAATACATTTTAGTAGATAAATATCGATTTTATCGAATTACAATTTCAGTGGCATATTGCACTACAGTACTAAGTATGGACAAGGTAATAAGTTTAATATCATAACTGGCAACTGCAATTTACTGGATGGCTTTACATGAGATTAAGACTAGCAAAAACCGTTCATTACTTCATTAGCAAGATGTAACACTTTTTTGAATGGTCTCAAAGTAGGCCTACTACAGGAACAAAAAGAGATGACTTACTTCAATGATCATGGATTTGTGATACTTTACATTGTCATGTTCGAATAAATACCCATTAAAGTCAGTTAATTTATTGAAAGCACAAAGTGGTTCTGTAACCAGTTTTCCTGGCTTTCGACAATTTTTTCCTACCCCGCTATTCACAGCAACGAGGAAAACGTGGCACAGTACTTACAAAAGAGGCCCTTTTTACTTTCCGAATATACTAGCCATGGGTATGTTTTGAAGTGATTTTCGTTGAGATAGCGAAAATGTGTTCCTTTTGCAGTGCAGCATTGGCGGAAATCAAATGTTGCCGCAGCTTCTCCTATCGGACGAAAGGCATTTTTTAGCATATGATTTTTCTGATTTCTTCATCTTTATCCTCTTATCACGAGAAAGCGACGGAGGCGCTGTGCGTAGGACGAATCCAGACTCGCTTAGGAGTTGCCTTTGTTTCCAAGTTTTCCGCTTGAATTTTCTTGTGACTTCTTTCATTTGCTGCTTGCCAGACTCCACCAAGCAGAGATAATCATCGTGCAGCATCTTATCCAAGGACGCAACAACGAGACTAGGTTGGGAGGTGAATCATTAATCTTGCGATCATGGTCGTCGTAAAAACGACGCTCCGAACCACTACGCCACGCTGCTGCCGATATGAAGTTGGTCACTACGGGTTGCAACATTTGGAGGCAAGATCAAAGCTATATCATCACATCCAATTTTTGACTTGTTCAAATTATTTTCCGGTTGTGTCGTTGAAGTTTCGTTAGACTGAGCAAGGCCCGACGTGGTTGGTATCGAGATCTCCGCTTCCGCTTCTTTCCTTTGCTTTGAGAAATAATTCAATATTGACGAATTTTTTCGCTTCGAGATCATCCTTCACGGTTCCAAATAGAAACTACATGATAGGAGCTAACGCTTTGGTTCAAGCTTGCAATATGATGTAACAATGGTATTTCTGGCTTTTAGTCTTATCAATTCATGGACGGTAGTCAAAAAGCTGAGTTTGTAAACCGTAAGATCCTGCCGGCCTACTATTTCTTATGCTTTTGTTACAGCGATTACACTTACCTGTAAACGAAAATTTAAGGGGGGCCATGGCTCCTGTATCGCCCCCCTGGCTACGCCACTGTGTTACAGCGATTATACTAACCTGTAAACGAAAAATTTAAGGGGAGGCCATGGCCCCTGTGGCCCCCCCCCTGGCTACGCCACTGCTGAATCAATGTGAATATGTGATTGCGAGCTTGCAGGTTCTACATCTGAATATAAGTCTAGCTCATCATAATCAGATGGTAATGAGCTGTCCTCATCAAGTTCTGGGCCCAGCATACAAGGATCAAGCTTCTCATCAGAAGAGTAACCATCTGACTCTTCCAGCAAAGTGATATCATCATCAAATAGGTCAGCTTCTCTCTTTCGAGAACTCATGTGGAGTGTTGTACAAGTATCGTACCATATTACAGTAAGAACTAGTCTATTATAAAATCTGAAACATAGCCAACATATCAATATTTGGATGGCCTCTAAAACTTTTGTTTTCACAATCTAGACTAGCACCTTAGGTTACCGAGCAAAATCCCATCCCAAAATTTTGACTCAATATTCGTACGGTGCCTTAGTAAAACCTTATCAGTACACCTACCGGTAGCCTACCCTCCCTTATCAGTATTGCTTCACTGAACTCAGCTCTAACTGTATCTTTAGCAAGAAATTTGCATCAAATCTTTTATTGTACTGGGAACCCAACTTCTATTCCATTACCCATTCTTGTACCCCAATTTTTCCTGCTGGTAATAAGGCTAACCCTAAATCCTAACCACTTGCCATTTCTAGCAATTACCGGTACTTTTTTCGTATTTTTTGTAATTCTGCAGCACCGCAATTATAAATAAATTTAATTTATTTTTACAAGGAGCTTAAAATGCCTGTTTGATTTGAAATAGATAACAAGACTAGTGAGCCCGAATTTCCTGATATTTGTTACTACAGTACACAGTCTTTAATTCCTAATTATGTAATAATTTTAATAAAAACAACGCTTATTGCCGTTTTAGAACAGCTGCTGAAACATGACATAGATGTACGCCATGCACGTTATAATGGTAAAATCGCTGTGTCATATGCAGTATATCGGCAAAAAAATTTGACACATATCAGTGTCATGCGCATTGAGCAGTGCAATGACAAGCGGTTTGTCATACGCGCTTAACTGAATATGTTTTGAGCAAAGGTTTGAATAGAAACTGCAATCGTAATTGAGCCAACTTCCTAACGAGACTAAACAGAATTGTCCTCTTCTTATCTTTTTCGTCATAGCATAGAAATCAGTTCAAATACCATCGAGAATGATGAAACTTAGAGCCTAGTTATACCACTAGCGCAAGTTAATGACTTTATCGTCCTTGGTGCTTGATGAATTACAATTATGAATAACATATCATAAAATTACTATTTTTCAGAACTCGTCATTAGATGCTTTATATCACCTCTATGAACTTGATTTGCATTCAAACAGACTTGAAGAACTCGCTGTGAACACGTTTTATAGTCTTACAAGCCTTGAAGTACTTCGGTTGGATCACAACTGGTTGCATCATCTCGAACCGCGATTGTTCGCACAACAAACAAACCTGCTCATGCTCGATATATCTTCGAATCAGCTTACAAACATCGAAAGTGACGTGTTCTCGGGGTTGGATCGACTTGAAGAACTCATTCTTGCCGACAACGCAATTGAAGCTGTGATGTCATCGACATTTTTTTCTTTGAGGAATCTGCGTCATTTATATTTAAATGGGAACCTAATCAGTGTCTTTGCATCCGATATTGTGAAAGATTTGAAGAACTTGGAGAGTTTAGACCTTAGCGAAAATCGAATGATTAAATTGGACGCACGGTTTCTTGTCTCGCAATCGCTTGTGTATTTGAAGATGGAAAAAAACAGCATTTCTACGATCGATGATTATGCTTTCGAGCAATTTCCTGAATTGAGAACACTCCGTTTAAAGAATAATTTGATTCAAAATATATCCTCTAAAGCTTTTCGAACCGAAACCAGCAGCAAACTTCAATCTCTTGATTTAACCTCCAATAATCTCAGAAGTTTTCCCACGAAATCACTTGCGCTTGCATCGAACCTCCAAGCTTTGTATCTTAGCAAGAATCCGATTGAAGATCTAACTACAAATGCTGTAATCACGCCTCCTTACCTGCCAAAGCTGCAAACTTTGCAGCTTGCTTACGTGGAAGTAGCGAACATCAATGCAATTTCAGTACTTCTTCATCTTTCTTCACTGCAATCTCTACTGATGAACAACGCCAAACTTACCAGGGTACCTGGTTTCATTCTCGCTTTTCTGCCTCATCTAGAGATTCTTAATCTAGACGCTAACCCGATCAGCCGCATCACTTACAACGACTTTTCCGTTCATCCCAATCTCAGATCATTTAGTTTAAGTTTTGGTGAACACTTGACACAGGTAAGCAATAATGACAACATTGGCTACACACTCGCTGTCCTGTGTATTTTTTCCCTAGATTTTTTGTTTTATTTTTTGCAGCAATTAAAAATTAACAATTTTGAGTTTAACATAGGGCTGTGTGGGTAAGGTAAGGTCTATGCCAAAGGTCTAGAAAAAAAAAGGATGTGAAATAGTTGAGCCTAAACTAATGCGCCGTGTAGTTTTCCTTTTGTCGCAAGCACAATAGATCTGATGACTTGTAGCAAAACTTTGATAATCCTGTGAAAAGGCAAAAGAGGTCAATGCATCATTTGTTGAACTTAAAAAAGCATGCATGATCGCATTCTCGAGAAAACGTTTTGGGCGGTGCTGTTACTGTGCCGTGTAGATGGCTTTAACTGCTATTAAAGCCATTCTTCGATAGCACATGCATCCTGAGGTCTGTGTCCGCGTAGGCTAAACAACACGTTATGAATCTGTCGCAACGCCTAATATTCGTATATATTCGTTGGCAAAACTATCACTAGGGCGGAGTGCTGAAGCCCTTACTCACTCGATCTCATTCGCGTGAATACTGCAGTTTTAATCCAACAATAAACCCTTTAGCTCTTTATTGAAAGGTTAATTGTTCTCGGATAAACTCATAAAAATAATTGACGGATTATAACAAAAGTCTCGCCAGCCTTGCTACGCACAAGCACAGCCAATCTCAGCTAGACCCAAGCTGTAAATGTAAAGCTGTAAAGGCAATAAACCCTTCTGTAAAGACTAAAGAGTTGTAAAGACTCTTTTCTTGCATCGCTCAGATGCTCATCCTAAACATCTGGACTTCATTTTTTTTGTAGGTCGTTCCCTCCGTCTACGGCTGCAAATGTCTGGGTTGCCATGGGGACATGTAGTGATGTGGGCTGGTTAGGCTACCAGCAGGGTTACCATCGATACACAAAAAAATAAGCACGCTGCTTTGCGACCTTGGAGTAGCAGGTTACAAAAAAGTTAAAAAATCTTTATTGCAAAACCATGTTGGTATCGCTTTGTACGAAGTTGTAGTGATTAGAAAATTAAAACAAATTTCAAAATGGTAAAATTAATTAATGAACAAAAAAGAAACATCTATTTTTTCATTCTTCGTTCATTTAAACAAAAAAGGCATTATAACTGAGACATATTAAGCACGAGATTAAAAGATAAGCACGTTTCTTGGAAAAAAGCACATTCACGTTTTGTAAGACACTGCCGTTGAAAATAAGCACAAATAACGTTCCCTTTAAGAGCTTGCTTAGGGTGCGCGGAATAGAAGGCCGTGTGAGCTCCAAAAAAAGGTCAGCGCGGAAAATTTGAAAAAATAGAAAAAAACACAACATTTTAAACGAATACAGAATTTACTTCCACACTCAGATTAGAGCAATGGAGAAGCTTGTACACTCAAATTGTAGACAAAAAACGACGTTTAGTTTGTAAAGTGAATGTCTGATGATCACAAGCCTTGCAAATCTATTGATGTCTGCTGCTACTTGATAAGTTCATATTACAGCATCTGTTGCGTTGCTGAATGTTAACGACAAATTTAACCTTCAACAATTTGTTTCACTCTGTTACAGATCATCAGATAGAGTTATAAAATAAAAGTTATTTAAAAGCAATTAATGTGCGAAAATTTTGCTGAAGTTAATCCATATTTGTGACATTATTAGACGAAAGCAGGTTTTGAACCCCTGAACCATGCAGGTGCCAAACAGAGCTAAGCAGTACGCATCTTGCCAGTTTCCACTAGGCTATGGGAGCAGTTGAGATCCTAATCTGATTTCAGGCATTGATGCCGTAGGCAACAGTCTGCCCACGTTGTAGGCTAGGAATAGTATCTCAGCAATTTACCCAGCAATTCTAATTCCTGGCCGAAAGTGGGCACACAGCTGTAGCCTACGGCATAATTACCTAAAATCAGATTAGAATTGCAACTGCTCTCGTGTCCTAGTGGTAACTGGCAAGGAGCGTTGCTCTGCCTGCCGAGGTCATGTTTTCATCAACCTCTTACCTACCATTTCTTTATTCACTCCTTTAACCACATGCGTTCTGTGTATTTTTCATTTAAACACACATCTAACTATCACACGCCTTGTGCTTACTAGTTAATCATACCTTTGTGACAACAGTACTTGTGTCAACAACATGCCGTTTTCTTTTCACGAGTTTTTAATGGCAATGCGTTCTATTGAGATTGAGATTGTCAAGCGATTCTGAAATCATTTTTAGTTAATATGCTCGATTGATTACTCGTACAGAAGAATTTCATGGTATCACTGTACAATTAACTGATTGCACCTTGAATTTGTAAAACGATATTGTCAAATCTCAAATGTGGGGCTTGCTTCCGATTGAAAGCATTATTTAGCTTGTCTTGCTGTCAATGCTTATGCAGTGGGCGGCAGAACGAATTTACAGCGCGGGGGTTCTTAGCCAGCTGCATGGCCGCGCAGCTTAGAGGGAAAGTAGAGCACAAATCTTAGAACTAAGCACGGAATGGTAACCCTGGCTACCGGGAACGTAGCTGTGGGATAGAAGTTATAGGCTTTTTCACTGGGCATTGTTGTTTGTGGCCAGTTTCCTGCTAAAAAGAGGGAACAATTTAGAAAAGAAATGAAGTCGAGATGTTTAGGATGAGCAATGCAAAAAATAGTCTTTTTAGTCTGGAATGGGTCAAGCGTAGATTGACTGTACGTAGCAAAGGCTGACAAGACTTTTGTTATAGTCGAAACATTCATTATTTTGTCCCTAGCAAATTTCTTATCTAACTTATAATTGGCAGATTGCAGTGTCTGGAATAACTTGAATTGTTGCGAGTTAACTGAGTTGCGCATAAATTCTACCAAAAGAAATCCCGGCTAAAATCCTATATCTCCTCAACTTCAATCAATTTTTGTTATTTTCACCACCGGAGTGGGCAAACCAGACAAAACACTAAATTGTTAACAGGAAAAAAACGAGGTATCAGGCAAACACAACAAATAAAGTAGGGAAACAAGTTAAAAGTTACGCTGGTAATTCACTACTATAAACAGTGAAAAAGGTTTCTTATCGCACATTCATAAGTTTTATTGCTTCTGCTTTTCTCGGCAAATATCTAGTTTGAATTTTGTTTTTGTATTATCCATAATAATATTATACCAATGTTTAAAACTGCGTTATCGTTCAGACGTACACCATCCTGTTTCTATGAATCCATATTGAATATTTAGTCACGCTTAAAAGTGAAACAATTGCACTTTCTTGATCAGTTTTAAGTTGTGTAAATAGGCTACGGTTTTCACTACCAAAAACAAACCAAGAAAGATGAAAAGATTTACATTTACATCGGTTGATTTAAATAAACAAATATCAACATAATCCCAGAGATCTCGTAGTTCGCTGCATCGATAAAATACATGCGAAATCTGATTCATCATTTTTTTCACAAAATGTGCAAAGTTTGTCTGGTGAAAAAAGGCAATGAAATGTTTGCATGTCAAGGGAAGCAAATTCCTAACAATGGTGTAGTTAAAGGTTTTCAAATAATTCGGCAAGATAAATATTTTTTCTAGTTTGATTTAAATTTGCTGTAATATTCGGAATTGAAATTTGACCATCTTTTTGATTGATAACTATTTCATATATTTCTCCATATTTGTAATTGTCTATAGTATTTTGTAAGCTGTTTTGTTTGTCTTACAACATTAATGCATTCTAGGTAATGTACTGATGACTTAAAAGCATGAGGTACCAAATTTGAATAATTAACGTTGACTGTTTGGGACAGCGACACAAAGACCATTGAGTGTTTCCTATACATATTTTTTATCTGTTTTACAAAAAGAAATTGCGTATAGAAAGGGATATCTGGGACATCATACCCGCCTTCCCTTTTATGTTTGCTTATTTCAATCATTCTAATAGAATTACCAGGTCCAAGAAAATACTTCACAATAATACTACAAAATTTTGCTGATAGCCTATGCGGAAGACTTACCCTTCGGCTAAAAACATCAACATTGGCATAAATTTCATTTTGATGACCATGGTTTTATTGTCATAAGTTAATTTAATTTTGGATAAACGAGTAGCTCTTTGTTAAATAATATTGATTTTTTTTTAAACAATTGTTTTACAGAACCACAATTTCCACAAGGAGTGTTTAAAACGTAACTTATATGTTATCATAACTCCAATTTATAAACGATAAGTCTGAAGGTATATCAGTATTCTTTTTCGCGATCAATCCCTTTTGCTTGTGCATGAATCCGGTAGCACGCTCGCAATCTTTGTAATCATGCAGCATTCGATTAATTGCATGTACGTTAGACAAGATAAAAGTAGCATCATCGGCATACGCTACATATTTTAAATTAGTTCTTTGTATGCAAACGCCTTCTATATGTTTGTCATAATTTCTCAGTTTGAGTACAGGTTCCTAGAAAAGCAATAAAAGATGTAAACTTAATGGGTTTCCTAGTCGAACCCGCGATGAACATTGAAGCAATCACTTACAGATAGGCTTACCATACGTCCTCCTTTTGGAGGATATGTCCTCCTTTTGATCAAAAAAAATTGTCCTCCGAGGACGCCAAAAAATGTCCAAATGTCCTCCTTTTCGGCATTATGAGCAGCGAAAACATGTCATGTCATTCTTCCACGAAAAGTTTTAGTAAGTTTGACCTTTTGTTTAGTCTACACTTGTTTTTGGGCAAAAAAATGGACATTCGCAGACTTGTTGATCTTTTTTTCTATTATTTTCACTTGCTTTCGGGCGAAGAAATGGACCTTCACGAACGTGATGACTTTTTTTTTTGGTCTTCACTCGATTTCGGGCAGGAAACTGGACATCTGCGGATATGATGACCCTCAAAGAACCTGTTATCCTTTTGCGTAGTGAAAATATGGTAACCCTACTAACAGACCCACTTACAATATTACTGATGCTTGAGTGTTTTGTATGAGATTAGAGATAAGATCACAACAAAGAGGCGAAACCAAGTTTTTGTGCAATTTTGCATAAAAAGCTATGCTCAACGCACTCAAAAGCTTTAATACAAATCCATTGAAACAAAATACGCTTCGTGATCTTAATTTTTTCAGTATAATAACGCGTCATGTAACAAAAGCACCCCATTTGTAACATCTCGGCCTTTTACGGCAAATTTCATGCTCGAATTTAAACTTCTTATTGAAGTATCGAAACCAAAATTCCTAGATCTGTTGATATTCTAAGTAAACCTCGCTTCCTATTTTCTTCCTCCACCCTCCTCCTCTTATTCTTCGCACTCATACACCTTCACCTACTCTGCGGCCTTCCACTCTGGGGCTGCACTTTCGACTCTTACTTAAAAAAGTTACGGTCCTTACAAAATAAAGCAATTCCAATTATCTCAAATACAGGTCGTCGATCCTCTATCACAAAACAATACCACAAACTAGGGGTTCTCAAAATCATCAACCTATACACCTATGAAGTCGCGATGCTTATGCACCAACACACTAGCCAAAAACTCCCTCCTTGTTTTGCTTCCATTTTTACTAACATTTCGGACATATATGCCAAAACTACCAACTCGAAATCCAAAAACAACTTCTACTTCTCTAAATATTTTACAACGCGCAGCTAAAAATCAATAAAATTTCAAGGGCCAAAAATCTGCAACTCGCTGTCTGCTGAATTAAGAAATCAACCGTTTTCTAAATTTACAGTAAAAACAATCTTAAAAAACATCTGGAAAAAATATATGTAGGTAGTAATGAACCCATATACGATATTTTTTACGCACTTTTTAGTTTTTTGAAATGTTGCTTTTGGCAACTAACAATCTTGGGTAGCTACTTGACTAGAAGACCTTAAACGGTTACTTTGCAGCAAGAGGTTACTGCGGTACGGTACGGAAATATTTTCCGTACTATATTCCTCTAAAAACATACCGTACCGGAATTTCGTACGTCGCAAAAATACCGTACGTAACAGTACGATACGGAATTTTTTCCGTACCGTTATACCGTACCTTTTCGTACCACATTTTTTTAACCAATTTAGCCTACGTCAAGAAAAATTCAGCAGGAAACTTTTGCCATTGCATTTTTAAAAACTTAGTCGCATATCTATGAACCACCAAAAAAACTATGCTCTTCTTGTAGATTGTCACTAAGTATGCAAATGGCCAAAACTGCTACTTATGGACCCCGGTGCTTCAGCAAAAATGTAGCGGAGCTATGGAATCTGTTTCAGTGTTTTATGCATTTTACTTGATATGTGTGAAAGCATTCTTTATGTGTTCTCTTCTCACGTAGATACAGAGGGTGGCGCATGATGTGCTGGCTGTTCTGTTGGCTAAGCTTACGTTGAGGTGCATCACGCACCATCAGAGTGATTGCTGATATTGATTGTGTGGTCATACACTGCTTCCGCGCAGTAAGGAAAAACTTGTAAAGCGCGGTGAGGCTTTTTCAAGTGATACTGCGCTTTAAAAAATCTCATTATTATTAGTATTATTTTTTATCCTCCTGTCACGAGAAAGCGATCAATACGCTATACGAGCTCGCTTAGGAGTTGCCAGCCATCTGTCTACCACACCAAAATGGGGAAATCCCGTAAAGTGTCTTTCCCAACGGCACAACAAGTAAACTTACCGGCTTGTTCTCCACACTGTCCCTTTAATGCTGAGCGTCAAGCAGGGAAGCTGTGAATATCAATTTCAAACTGATTGGTTTGACCTGATGCGGAATTAAACCCGAGTCTACAGTTCCCGAGGCGGACGCTCTTACCACTTGGCTATCTGAGTTGTAAAAGTCACGTCAAAGTCCAGATTTATCGTCTTTCTATTTTAGCTATTGAACAAAACTTTGCTTTTATAGGCTACAAACCATTATTGGTTATCCTCCATACCAGTAGAATAAAAGTGAAAACTTTTGGGGGGGCAGGGCCGGTTTTATCAGCCAAAGATCGAGGAGACCCATTTTCGTTTGCCCTTAAGTAGCAACCTTTAAAAATGTTTTTCATCGGGCAAGGGGGGTGTCCAAGTGCTTCTTCTGGTTTCATACCAGACGAAATCAAGAGTTGTAATACCTCAATGAATATATTAAACATAGTGTCGGTATTCAAACATCAGAACAATAAATCAAAGAACAATATGTCAATAAATAAAGTCTCTTCAGTGGTGCTTAAACTTTCAAATCCATGAAGTAAATCCATCAACATACAATGCATTCTATCTAGCACCTTTAAAGGTTACTTCTATATCAAACTCAAGGTTTTTGGCCCCAAACAACGATACCCATGAAAGAACCTATAACCACTAACCCACAACTAAGTTCCCGGTAGCCTAACTAGCCCACATCACTAGAAGCCCCTATGGCAACCCACTTATTTGCAGCTGCAGACGCGTTTCGACCTTATTATGGTCTCATCAGTGCAGCATAGCAACCTCCCACCTTCCTGAAAAAAAAAAAATTCTAACCTTCAAAAGAACTACACACTCCAAATCTAAGCCTCTACTCGTTCTGCTCAAGGTAGAAAATTTGAAATAAAACCTTCAAGAAAATAATACAGGCTGGATTATGATGTCACAGATTCCCTGTAAACAAACAAGGATTGTGACGTCATGCTGATGTTGCAGTACAGTCAATCTTCATTAAACGAATTGCTGAATTCAGATAGGCATGTGGGACCATGACAGGCACTTGCAAAGCCAGCAACGTCAGAGGGCGCTTACACTATGCTTTCTCTAAAAATTCCTCAGATCCTTGTGGACCGTGACAGGCACTTGCATAGCCAGCCATCGTCAGAGGGCGCTTACACAAAGGAACCTTGGAACAATCCATCTAAAGAAGGGATGAATGTAGCCTTATTTAATAGTCGAAACGTATCCCGTCTGGTGCAAAATAATCTTATTCTCCTGTGGTAAGACGTTTAAAGGACTGCCTATTTCTTGCTGTAAAAAGGTCGAAGCGTAAAACCTTGGACCGCAAGAAGACAGTAGCTCCATTCAACTACAATCGCCTGGCTACATTCATCCCTTCTTTAGATGGATTGTTCCAAGGTTCCTTTGTGTAAGCGCCCTCTGACGATGGCTGGCTATGCAAGTGCCTGTCACGGTCCACAAGGATCTGAGGAATTTTTAGAGAAAGCATAGTGTAAGCGCCCTCTGACGTTGGCTGGCTTTGCAAGTGCCTGTCATGGTCCACATGCCTATCTGAATTCAGCAATTCGTTTAATGAAGATTGACTGTACTGCAACATCAGCATGACGTCACAATCCTTGTTTGTTTACAGGGAATCTGTGACATCATAATCCAGCCTGTATTATTTTCTTGAAGGTTTTATTTCAAATTTTCTACCTTGAGCAGAACGAGTAGAGGCTTAGATTTGGAGTGTGTAGTTCTTTTGAAGGTTAGAATTTTTTTTTTTTTCAGGAAGGTGGGAGGTTGCTATGCTGCACTGATGAGACCATAATAAGGTCGAAACGCGTCTGCAGCTGCAAATAAGTGGGTTGCCATAGGGGCTTCTAGTGATGTGGGCTAGTTAGGCTACCGGGAACTTAGTTGTGGGTTAGTGGTTGTAGGTTCTTTCATTGGGTATCGTTGTTTGGGGCCAAAAACTTGAGTTTGATATAGAAGTAACCTTTAAAGGTGCTAGGTAGAATGCATTGTATGTTGATGGATTTACTTCATGGATTTGAAGTTTTAAGCACCACTGAAGAGACTTTATTTAATAGTCGCAACGTATCCCGTCTGGTGCAAAATAATATGTCAATAGTTGCAGCAAAGGCCCTGGCTACAGGCCTGCAAAACTATGAGGTCTCACCCCTCCACTAAAAAATCGTTGTTCTCTGAAAAAACGTAGGCTGCGTGGGCTATTAACTGATAACCATTTGTAGATTCGTAACTTGCTTTTTTTTGCTTCCTCCTTTTACAATAATTTTATTGTTCTTTCCATTATAGATCGGCACAATTTCGTTAATTAGAACTTCATCATGAACTTGCTTCACTATACGCTGGATTATGATTGAACAATCGAATTATAATTATGGCATAACAATTCAGCTTGTTCACAATATTGTTTATTTGAAATTGTTAGGCGTGACTGGTGGCGAGGGGTGAGCGCAACTGACGTGGTAAAGTTACAGGCAAGATGGAAAATTGCAGTACTTGGAAGCAAAAGTGCAAAGCGTGCATTACTGGAGTACGGAAAGTGTACGGTACGGTACGAAAAATATAATACCGCATTTTCGTACCATACCGTACTTTTTCTAAAAACTCTGTGCGTAATTCCGTATTGTACTTTTTGCCAAAATCGAACCGTACCATACCGTAATTCCGTACCGAACCGGACTGTAGTAACCCCTCGCTTCGCAGTCGTCTTTCGAGTATTTTTCTCTTGTTCTTTGTCAATTTGTTAATCGAGTGATATATATTTTGAGTTTATAATCTGGTGATGAAACCATCTTACTTGTTTAATTTGAGCAGGTTCTGTAGTTATATTCATTTGGTGTGTGAATTAATTGCGACACGCGATGAGAGGCATGATAAAATCCAGAATTTTCGTTGTTTATCGCAGGTTTTGATTAGAATTACTTAAATATGCTGGAATCGTCAAAAAACTTCTTTCCTTGAGCATTTTTAATCTTATCCATGACGTCATAATCGACATACTGCCATCTATGGTGTTGTTTGCTACTACGTTTATTGCTTGTCACAATTACGTCACAATGTGGAACTATCTAGAATTTTCTGGAATCGTAAATTTTTCTGTAAATAGGGGCGGAAATTTGTTGTGTATTCAGATGAATATTAGAGGTGTTTCGAGTAAGGCTGTGTTGCTGCTTTGCTTTTCGTACTTAGTTAGCGGAGATTTCGAGTGATTAGTATTATTCTGGGAGGAACATTTTCTGAGTTACTTAATAATTTCGTCATATATTAAGGGTGGTTTGCTTCTTTTTGGAAGTGGTAGATTGCAAGATGTCCAAGGAATTGGATATAATACTGATACTCTCACGTCGTTCTCTGGGATAGAAAATATTCAAAAGAACCAAAAGAGCGTAATCTTCTCAAAGTTTGAGAGAGATCATCGCGTATACTTCCTTATCTTCAAATTGACAATCTTCTAATCTTTAAATTGACTTCTCCATCATCATAAATATACTCAGTCTACTATCTAGATCACAAAAGTGATTTCATAAACCCATGGACCCAGCCACACTACTTTAGTCTAACACAGGCCCCATAAGGTAACCCACCCATTTGCAGCTGCAGACGCGTTTTGACCTTATTATATCGAAACATCAGTGCAGCATAGCACCCTCCCCCCACACCAACTAACCCCAAACTATTTGAACCTTCAACTGAACTTACAGCCTCTGTTACTGTACCAATATTATTCTCTTGTAAAATTGACTTACAGAGTACAATGCCAAATTCAATTGTCAATTTGTCAATTGTCAATTTGAAGATAAGGAAGTATACGCGATGATCTCTCTTAAAATTTGAGAAGATTACGCTCTTTTGGTTCTTTTGAATATTTTCCTTTTAACTTCCCTTCCCAATAAACTTTTATACCGCCTGTCGGAATTTGATGAGCACCAGTCCGCAGTTTTCACTATGTCACGCATCACTAGTGTGCAATGGAGTAAACCACTGTAGTTGATGTGGACGCTAGCTTCTCACCACTTTGCCTTGGTTGAAGAAGGGCATTGACTTTTTTACAACAACATAAATTATCCTTTACGGAGAAGAAAAGTCTACGGTCGAAAACATTGGAGATGGCTTGCTTCACTCCTCTGGATTGGTCTACTTGTATAGGGGATCAATTTTTCTACGACGCCACTAGCCTATGATTAGTTTTGCAGTTAACCCTTTGTTATGTCATATTCATATCTGGCGGTTAATTTTTGAATTTGGCATTGTACTCTGTTAATAAATTTTACTAGAGAATAATATTGGTACAGTAACAGAGGCTGTAAGTTCAGTTGAAGGTTCAAATAGTTTGGGGTTAGTTGATGTGGGGGGAGGGTGCTATGCTGCACTGGTGTTTCGATATAATAAGGTCGAAACGCGTCTGCAGCTGCAAATGGGTGGGTTACCTGGTGGGGCCTGTGTTAGACTAAAGAAGTGTGGCTGGGTCCATAGCCGTAGGAGGCGGGGGGGGGGGGGCTGGGGGGGCGATCGCCCCCCATTTTGGTCAAAACATCGAAAATTCGGGCAAATAGTTTTTTTATGCGGGCACACACTTTGAGATAAAACAGATCAAACCGGATGACTTGTTAACCCGCAACTTATGATTTTGTTTTGCTTAAAAAATATAGTGACATTTTGCCACCAGCGGATAAATAGGTCTAAACACGATTTACCCGTTTGTGGCAAAATAGGCCTATTTGCCACTAGGGTCGCGCTCACCTTCACATGACATAGGCCTATTGGTATGTTCAAAATTTACTTACAAAACTGCAATGCGCTGTGAACAACCCTTGTTACTGTTATTGTTAGTCCAGTGGTATGACCGGTATGACATAAGACCGCAGTTCTGGTTAAAGGCCTTGTCAGATTAGCGTAGGCCAAGTGGGTTCTAGGCCTAGTCAGACTGGTCAGTTTCTAGACCTAGTCAGACTGCTCAGTTATGAACAAAACTTCAACAGGATTTTGACTGGATGAGTTGCTGATAGCTGACTTGTTGAAATGTTGAATGGTAGGCTACTGGTGAGGTAGGTAATGAATTGATGATTGCAATTTTTCCGCGTTACATTTTTATTTTTTCGGGTTACATGGTTAGGCCTAAGGTTTTTCCGTTTTATTTTTAGCATTAAGATTAGGGTTTTTTTTCGTTGAATTTAGGGCAGAATTGGGTTTTAGATCTGAGTTGCATTTTTGAGTTTAGGGCAGAGTATCGGTATTTGGGAATCAGCCTATCATGAAAATTAAATACCGTACCTAATGCTGAAGTAGCTGATAGTAGAGAGACTATCATAGGTCTATAGCGATAAGTTTATAGTTTTGTTGGAAAGCTGGCAGCAAAATACAGGTTGGCCTATACAGTTTAGGCCAACCTACAGGTTATAAAACTACCGGTATCGGTAAACAACTAAAATGTCTTAAACCGAACAGATGCCGAAAAATTAGAACAGCGTTAATAGATGATTGATGAGCACAAGTAGGCCTATCAAGTTTTGTAGGCCCACTGGTAGCCAGCAATTAGAAGTGTTTTATCAAGTACCAAACTGCCAAAAGAGAACTTAAAGAACAGGTGATAACATGATATTTTCAAATCATGAGATTCAAAATGTAAAGTTGGATGGTGTTCGACAGAATCTTTATCTGATTTCTAATTCTCATTACTTGACATTGCAATTTAGGTTGGTAGGATAACTCTAGCTATCTGGCTGCAGTATAACTCTTAATTTGTATTTCTGGTTAAAAATTAGTCATTATCTGAATATTCTTTCATATTTAGCAGTTTTTTTGTGCGGTACCAACTGCATTTACCACAGTTTTGTTTAACAAGTACTGATATAATTTATTTAATAGCATTATTGATTCGCTAAAAATTGAATCAAAACACTTTATTTTGTCAAATGTCACAAAAAAGGTTGACTCACAAAAAAGGATCCATTACTAAATTGGTTCCAATAAACTCACTTACTTCGCATAATATTTGGGCAAGCAAACAAATATTGGGGCAATTTTGTGTTCGCCCCCCCAAACTGTTTTAGTCTCCTACGGCTATGGCTGGATTTATGGAATCACTTTTGTGATCTAGATAGTGGACTGAGTATATTTATGATGATGGAGAAGTCAATTTAAAGGTTAGAAGATTGTCAATTTGAAGATAAGGAAGTATACGCGATGATCTCTCTCAAACTTTGAGAAGATTACGCTCTTTTGGTTCTTCTGAATATTTTCCTTTTAACTTCCCTTCCCAACGAACTCTCTGGGATAGATAACGTTTCTGTTCTCAGAATTAAAGGTTGAATCTGTAGCCAAGTTTCAATATCACGACATGTGGGGGCTTGTCCGAAAATATTAATCAGTTCATTATTAAATAGATATGGAGAAGCAATCTATTACAATGGAAGAAATGAGGAAGCAAGAGGAAGCGTTGGGTTTGGAAGAAAAGCAGAAGACTAAATTTTTGATGGAAGAAGGGAAGAGATTGTGTGAAAAGAAGCGATTGGAAGCGCAGTGTGAAGAGAAGCGCTTGGAAGCGGAGCGTGAAGAAAAGCGTTTGGAAGCGGAGCGGTAAGAGAAGCGTTTGGAAGCGGAGCGTGAAGAGAAGCGTTTGGAAGCGGAGCGTGAGGAGAAGCGCTTGGAAGCGGAGCGTGAACGGGAACACGATTTAGAGTTGAAGCGGATAGAATTAAAACGGGCAAGGCTTGAATTTGAAAGTAAAAAAGGTGAGAGGGAAAATCGGTCCGATGCTGCTAAGGAAATACGAAGAAACGTGAGAATTGCCCGATCACCAAAGTTACTTGCCTTAGTGGATGAGCAAGATGATTTGGATAATTATTTTTTGCGTTTTGAGAGATGTGCTACAGTTGCACGTTGGGAGAAGAATTCGTTGGCTACGCAGCTGTGTCCGTTTTAGTCTGGCCGTGCGTTGGAGGTTTATTCACGATTATCTCGGGAAGATGCAATGAGTTGCGATCGTCTTAAATAGGCTTTGTTGAAACGCTATGATTTTACGGATTTTGGATACCGCAAGAGATTTCGTGAAGCAAAGCCCGAAGGTCAAGAGAGTCCTGGTCAATTTATGGTGCGATTACAGATTTACTTCACCAAATGGATAGAGCTGTCAAAAGTAGAAAAATCTTTTGATGGTGCGGTGGAGTTGACGGTGCGCGAGCAGTTTGCTAATGCCTGCTTCAAGGATTTGTCTGAGTATTTGAATGAGAGAAGTCCAAAAACATTGGATGAATTGGTGATAGTGGCGGAACAGTACTTCATGGCTCATGACCACAAGCTTTCCAGAGAAGACGTGATGACGAGACAAGGAGATACAAGGGAATTTGGAAGAGGAAAGAGTCCAGAAAGTTTTCGTGCAGTAGTGCGTTGTAACCGTTGCGGCGGCGAAGGGCACCGAGCTGCCGAATGCGTGTCTAGGATGCCAGAGGGGCATCGCAGAGATGGACAAGAAAGAAGAATTTCCTGCAAGAGATGTGAAGCTTTTGAACATGAAGCTAGAGACTGCCGTTTTACGTTGCGTAATGAACAGACTTCGCGCTCTGGACCCACTGGAGGTAAACAATCAGGGCCCCCACAACGAGTGGGATGCGCTGTGCGTGTCAGGAAGGAAATGCCCCAAGCCAGGCTAAGGGTGAATGATGATCTGTTATAGTTAAAGTCAGAAGAAAAGATCAAAGTTTTGAATGAAGCTGGCATGGATGCTGAGATGACAGAAGGCATGCCGGTTGTTAGTGGGAAAATAGGCGACAAATGCGTGGAGGTTTTATGCGATACTGGCTGCTATGGAGTCGTTAGGAGAGATCTTGTCAGTCAGAAGGAACTTACTGAAAATGAAGAATAAATGATGACCGCTGATCGAACGCTAAAGAAAGCTCCCATGGCCAGAATTAAAAAAGATACTCCTTATTTCGCTGGGAAAGTGGATGCTTTGTGTCTACGGGAGCCACTGTTTGACTTGATTATCGGAAATATACGAGGAGCCAGGAACCCAAATGATCCTGATCTAAATTGGGGAATTGCTTCAGCTACTATTACAAGGGCGCAAGCTCAGCAAGAAGAAACTCTGAAAACGTTAAAGGTGAAAGAGGTTGCTCATCGATATTCAATGACAAAGGGAAAGCTCTGCGGGATGCAAAATGAAGAAGATCAAGATGAAAAAGAAGAATCGAAAACGAAGGAAGAGAAAAGAAAAGAAATTGACTGTAAAGATTCATCTCCTGATGATGACGATGTTGGAGAAGAGGAGGAGGAGAAAAGAAAAGAGGAAGTAGAAGATAGCGAAGAGAAAGAAAGCGAAGAGAAAAATGAAGAGGAGGAAGAAGGAAAGTGTGAAAATAAAAAAGAAACGGATCATTCTTCTCCTCCACCAGGAGAAGAAAGTGATGGTGAAGGCGATACGCAAGGATATCAGCGGAAGAAGTGCAACCTCAAGATGAGAAAAACAAAGAGAACCGAGAGGAGGAAAAAACAAAAATGACGAAGATGGAGATTAGGCGCAATTTTCCATGGAAGAAGAAATGAAGAAGAAGAAAGAGAGACACAGGCGACGTTGGGAAAGAAGACACCGAGAAAAACCAGCCGCTTATAGAGGCAAAGAGGCTAACGACAGTGGAATTGATGGTGCGAATGATGACCGTTCTTTCTTATAATCCCGAAGATAAAGAGCAAGAACTTCATGCTCTGGAGGAAGTTTAGTTGCTCGCCAAACAGCTGCAAGCTTCAGCATCACTAAAAAGGCAAAATGAAGTGGAGCAAGATGCCCAGGCCGAAGTTGAGGCTGCTTGGTCTCCCATGGAAGCCATACCTTCTCAGATGAGTGAGATTAGTGGTAATAAACTAAAGACAAAACACCACAAACAGAAAGAGAAAAGGAAGAAGCAACGACAAAGGGAGTCAGATGATGATTTGTCAGAGAGATCGGATGGAAGACGAATGCTGAACCTGGGAAAAGAATACCCGGATGAGAAAGATATTGGCCTTGCAAGGATATGATTATAGGGTGCAGGACATTCCCGGTATTATTATTATTATTATTAAAGGGCGGCGGTGCCAGAGGAGACCGACCAGGTTCAACCCTCACTGGCACATTGTATAGGCCATTGTTTAGGCCCATTACAACTTTCACCGCTTTTAGGTTTATTTAATTTACTTCTGGCCGTATTGAGCAAGTCTTCCGGCTTGCTGTAGATACTTCGCGACATTCCTGGTAAGGACAATATAGTGGCGGAATATGTGACTCGAATAATAGACTGATTTCATTTTGTTCGAGTTCTTGTGTGTTCATTTCGTGTCTACTGTTTTGCTATATTCTATACCGTTATTTTTGTGACTGCTGCCTGTATTTTGCGCTGTGGTGAACGTAAAGGGGGCGTGCAAGGTTTCATACATTGTTGGTAATTTTTCGTGAATGCATAGTTTTGGGGACAAGATTAATAACGTTTGTTTTTTGAATACTCTCTGCGGTCATATTCTTAAGGAGGGGCGTATTTCACGTTATTAATCAAGTGATACATTTTTGAGTTTATAATCTGGTGATGAAACCATCTTACTTGTTTAATTTGAGCAGGTTCTGTAGTTATATTCATTTGGTGTGTGAATTAATTGCGACACGCGACGAGAGGCATGATAAAATCCAGAATTTTCGTTGTTTATCGCAGGTTTTGATTAGAATTACTTGAATATGCTGGAATCGTCTAGAACTGGGGTGGACAACCCGCGGCTTTTTTTCCAATTCAATGGAGCTCTTTTTCACATGGTTTGTATCTTCTATTAGCAGCCTAGTTCTGTAATTACGTTGCCTTTGACAAGGCATAAGGTGCATTATCACATAATAATCACTTTTTTGACAGAATTACGACGAGTATGTAATGAGTGGCGGTGCCCAACTCCGCGGCTTTGCGCCTGACACTGTGTTCGCTTTGACCGGCTCAGACAACGAACCCCAGACCGCCCGCACCGATAGCGATGTCGTTACCAATTGAGCTAACCGGCCGGCATACTAATCTGGCTAAGCATAAGTATGTGTATCAATGAGAAGTATGGTGATGTTAATGCAATCGTTGGCGCTTATGCATAATATGGCTCTTCACAAAAAACACAAAAAGAAATGCGGCTCTTAGCATCTGACTGGTGGCCACCCCTGGTCTAGACACTTCTTTCCTTAGCATTTTTTATGTTGTCTATAACGTCATAATCGACATTTTGCCATCTGTGGTCTTGTTTACTACTACCACAGTGTACCCATTATTACTAGGGCCATTTTTTTGACCCAATAAAATATATTTTTGACTTTATTTTAGTAAAACTTTGACTTTATTTTGACTTAACCGCTTCCGCGTATTATTTATGTCTTGTTGCACTTTATTAATTAAATGTGTTTTATAATCTGCAATTTACATAAGTTTTTAAAGAAAAAGGTAGCCTACTTCGAACATTTTCTCAATTACTCAGTGTTGAAGCTAATGCAACAAAGCGACGCATGACGTTAAAACCTAGGATAACGAGACATTGTGTGTACCGGTATCAATTAGTGTGTAATACAAAAATTGCGTTGCTATCGCAACTGTACTGTACACTAACAGTATGTCTGTGATTTTTTTAACAAAAGCCACGCAGTATAATTACAAGGACGTTTTATTGTAATATAGCATCATATATTTTTTTACGTTTTTAACATCAAAATTTCTGTCTTTTCTCAGTAATTGATTGAGCATAGAAAACGACCTCTCAACAGCAGCAGAGGTTGGCTGTACTTTTTGCAATAGTGCGTAGCTTGTTGGGTCAATTGTCAAGTTGGTACAGTTTATTATTGTTTCTAAATCAGAGTTGGATAGTCGTTTGTTAATGTAGTCTTTAATTGCGCAAGGATCATCATCGAATTGCATATTCTTCAGCAGTCCGTATGCTTTGGTTATTGTGCAGGCACTTCCTTCTAAGAACTCTACGTTGGCTGCTAGAGTCCGGCATTGATTTATTTTAACCAAGTCCGACACCAAACCTTCCACATTGATAGCGTCTTTTGCTCTGCTGACTAAGAGGTCTGCACTAGTCCAATTGTTGACAATAGTAAGAACAGCTGGAAGGTTCTCACTATAATATAAGGCAGCTCTAAGCCAAGTTGCCCATCTTGTAATTACAGGGTCAGGAGAAGATGGCAGACCAGCATCATGAAAATCTTTCTTGCGATCTTTGTTTTTGATAGTTGCTACCTTGATCGTTGCTATTACTTCATCAATATTTTTAAAATGAGCACGCACAAGCATAGCGCAGTGATGTAGTAAGTGCGCAACGCAGGTGACATGCATCAAAGGAGGGTATAATTCCTTTAATGTCTTTCCAGCCGAAGACATGTACCGAGCAGCATCAGTCAAGAACAATGAAAAATTCTCGCGTTTTATTTCAAGTTGTCGCAATATGTCATCCACAGTGTGCAGAATAATACTGCTATTAACATTGCAACCGCTGTCAAGTGGATGGCAATTAACGAGGAATGTCTGATTTGGAGCATCTAAGTTGCCCACAAGCACACTAAAATACTTTTGTTTAGCAACCTCTGCTTCATCCACAATCAAAAAAAATTTGTTGTCACGAAGTAGTTCTTGAATTTGTTCCTCTTTTTGGGATGCCAATTTAGCAACACATGCCCGGGCTGCAGTCTCCGAAGGCAATACTTTTCCCATTCTAGCAAACAGAGACTTTAAAGAAGGATGGTTCAGTTTATGAAGTGGGATATCTGCAGCTAAGAATGAAGAAACAACCTGTTCCTTGAAGTTTACTTGATCGAAATGTAAAAAGGTTTGCTTACTTTGAGATTTGCTCTTCGTCTTCAATTTTCTTTGGTGTTGCTTACTTTTTCGGTGGCTTTCCGCAAAAAACTTTTTGTCGCATTTGACTAACACGTCGCAAAGGTTGCATCGCAAGTCGCCGGCAGGAGTTGCCGAAAACTCATGTGGATATTCCTGGCAAGTTTGCCTAACTTTCGCTATAGAAGATTTGGCTTGTTTGGCATCCTTTGCTTTGCAAGCTACAACTTAAAAGACCACGTATAAAGAGCGCAAGGCTTTTATAGTATTAGATTAATTGTCTAACAATTATGTATTTTTTTTATGCAAAGCACAAGATTCAAATAAAATACAAAATTTCAAGAACTTTTCAACATACACAACCCTAATAAGCTATCACAGCATTGTAGGAATATCTTAGTCGTGAATGTGACTTATGCATGTCCCACCTTATTTTCTTTACCTAACCCATATTAACCAAAAGGGGGCAGAATCACTCTTCCCCAGGAGAGGATGTAAGAAGCCCAAACATTTGACGCATAAACTTACTCAGCACAACCAGTGTAAAATATCAGCAACACAAAATAATGCACGACAAAGCGCAATGTTTCGACCTTATGGGTCTCATCAGGTGCATGACAACCAAAACAAATCACATGAAAACAAAGTCCTTGAAAGAACATTCCAATCCAAGTCCCAAGTCTGGTATAAGCAGTAGTAACCTGTATAACAAGTGAATGAGTTTCTACTGCACAACATCAAGCTAGGCTAACTTTAGATTTCAACAGCATCAATTTAAAAAATGATGGAAAATTTGGCTCAGAACATCTGCCAAAAAAAAAAACACAGTATACATCATTTTGAGAAGCCGGAAGTGCTTTTCATCGTTCGAAAACTAATTTATGCAAACCATATTTAGGAAAGATTTGTTCTTGATGAAAGCTTCCACAATAGCAGTCTTTCATCAAGAACAACCTTTTCATAATTTTTTTTTGTTTTTCCAAGAACCTTTTGGTTAATACGGGTTAGGTAAAGAAAGTATGGTGAGACATGCATAAGTCACATTCATAACTAAGATATTCCTATGATGCTGTGATAGCTTATTAGGGTTGTGTATGTTGAAAAGTTCTTGAAATTTTGTAATTATGTATTTATGCATCAACAATGACGTTTCATGCGTAAGTGCTATTTCCTTCTCAATTACCGCACGCATTATTGTGACGATAGTGCAAATATTGCAGCTATTTCAAAAGTTTAAAATCAAATAAAACTGCGCATAAAATTTTAATAGCAGCTCAAAAATTCAAAAAAATATTTAAAAAATATAAATTTGTTCGTTTTTGTAAGGAAATTTTTGATAAAGACAATTTTGACAAATTTTGACTTTATGCAAAATTTTGACTTTATTTTGACTTATAAAATCTACCAAAACAGACTCCTGAACATCTGAAACGAACGTTAGTACACATTTAATCATGTAACATGGTCCTGAAAAATTTTGACTTTGATGACTTGAGCGGGCCTTAATTATTACTAACAGTGGAACCACTCTCTGTGCTCAGTGTCCGGAACAAAAGTCAGAGTTGAGAGTTCATCTGTTCAAATCGTGTTGCCCCATCCTATAGCCTACTGAGAAATGAAAAAAATAATGGCGAGCTATTTCATTGTATTTATTAGACTGTGAACTGCTAGTCCCTTTTTTTTTCATTTCTTTTACGTAGTTAAGAATTCTGCAATGTCTCTTTGCAAATTTTAAATATAGAAAACAAAAACAGCAAATTTTTGAAAACGGCAACAATACAGATGAACTTCTTCAAAAAGCAATTGTTACATCGCAGCATTTTTGTAAATTTTGTGGACATACGTAGCAATGCTTTTTTGTTAAGTGGGCTCACTGTAAGAACTATAAATACACTGTGCTACTACGTTTATTGCTGTGTCATAATTGCGTAACAATGTGGAAATCTAGAATTTTCTGGCATCGTAAATTATTCTATAAATAGGGGGGATATTTGTTGTTGTATTCAGATGAATATTAGATGTGTTTCGAGTAAGGCTGTGTTGCTGCTTTGCTTTTCGTACTTTGTGGGTTATTGTTTGTGGAATAGTACGTAAGTTAATACAAAATCAGTCAATAATGTTGCTTACAAATCATTTTTTGTTAAATCGATTTCGGTTAATAAACCATCATCAGTACCTACAGTATACAAACACGCAATAAAATTTTTTTATTTAGATAGTAAGTACTGGAAAAATTGAAATAATTAAATGGACTGCTAAAAACGGAAACTGAAGATTCTAAAAAGTACTGTCTGTGATGCGGTCTTGAGTGAAAAAGGAGAAAGAAGAAGAGAAGATATCCATAGAATAAATCGACATTAAATAGACAATGTAGTAAAACAAATAAATGAATAAAAAATATAAATGGCGGGAAAAATATATAATGAATCCTAAGTAAATCCGTAGAAAATTATAAAATTATAATGAATCCGTAGTAACAACTAATTATAACGTCATGAAGCCCCTAAAATACGGACGGGTGAAGTTAAGGACATAATTACTGTGAAAATAAATTAGTATTTAATAACTGATTAGGGCTAAAAATATTTTTAAGGTTGAAAAAATCAAAAATTTGAAAAAATACAATACTATGAAGCGTAGAAAAGGTCAAGAGCGAAAAGGAATTCTCCGATCTAAGCAGGACTTACCTTGAATCTAACGAAAGAGCTAACTACCTGCGAGAAGCTCTGAATTTAAGCGGTCTGAACTAGAAGCTAACTAACTATCTGATCTAACAATCTAAAACTGCAGATCTCCTGCGTAGTCTAACTAAGCAAAAATTAAAGAAAAAAAACTCTAAAAAAAGTTTCTAAGAAAATCTAAAACTAGCTGAAACTGAGCGAGAGAAATACTGAAAGCTCCTAATCAAACGAATAAATTACGGCAAAGTGAAAGGAAATAGACGACAAGTTTGCGTTTATCAGGTCTGACATATTCAGATTCAAATGTTCTACCGATGCAAGTTTCTTTATTTTTGACGTTTCGCCTTCCATTCGGAAGGCTTTTTCAGAAATAACAAGCGCACACTCTAAACGTTTTTTGAAAATGCGAGAAAATTCACAAAAAACTGAAATTGCAACTATACATGACACCACATTAAAACTATTACTACACAAAAAACATATACGTTTCTATACCTACGGTATATCCTTGACAACACATTACTGAAGCACATTATATACAGAAGGCACAATCATATCATCACTTCTGTTTAAAACATTCATTGACAAAGCTTTGAGAAAAGTGAAAATTCATCGATTGATATTGAAAAATTGAAAAAATTAAAAGTGAAAAATTGAAAAAAGTGAAAATTCATTGAAAAAGTGAAAGGAGATGTAGGCCTGCGTATGAAACTGAAATAAAAGGATGGTTATGAAATCATATACGTCTAAAAGCAATAAAAATTACGTTGAAAAATCTTGGTAAATGGGTAAAGTAACACCTAGTGCATACATGAAAACTAAGATAAATAAAAATGCAAAAATATAGGTCTAGAAATTCTAGAAAACCTAAATAGGTAAAACAGTCTGGTTGGTATTAATTTCGGCCTTGGGTTTGCGTATCCATCGACTCTCAGAGACGTCTAACCTGTTTGTGTTTTGTGGTTCTTCAAGAAAAATTACATTAAAACAATCTGAAATTTTGGGCTTATTGGCGTGTGTCGAGTAAGGTAGTTATGATAGTGTTTGAGTAGGGCTGCCTGATCCGTGTTAATGTATTCTAAAAACTTATTGTTTCAAAAAGATCTGTGTGCCGTTTTTTCTGTATTGTTCTGAGTGCAAAAAAGATCTGTGTGCAAAAAGACCTTTGTGGGTTATTTTAAGAGAGTGTTAGCGAAAATTTTAGAGTGATTTGCATTGTTCTGGGAGGAATATTTTCCGAGTTACTAAATGTATAATTTGGTTATGTTGAGTGGCTTGTTTCTTTTTGGAAGTAGTAGATAAAATTTTTTCTTTTTGGTAGAGAAAAAATTTTTTTTGAAAGGATGGTTTGTTTCTTTTTGGAAGTGGTAGATTGCAAGATTTCCAAGGACCATTGGATATAATACTGATACTCTCACGTCGTTCTCTGGGATAGATAACGTTTCTGTTCTCATGAAACAGACAGTTGACTGAGCAAAAGCATTACATTCACAACACATCGCAAGTATCTGTAAGTAGCATGCTCAGCAGTCATGAGAAAACGCGCAACCCCGCTACCTATCCCAAGTACACTGCGACCTAGAATGCACGATAAAGGGTAACCGGTTAACATTTATTTCGACCTATAAGGTCTCATCAGGTGCACTAATTCCCATAAGCAGATCAGTCTGCCAGCACACTTTAACGCCTTGGAGGGCGGAGCTAGAAGCTCGCAAACAAGCAAAAACCGCTGCTTATATACACGTGATCGAGCATTACGTCATGGAGAGAAATGTTAACCGGTTACCCTTTATCGAGCACTCTAGGTCGCAGTGTACTTGGGATAGGTAGCGGGGTTGCGCGTTTTCTCATGACTGCTGAGCATGCTACTTACAAATACTTGCGATGTGTTGTGAATGTAATGTTTCTGTTCTCAGAATTAAAGGTTGAATCTTCTAGCCACATTTCAATATTGCGACATTCTTCCTCGCTTATTATGTGCTTGATCGTTTTATGCTCGAAAAATAAAATATTACTACTACTTACTACATGCAGTAAATTAGGCATCAACTGCGTTAATCGATAACTGATTACTTTGCTGACAGTCTTGCATTCTACATTAAGCAACGTAATAGTTTTGTAACTTGAAATATCCGTTGGATCTGATTTCTCGTGCCAAAGTGACATAACCTTGAGTAAAATTTTTACAATTGGGGACTCTGGAACGAATTTCATTTACTATTTTTAGTAAAATCGTCACCAATTATTTTTATAAAAATATTTTGCAATTCTTAGTTTTTCACAAGGTATGGTCATGGGAGGATGGTTTAAATTTATCTCTTTTAAAGTGTGAATGTTGGCCAAATCTTTTTTTAATTTTCTTAATTTATTACAATTGCCAAGGTTTTCGGCATGAGAAGGTATACTTTGATAGCTTGCAATTTTTTAAAATCACGTTTTCTAATTTCTTCTTTTACTTTACCAAATTTTGTTACCTCACGTTTACCACTAGCCAAATCATTGACTAAAGTACCGTAAACGGGGTGTATCCGGACGGCGGGGTGAATTCGGACAAGCACCGAGTAAAATTGTTTTTCTTTTTTTATTTGCTATTAGTATTCATTTTTTCAGGTTTAAAGCTATTTGGCTACTAGAGTAGCACATTGGCTTTAGTTGAACTACAATAACATTAATAAAAAGGTATTTACTGACCCTGAGCAAAGTTTTATTGCACCTTCATGACTTACTCAGTTTTTCAATAACTGCAAAACTTCATCGCTGGAGGCTGTCATTGAGGACGGTGGATCAAGTTTTTTATGAATAGTTACGCGCATTTTATAGCTCTGAAAGGTGGCGCGGTTTGATTTAGCAATTCCTAAGTGCTTTTGTACTAAACTTTAGTTCCAAATTTTTTACAGAAATTTAATACTTTTGGGGGTGAATTCGGACATGCTTAAAAACCATAAAAAAGTTTTAGGTGAACGCCAAATCAACATCTGCAACACGGTAAACTTGTGTAAAGCTGCATGGTAGCGCATAAATTCGGAAAAATAAACTTGAGGCCTGCTACGAAAAATAATGATATCAGAAAATTCGCACTTTACGACCATGTGTCAGGTAAAAACACAAAACGTCTAAGTGGGCAACCACTGCTAAATGAAGAAGCTGAAAATCGGCTTATAGAGAGAATTAATTGTTTGTGCTTAGTGGGTGACCCATTGACAACATGTGATATTATTCGTTGGGCTTTTTTGTAAGGCCCTTACTAGCTACGTGACGGCCTAAAACTGCTTGAGAATCGAGCCTGCTTCTATAGATCTTGATTAAGCGGAACAAAAACGTCACAGCTTGCATTTGATCATTGTGTTATTAACTATTTCGAAGTATCGTTTGACTATATGCGGTGGGTAAAAAACATAATGAGAAATATGTCAGTGGATCACACATCAAAAATGTTTCTGCTCAATACAACAGGCCTACTAACTAGCGCCGCAATTAAAAATGTCATCACACCCTATTGTTTGCTCGAATCCATCCGAATCCATCCCATATGCGCGGTAAACGCGCACAGGCACTGACTTTTCTTGAACTTAAACATGCTGTCCGAATTCACTCCAAATCGTGGAGTGAATTCGGACACAGTTTGATTATATATTAAGCAAATCCTGATTGACCTAATTTAAGTTCAAATGCTTAAAACGATAAAGTTGTTACTTGAGTGTCCACCACCGGTGGTTACAGCGAAATGTAACACATACAAAAAAAAAACTATTGCAAAAAAAGACTAAAAATCGTCCGGATTCACCCCGTTTTACGGTACTGAGCTTACATAAAAATCGTCCGGATTCACCCCGTTTTACGGTACTGAGCTTAACATCGTCGTCGATGTTTCTAGTTAGAGCCATCTTTAACGTCAGTGAAATTATAATTTTGTACCAATCTCGCTGCGTGAACAAAGCTGTAGGGCACAATAGATTCCAGTCTTCTTTCTCAAAGCTTTAAATTTTACAATAGCTCCATACCTGAGCATTCTATAGTAATCGATTTTGCATTCTCCGAAGAAATATTTCCTGACAGATGTAAAATTGCAAAAGTCATTCCTCTCCATAAATCTGGTGATTTTGAATGACCCCAGCAACTACCGTCCTACATCTATTTTTTTATTTAAACGTGTTTATTAAAATGGTCTATTTGAAAAACTCCAGCATAAATGCCTAACTCAATATTTGAACAAGAATAATGTACTTCTTTCAACCCAATAGAAATTCCAAACCAATTTCTTTGTTACTCATGCCACATTAAATATTACTACTTAGCATAGGTGGGCACATATCGCTAATTCGCTATTCCGCTAATTAGTGAAGTTAATTTTTTCACTAGCGGATTAGCTGTTCAGCTAACGTTCGAAAATATTAGCGGACTGGTTATCGAAGCTAATTTTTTTAGCCAATCCGCTAATCCGCTAGAATAAAAATGGTTGCTACCGCAGTTTTAATGAAGAAAAGCCTTTAAGTTGCCATATCTTCCCGTTTTTTTGTGCCAGAGAAATATCTACCGGTACTCTTCTAGCTAGGCGCTTAGATCAAGCAATAATAACTCCGTCAATGACATCATAATGCTGAGCTTGCACAATCACTGTTTCGACATGTAGGAGCCAAGAGGTTATAGTTAGTTAGTTAGTTAGTTGCATAATTATCCTCCTATCACGAGAAAGCGATCAATGCGCTATACGAGCTCGCCTGGGAGTTGCCAGCCATCTGTCTACCACACCAAGATGGGGTAATCCCGCTAAGTGCCTTTCCCAACGGCACAACAAGTATACTTGCCGGCTTGTTCTCCACACTGTCCCTTTAATGCTGAGCGTCAAGCAGGGAAGCTGTGAATACCAATTTTTAAAGTCATTGGTTTGACCCGACTCGGAATCAAACCAGAGTCTACAGCTCAAGAGACAGACGCTCCATACCACTCGGCCATCTGAGCTGTATACCACTCGTCCATCTGAGCTGTTGCCATCTGCGCTGTTATAGACCGGCAGCAGAGAGGAGTGAACATACCTTTTTTAGGTATCAATTGCTAAGTATATAGTGACCTACTACGTCAAAAACTATCGGCGAAAAGTGATTTCTGGCGGGTCAGATTGAATGCGTTTGGCGGTAATGGGGATCCACCCACCCAAAAAACGCTAGCGTACCTTTTCTAGGTACCGGTACCACATGAAACCTAGTGTAATTGAAAGCTTACATCGACCAGATTACGAAATGGTATGTGACAGAAATTTTTTCGGCTGCTTTACCTCCGATAAAAGCCCCCAAAGTTCGAGTGATGACGTCACAAAGGTACGCTAGCGTACCTTTTCTAGGTACCACATGAAACTTAGAGCAAACGAAAGCTTACATTGCACTGATGACAAAATGGTATGTGACAGAAATTGTTTCGACTGCTTTATCCCCGGCAAAAGCCCCCAAAGTTCGAATTATGACGTCATAGCGAAAAAATTTTGACTGAGAATAGCATGAAACTTTGTTCAAATCAACAGGGGCGTTGGCCATGTTAGTCATAATTAATGGTAAACTGTTAAAAAGGATGACACTCTTTGACTAACATTTATTTATTAATAGACACGAGCTTTCGCCAGTGTAACGCTGGCTTCATCAGGTGGCTGCAAAACATATAAGCACTAACAATAGTAAGCAAAAATCCGAAGTTAAAAAAAGTCTAAAATGTCTACGAAGCGGGCTAAAAATAAAAATAAAGTACTAACCTCGTAGGTGTGAGAGGTTAGAGTCTATAGATAGACAGATAGACTCTAACCTCTCACACTTCCACGAGGCTCACTGTTCCCTGCCTCTTCCAATCTACGAGGTTAGTACTTTATTTTTATTTTTAGCCCGCTTCATAGACATTAGACTTTTTTTAGCTTAGGATTTTTGCTTACTATCGTTAGTGCTTATATGTTTTGCAGCCACCTGATGAAGCCAGCGTTACACTGGCGAAAGCTCGTGTCTATTAATAAATAAATGGTAGTCAAAGATTGTCATCATTTTTAACAGTTTGCCATGAAACTTTGTGCAAACGAAAGCTTACAATGCACTGATTACGAAATGTAATGTGACAAAAATTTTTTCGGCTGTTTTACCTCCGGTGGAAGCTTCCAAAGTTCGAGTTATGACGTCACATTAAAAATGACGTCATAACTGAGACGTTTGCTGTATTTTTGCTATGACGTCATGATTCAAACTTTGGGAGCTTCTGCCTGGGGTGAAGCAGGCGAAAAAATATCTGTCACACACTCTTACCGCAAGTTTCCATTCCGGTCTGTAGAATTGAACGGTTCGCTCTGTTTATTGTCTACCGAGATTCTGAAAGCTTCTGTAGGCCTAATCATTTGTTGGGTTTTCAAGCTTTGCTATAATACTGTGATTGATTGGTATCTGCGCAATTGTATAGGCACTAATTGCAAACTGTTCGAAATGTGATTTCCTGCCACGTTGCGGTTCAAACTTGAAAGCGCAGAGTACGTAGTGCATTAGAGTTGAAGAAATTATTGGTTGCAACTGGACAGTTTATTGAGTAATAATTCTGTTCTATCTAACGTGCAAATTGCTATTGATTCTATTTGAATAAGATCTTGAGTTGTGTAGCGACGACACTGTAGTTTACTGTTAGATCCTGATGCGAAAACTGTTGGTAAGTGTACTCTTTATTATTTCTCTTTGTGGTATTTAATTAAATTTATGTTTCGTAGTCGTATGTTTCTTTGATATTGCGTTAATCGTTTATATAATATTTTGTTTATTTATTTTCTCTACGTTCTATAACTTATTTGATAGAAAACCACTATCACTGTTCGGAAGTGCGTTTTGAGTCCTAGCATTAGCGAAGCTGCCGCTACACATACCATTTCGTGATCTGGCTAATCTAAGCATTCTAATCTAAACATTCGTTTCCACCAGGTTTCATTTGGTATCTAGAAAAAGTATGCTAGCGTTTCTTCGGGGTCTTTGGGCCCCATTATTACGGCCAAACGCATTCAATCTGACCCGGCAGAAATCACTTTTCGCCGATAGTTTTTGACGTAGTAAGTCGCAATACACTTGGTTATTGGTACCTAGAAAAGGTATGCTAACCCCTCTCAGGTGCCGGTCTATCAACCTTGCATTTCGCGAAGGCGCGATAGTCAGACATGGTCAGATTGGTCAGACCGACGCTTATTTTAGTAGGCCTACTGTGTTTATTTCCCTGCTCTACTCATTTCGGCTATGTGCTTATTTCAGTAGTTTGCCAATTTCACTGCTGAGTTAATTTCAATGCTATAAGTTCTTTCAGCGTGTGCCCAAAACCTTGACCATATACCGTGCTATTAAATAAACTTTCGGAAATTGCGTTGATACGATATTGTTTAGATTTGGCTGATCAACTGAAAAACGTGATATTAAAATGATTACTACAAGTTACAAAGTTGATTTTTCGTTGTTTCTGTTTCGAATTATAAACTCATGATTAACTAGCGGATTAGCGGCTAGCGTTGGCTTCCGCTAACGAAAAATTCATGTTATCGGATTAGCGTTAGCGAAGCTAATTTTTTTGATTATCGGACTAACTGTTAGCGGAGTTAATTTTTGCATTAGCTGTGCCCATTTAAGCTACTTAGGCATATGACAATATTAACAACAATTTCCAGGCTTACTTTTTTTGGATCTTAAAAAAGCCTTCGACACGGTCAACCACAAAATTCTTGAATTTAAACTAAACCACTATGGCAGCAGTTCCGAAATTTTGTGTGCTTTGAGTCTGCTCTGCATCTCGAAATTTTGCAATGGAAAAATAGTGCCTGGAAGATTTACTTGTGAAAGAATTACGTAGTTATACGTCACAATGCGCAACTTGCCCGTATGTGGTATGTTGTGTAACAATAGCTCGTTGCATGATGAATAATATAGCATTGTTACAATCTACTCGCGACAAGATTGATATTGAACGCGAAATGCGTGTTGCAGTATCCAATATTGAACCGCGATTTCATAAAATGTGTACAGAGCAAGAAGCTTACACCTCACATTAAGTGCATACGTTTTTCAATATTTTGCTACTGCACAATAAATTATTATGTTTTAAATACAACTTTTTGATGAAATTTAAAATGTGTTACTTTTAGCGTAATTACGGCGCCGCAAGTTTTGTTAAGTTTTTAAAGGGCGCCTCCAACAAAAAGTTTGGGAACCGCTGCACTATGGTATTATATTCGTGCACAAGCACTTAAGTTATTTACGTCGTTTCTCGAAAAATATCAATATGTTTCGGTCTATATGAATCCAACTCAACTAATGAATAAAACCCTTGCAGTGTACCCCAAAGCTATACTCTTGGACTGTTACTTTTTCTGTTATATGTAAACGATTTACCAAACACTATGCAAACTACTCCAAGATTATTTGAAGACGATGCTTGCATCGGTGTAAATCACCGCAAGCTATCAAACCTTCAAAATATTCTAAACACAAAACTAGACGCTCTTTCAAAATGGTGCAATGATAATCAACTTACTATACACCCTACTAAAAGCAAAGCTTTAATAATGCCCCCCAAAATAAATGCAAATACTGAAAATTTTGATATTAGAATCAATAACGTGCTTCAAATGAATGTGTCAAATATTTAGGAATCTTAGTTGATTCAAAACTTAATTGCAATGCCTACAGTAAAACTATAGAGCTGAAATAGTCAAGAGCGATTGGTATAACTGCCAAACTGAAACCTATCCTGCCTCAAAATGTATTACTGCAGCTCTGCTACGCCCTAATTCATCCACACTCTTGTGCGGATTAAGTGTTTGGGGTTTTACTAACCCTCCAAGCTAAAAAAGCTCTCAATGCTTCAAAATAAGGCAGTCAAAATAATAGGAGGAGGCAAAATGTTTGATAGAGCTACCCCTTTTATACTAAACTTTGCGCTCTAAAGTTCAAAGACTTAAAGACGAACGATATTGCTAAATTGACCTACAACTTCATTCATCGACCTAATTTTTTACCGACCATGTTATCAAATTGTTCAAGCAAAAAGCGTATCCCAACGACAAATCAGATCTTCACTGACACATCAAGACCCCTTTTATATTCCACTATATCATTCAAACAAATTGCACAGAAGCCTGAAGTATCAAGGTGTCAAGATTTGGAATTCAATTCCACTAGAAAGTAGAAATTCTTTATCCCGATCCTTTTCTTTTTTGAACTTAAAAGCCATCTCATTCAACTTTATCAAATACTATCAAACTATCAAATTCAACTATACGTTCCAATAATCGACTCGCTAACTCATTAGCGCACCCAGTGGCACACTTATTACCCTGTAACCGCCCATCTTGTGATAAATATTTAAGTGAAGAATCACAAAAGGTGAAAAAGATGTTGGCATGGGCCTAATCTAAAAAGTGCACAATCTACCTTGCACGTCCAGAGCTAATTAATGAGTGGAAATTGCTTGGGGCTGGGTGGTCTTGCATTGGGTGGAAATTGAGAAATGGGTGGAAATTGGTGGGGGCTGGGTGTTTCGCGCAATTGCTCTCTTCGGGAGTTCTTATTCCTGGGAAGTGGGGTCGTGCGGGGCGGTTTGTTCGGTTGACTGGCTTCTGGTAGTTTTTTTAATAACGGAAAAATCAAATAATCTACGGGTGGCTGCAGACTCGATGACCCTAAAAGATTCCTCAATCTTGTCAGTTTGTCGTCAAATTCTCCGGCATATTGTTGCCTTGAATTATATCTAAAATAAAAGCATCTATCTATTATCCAGCCAGTAAACTCCATGCTCATTAATTTGTTTTTTATAAAAATACCAAAAGTACTTTGCACATACAAATACAAAAACAATTTTGCTCATCATTTGGCGAATTGGTCTCACCTACAGGAGCATAAAAATTGGACTTAGATGACCTTGCGGTTTTACACTGTCTTCCTCCTGCTCTTTTTTTCGTTTTGGAAAATTCGTAAGTTTTCTTGCAGCAACAACGGGCCGAGAAAATAAACTTTACGACTGATTCGGTGTCGTGCAGGGCACCTTGGTAATTTTAGTGAACCACAAACATTTATCAGGTGTTCCCTGGGTTGTTCCACATCTGCTTTTGTATATCTCTATATCTCTTTGAAACGCACATGAACATTCAAATAAAAAAAAAAACAGAGAAATCATGTCTTTGGCTGCACCAATGCTTTTTCCTATAAAAATATTGTACACAGCGCAATTTCATCATTTTTTTTTTAATTTTGCTTTTCTCTAGTTTATTCATTTGTTTCTTATTATCTCATATTTAGATAAAATTTAAAAAGCGCCGAAAACATTATTTAAATTTAGGTAGTCTTGAAAAAGACTGTTTTTGAACCAAACATTTTCGTCTCGCTCTCTTCAGGGTTCAACGCGAAAGTAAATTGATAAGGAAGAAATGGTCTATTATATTACTGTATCATCAGCTTCATCAAAAAATCTGCAACAACAAAAAAAGGAAAAGGGCTGTGATTGGTTGTTGAAGGACGCTTGTGATTGGTCGAATATGGATGAACTTTAGAATCCAACTATCGGAGAATTCGCAGCGAGTAGACAAATTCCTTTTGACGGCACAACCTATTCTGTGCATCAAAACGCTGAAACTTATTCTGTGCCGTCAAAAGGAATTTGCCTACTCGCTGCGAATTCTCCGATAGTTGGATTCTAAAGTTCATCCATATTCGACCAATCACAAGCGTCCTTCAACAACCAATCACAGCTCTTTTCCTTTTTTTGTTGTTGCAGATTTTTTGATGAAGCTGATGATACAGTAATATAATAGACCATTTCTTCCTTATCAATTTACTTTCGCGTTGAACCCTGAAGAGAGCGAGACGAAAATGTTTGGTTCAAAAACAGTCTTTTTCAAGACTACCTAAATTTAAATAATGTTTTCGGCGCTTTTTAAATCTGTTTTGAAATTCTGTACCACCAAAAAGCTTTTCAGATATTTAGATTTCGGAATCCGCATTTGCCGGTCTTTCCAACCTCCAGACGCTGCAACTTGCGGAAGGGAAAATAAGTGACATCGACAGGATGGCATTCTGGAATCTCTCAAAACTGCAGAGCTTAGATCTTTCGGGAAATCAATTGACCACTCCAGAGATAGCTTGGTTTGATTCGTTTCAACCTAAAAATCTGAGGACTGTCACTTTGAACAACAATCCCTGGTTATGTGTATGCTCTTCATTGCCATATAAAGAATGGGTGATGGCAGGAGCAAATGGATTAAAGCCGTACTCGCTTTCAGTTCGATGTGATGACCCTATGCTAGTCAAAGGTAAGCTTAGGAACATGTCTTCGTAAATAGTTTCATTATTGGTAATACTATGTAATATAAACAAGACTTATAGTAAATGATGAAGCTGAATTTCAGTTCCTCAGCGACACAATCAATGTATTGCTTTTAAATTTGAGACAACGCTTAGAGTTGAATATTTGGTCTATACAATTCCGTGCGCAGGTTACCGACTCATGGTGACGGGTTCGATTCACTGCTGGAACTGATTACAAATACACACTGCGTATACATGGAATGGCTGCTGACTTGAAAAGCGCAAGCTCGCTTAGCAGTTTCGCTTAATCGCTGCTAAATTTTCGGTTTAATAAATTACAAAATTTCCCTTAAACATAGTCCAATTTCGCAATCATTTGGTTCAAAGATACAAACGGCTTCAAGAACAAACCAAAATGACCACTCTAGCAAAATGAAAGCATAGTCATAAACCTTATTTTCCAAGACTTGAAAAGCGCAAAGAACTCTAAATTTGGCCAGAAGTTTGCCAGGTTACTAGAAACTTTCTGCGCACTCGAAACGAACTTTGGAAGATTACGCTTTTTTACCTCGAATTAATAGATCAGTCCCGAACAACAGCGGTTAATTACGTTGCCTCGCAAATAAATATCCAATCTGTTGATGAGGGTGTGAAGGTACAGATTTGCAATTTCGCAAGTGGACATTTTAAAATTATTTCCACGTGATAAACTGAGGTAACTCACGGGAAAAAAAGACGCGTGCAGAATATTTTTTAGTGAGTCCAGCGTAGGAAACCTACGCTTCATACGAAACCTATGCTTACGAAACCTACGCTTCAAGTGAATTGAAGCGTAGGTTTCGTATGGCGCGGTTAGCGATGATGGAGACCGTTGTCGTACACAATAAAAGTAATGTGCTATTTTGATTTCAGCGCTTTTAATATCTTTAAGATCGACCAAGTTGTAGTCCGACTAGTTAGTGCTTAGTTTGTGGTATGACAGGCTAGCCTAATTTGCTGGTACCTTTTTCTGCAACGCGGTTTTCTTTCGAAATACCCGGGATAATAATAGTAATTGAGGTTATTTTCAAATTATATTGAGCTGAAAATTCAACAGTAATTGAGGGAGACTGCGAAGTGAGCTTGCGCTCTTCGAGTCAGCAGCTACCCGTTACATATGTCAAATGCGATCGGCTCCAGGCGCGAATCGAACCCGTCACGTAGGATCTGTCACCTGCGCGCGGTACCGCTAAGCCATGTCGCTGACACGGGATAGGTTGAGGCCTATACTCGCTATCGTACACGTTTGGGAAATTTCTCTGGCGTCATGAACGTTTAACTTTGTTTGTCATTGAGCTGTTATTTTGAGTTTCTCTTTTTGCTTTGAGTCTTTATTAAATTTGTTTTCTTTTCTACATTAAATTTGGCTCTATTCTGACCTGTACCGCAAAGACGGTGGGAGGCCGGTGCAAATGAACCGGAGTCCACGCTATGGATGTTTGATCTTTTTTCTTCAGAGGATGCTTCTTCATCGTCAAAGTGATGTGCGCAGGTGGAATTTAGGTAAAGTAACTAGCAAATCGCACAAATTAAAACTGTCAATCATAGTATGCAATTGAGCTAAGATTTGATTGAAGTTGAAGCAAAATTTGAAACAACAATTGGCGCATAAAAAAGGGATAACTACAGTACCGGTACCATTATAGAGGACAAAAAATAAAGCCACAGTAAATCTCAAAACTGGACAACTTAGATTCAGCTGTGATCATCAGCAGTGTAAGCAAGGCAGTAAATTCCTTTCGGTTTTGTACTACCTTGCTTACACTGCTGATGATCACAGCTAATATGTGTTGTCGAAACGTTGAGTTTTGAGGTTTGCTGCGGCTTTATTTCTACTCAAGCTATTTCCGTCCCATGTTTATTGCATTGTAGAGGGAATAGTCGCCGATTATAGTCAAACAATCAAGCACAACTTTTATTTCTGACCGCCAACAATAACTGATCAAAATAACGCATGAAAATAGAATAGTACAGTGAACCCTCCTTTATCGCGGGGGATACGTTCCAAAAATAACCCACGATAGGTGAAATTCGCGAAGTCAGCTTTATTTTTTACTGTTATTTTACAATGCAACACTGTACTGTACTGTACTGCAGAATGAAACAAAAAATAAACCCAAAATGTGTTTAGGAAATAGAAATATTTACGGTTTCTTACAAATAACCATAATAGTTTAAAGAACGATGTTGTAAAACAATATTAACGAAACAATTAATGTATGTTTACAAGCCAATAAGGATTCACTGTAAAAAAAGCTCTGTAAAAAATTCCGCGAAGCAGCGATAGGTGAAGCGCGACATTGCGAGGGATCACTGTATAGTAGTCGGGTAGTACGGCCTGTACTGACTCCATATAATAAAATCTTCTTATTCACATAGAATACAGTAGAACAGAATCGAATACCATTAAATGCACTCCTTCACCTCAACTTACTTTACATCAGAGGTTCTTAACCTGTGGGTAATTACCCCCCACTAGTGGGGAATTTGAGGATTTCAGGTGGGTACTTTGAAGTTTTGGAACACAACAGTTTAGGATAGGTCATAAATCAGTGGTTCTCAACCTATGTCCCCCCCCCCCTTTTGAAATATAAGCTGAGAACGTGAAGACCTTTATTTGTTTGTTTTGTTATATTTTTTGGTCTTCAATTGATTTCGGGCGGTAGAATGAACGTCGAAAATTGCGCCCCCCCCCCCCTTTACAAACTTCTGGGCACGCCCCTGACTGATGTGTGTTTAATGACTCGTAATATTGAAAGTGGCTGAATATAAAAGGTTAAGAACCACTGCTCTACATACTCTGAGATCTGTATGGTCTTTGCACTCTAATTTTACCAGGGAGTCGAACCGTTTAAAATATCGCTCCGGTTCAGGTTCAAGACTTTTCAAAAACTTGGGTTCATGTTCGGTTCGAGTTCAGTTGCACCAAAATTTAATTTAAAGGTTCGGTTCGGGTTCATCGAAACCAAATTTTCAAGGTTCGGGTTGGATTCAGGTTCACAGATTTGAAACATTAAAGGTTCGGGTTCGGCTCAAGTTCAGTGATCTCAAATTTAAACGGTTCGGTTCGGGTTCACCAAAAAAGCGGTTTTTACCGGTTCGCGGTTCAGGTTCGGGTTCGGTTCGATTCCTTGGTGATGAGATCCAATTATTATCTCTGTTTGGTGAATTACAACAAGTACCAAATAAAATTTTTAAAAAATACGATTCAAAACATCAGTCCGAAAACCTAATCTAAGCAAATATCAAGAGCGCCTCCGTCGTTTCAAAAGAACCAAGCATAATTTCGATTTAAATCAACAAAGCTTGTTGCAGTTACATAATTTTTGAATCGGCACCACATACATTTTAAAATGCACTCAAGCAAAACGAAAAGCTGACAATAAAGTTGATAACAAATTTCCACCGAAACAGCATAGCCTATTTATGGAAACTGTACGGATTTTTTTGAGTTTCTTAATCAGGAATATGGAACTTCTACTTGTGGCATATTAAACAATTTACCTTAATGAAATAATGAGGCCTACTAACGTGTGACAATGCTTCACTTCAAAATCTTTTATTTGGCCAAAAACTAAATTAGAGTCTTGTATCATTAAAATAACGAAATATAAATTGCATGCCCGAATCAATTAAGAATAAATAAAAGTGTAAAAACAGGAGAGCTTACGAATCAAAAATAATTGTGACACGCAAAGCTTACGAATCAAATTTAAAACTAAAATGAAATAAATTTTTGCCTTAAAAAATCCATAAAAAATCTTCTAATAGCCACAGAAAATTGTAGGTACGCTTATATTGCAAAAACAGAGCGCTTATTTTTTCCTGTATTTACTCATATATTTATCCTCATTCGCAAGACCCAGCAAACATCGATTGTTGGCCGTATGTTGGCAAGAAGTTCGTTGCAGCATTGGCACGATGTAAATTACCAACGTTGGCCAGATACTAGGTACACCAATTTGCCGCATCGGCCCATCAGTTGGCAACTACAGTTGACCAACATTGAAACTAACAAATGGTCAACATCTGGTTGTATGTTAGAACCACTTCTGGCCAACGTTTAACACTGCCGCTGGCCAACCTGAGAAACGTACTTCTAACCATCATCGAATTTTATATTAAAACCACTGCTGGCCAACATTTTAGACTGCCGCTTGCCAACTTGGGAAACCTACTTCTAACCATTATCGAGTTTTATGAGTAAATGGTAACTGTTGTTGCTCAGCAGTAGTAACTACCTCTGGCTAATACCGCACCGGCACTATATTCCTGGCATTCACTAGTTTTACGTTGAAACTGCTGGTAAACAACGCAAAACCACAGTGTTATCTATATGACCAACGTCGTCTAACTTTTGTGAATGGCAATATAGAAAAAATAGGTAAAAATCGGTATATTGTTGGATAGATTAATTGAACTGTAAAATCATTCGTAAAGTTACTTTTGAAAGTTTAATAAAAAGAAAAATCGACGCGAAGGAAAGAGCAAACACAAAACCACAGTAACGAAATACAGAACACAACAACACTCCAAAAAGTTAACTATTTTGATGTTCAGCACTGGAACAGCTTGGTTCCTCTTCAAAAGAAACATCTAAAAACAAAAAATAATATTTTATTGTAGCGGGAGTCAATAAGCTGCCTAAGCAAAAACTTTTTAAAAAATTATTTCTAATGTCACTCATTTTGCTTCGCCCCTACTCAAAACTGAAGACAAATTTCAGCTGATGCAATTAAGCAAAACCTGTCTTTTAATAATAAATGCGATGACACGACACAGAGTTGCTGAAGTGCCAGATGTTTTTATCATCGATCTTAATGCATCTTGGTAAGCAGAAGGTAATATTGTGGTTGGTACAGCTTTCAACAGCGTATGCTGCGGCGAAACGCTTTCAGCTGCGTAACCCAGTGCTTCACACGCCTGCTAGTGCTATGCGGTTGAAAGACTAGTTTCGGTAATCGATCGAAAGCAAAAATGACATAAAAAACGATATCCATAGCTACATCAAGAAACATCAAACCAAAGACTTGAAAACCGGTATTCACAGCTTCCCTGCTTGACGTTCAGCAATAATGGTATAGTGTGTAGATCAAGCCGGTAAGTTAACACTTTGCAGTTGGGAACGGCGCTCAACGGCATTCCACGATCTTAAAGTGGTATAAGAATAAACTAAAAGTACCGTGCTGCCAGTGACTCGTCATGCAGCATCTCTACATTCGTAGATGTGTTGCCTTATGCCTACGTACTAAGTGGCCGAATGGGGCATCACTGACTCGTGACACGCCTCAGTGCATAACACCGGCATTAAAAGATGAATGAATGATCCATTATAGTTGCGAAAAAAACAAAGCATCAAACTACAATTTTTAATAAAGATTTGTGAAAACAAGCCGTCAAAATATTCAGGTAGTCTTTTCTTTTCTAAGCGAGCTAACAAGCTTAATGACCCAACAAAATGCTGAATTGATATGAAACCGGATAAACTCTTATTTAGCACATACTGTATACAAAATAACCGAATATACCGTACTCTGTCTAAATCTAGTAAGGCCTCCAGACAAAAAGCTGTAAAAGATGAATTAGGAAACGTAGCTGTAACTTTCAGTTCAATCGCCTATTGAAAATTAATTCCAGTTGCTGATACTCTAACTTCAAGCGTAATGATACAGTAAATTACAGTTCGTTAACTTTAATCAATGAGTGTGAACAATGCTTATTGCAATTTTTAAAAATCTTAGCGACAACAACTCTTTTTAAGTTTTCCACAGAACCAAATGCATATTTTCTGGTCTTGGTAGAGTTTTCAATCTTTTCTTTTCTAGTTCGCGATATAGTATGCATCATCTCGTGAGCAATTAAAGCTGGCATGGTGCGGCTGATGCAATCCGCCACATTTTTTTCACCAATTTGGCTACAACTTGTCACCTATGTGAAATAAAGTTTTCTTTACCACGATCTCTTAAGGAACTAGAAAATCTCTGAGAAATGTAGAATAATAGATCGAATTGTTTGGTTTATCATCGTTGGCATGGACAGGACCAGGTTTCAGGATTACTATCGCGAGACACGATGCAAGTTGATTTAAGCCAAATTATGGCTGTTAATTTGCTTCTTGTTATTTTTATTTGGAGCAATCAAGAAAAATTAATCTTAACCATCATCAAAACATAGTCAATATCCAATAAGCCACGCAGCTGATTCAGCAGTATGTATACCCAATTCGCAGAGTAAACGGCCGAAAAAATATCTAAATGGCTTCACAACATATTACTCCAATTCAAAAAGGGGCGTCTTTTTCAGCTATGTACAGTAGGCTACTCTTCTTCGACCTTGATGCAAAGGTAAAAAAGAAGGTTTAATTTCTGCTAGTAAATTAACAATCTTATGAAAAACACAACTGGTGACCTCCTGAAATTAGATCTCACATCAAAGCACAAAAATTGATCTAGTTTAAGAATCCTAAATATAGCTCTAATTTCCAACGCCTCACTAAGTAGTAGTATCATTAGCTTAACAACACAGATTGAAAAAATGCAACTCACCATAGCTTTGTAATCATTGTTTAATTCTTCATCATTTCAAGCAAACTTTCAAATACTGGCCTACCCGACTATTTTCTAAGAAGTATGGAGGTACCTGTACTAAAGAACTGACAGTGAGTATCCTTCAGAGTTCCTACGCTTTAAAAAAAATTTCCCGACTTTTTCCATACCAAAACTTGAATACAACATAAGCCTTGTTTGTACACCTAATGTCGTCTGAAATTAAAAAAAAAACAACCTTTTCAAAATCACATCATAAAAATTCCTACATTCCCACATGTTTTTTCATTGTGACCATAAAAACACCCGCTACATGAAAAGTGCAAGATACACCAAATTTAAACTTATTTAAGAAAGACAGGGTTTATTTTGCCGCTAAGGGCAAAATAGTTCTTAGGTTTATTTTGGCGGTAGCCGCTAAAATCAGCATCTACTTCCCCTACTTTCGGCAAAATAGACCTAAAAGTTATTTTGCCGGCGCTTTCACTACGTAAAAGGATAGCGCTATATACGGCAAAATAGACACTTTCTTCAAGAGATTAAAATTAATCAACCGTAAAACCTGTATTTGACCGCCACGGCGCTCTATTTTTCAACCCTTCCCCTATGGTATAAAAAGGCCTACGTAAAGTATATCCAATCTAATGAAATTACTTTCGACATGGTTTTGTGTAAATTGTTTGCAGATCATTTTTCCTTACTTTTTCAACACTAAAGCAAAAAATCTCTTTTTCCTCACCATTTCCCTGTCGGAAAATACTATTACAAAATTCCATACTAATTCCCCACTGCGGGGGAAGACTCAACCTTGGCAAAGCTGCTGGCCTCGCGCAAAAACTGGTGGGCTAAATCCTTTTAAACGCGTTAATGCAGGGCAAAGTTAATTGTTGTTCCAAAGTTAATCATGCCTCGTCACCGAAAAAGGATTGTAATTACCTTATTACTGCAATACTCGAAACAAAGAAAGGAAAAAAACTAATAATCATGCATAGCATGATGCTTTACACTGATTTTTACTATTCTTTCTCCTTAATGAATGCTGATTTCTTCTATTTTTTTTTGTTTGACTCAAGTCATAACTCTGAAGTCTGACTGTCTGAACAAGGACCAGTGTTGCCAGATCTCAATTTACTCAAGTATCTAGATTGTTTACCAAAAGTATCTAGAAAGTAGCTAGATTTTTGATCAAACGGCATCTAAACGACAAAAGTATCTAGATTAGTATCTAACTACAAAAAGTGCGTTAATGCGACAGAAAACAAGCGATATTACGGAGTCTGACATGAAGTAACTTATATACAGCATTTAATAATAATACACATTCAGTTTTTCGAGAAATATTCTGCCTAATAAAGACACATTTTAGTTGCAGTGACATCGAAACATCTTTTAACACATCATAGTCACACATTCAAGCAAAAAATGAATGAAAATAAACACAACAGAAAAATATCATGGATCAGCTAGTCAAGTCATATAATTAGCTTTCAGCAATAGGCTCTACAATGGTTTTAAATGGGCTAAACTTTGAATTCAGTAGTTTCATGAACTTCCTGGTAAACTTACGCACTAACAGTGTAGGCTACATATATTAGCATAAGCATTTGTGAACCTTGAGCACAGCACACTATCCTTTTCAATACTGTAGGCTTACTCCATTGCAACTTTACACAAAACAATCTAAAAAATTAACTGCTCATGTGCTCAAGCAAAGTTTTTCAACAAAACACCACAGTATTCCAAAAGTCTACAAGACGAATGTGTATTGTGTAGAGGCGAAGCCTAAAACACTTAAAGTTTGAAAAAGGTTCGAAAAAGCAAACCGTTTGCAGGATTTAAAAAAAAGGACTATACCTCTAAGTAGTCTTTTTTTAGGACGCACTTCGTTTTACTTATTTAAAATTGATTTTCGTTACGCTGCGGTTAGAAAATCTATCATTTCCGGTGTTTATTGGCTATAACTCGTAATAATGGAGCTAACAATACTAACAATACAAACAATGCTAAAATGCTAACAATGCTAAAGCTAATTTGTTCATGTTCAGGGAGCGTCGGCTCTGTGCGTGTCCTACCACCGCCTTCTTTAACACTGCTCGGTACAAACCAACTTGTCTGTTAACGAATTATAATCCAAGTTGTACACGCCTCACTACACGCCGCTAACTTGATCCCGCACAACAAGAAAGAGAACAACCACGCTTGCGGCAGTTGCAGCCAGCAAAACCAAATAAACACAATTGTGACGTAGCAAAATACAAATCTACCTAGAATTAGCAGTGCGACTGCTACAGGCCTACCGGTACTGAGCTGAACACTCAGAAGAATGGCTCATAAAATTAAAGCGATAATTTCTGGCATTCTTCCGCGAAGGGATAAAACAATAAACAAACTGGATAGTTATAGAAGTATCGAGATTAGTAGCTAGGATCTAGACCAAAAAATTGGTATCTAAGGGGACGAAAAAAGTATCTAGATCTAGATACTAAGTAGCTAAGTTGGCAACACTGACAAGGACAATCGCGAAGTCTGACCGCATGTACTTTCCGCAAAGAAAAAATTGCGCCAAAATGGGTCGAACACGTGACTAACATTAAAGCACGTTGATTGGATGGCAATTTATCTTTTTCCCTAGAAAAAAGAAAAAAGCTTCAAACGATGTTGAAACGATTTACATGCATGAATGGTTGCTGTACTGTATCTTGGTCACTACGTTTTATTCTTTTAGCGGCGAAAATTACAATCATCTTGACCCTAGAACTTTACTTTTCAAGAAAACCTTAACAATTTTGACCAAAGAAGAGATTAAGATTAGTAAATCATGACACCGCTACAAAAATTATTTCTTCTATTTTCCTTTGATAAATATGAAGAATTTTGTCTAGCAATCGCGTTTTACCAAAATCTGGCAACGCTGCAGGCAGAAGTGGTTTTCATAGTTTGTCCATGGATGACATTTTTGTAGCAGTAGCAATTAATTGGCTTGAATTTGTTGATTAAATGTTTCAAATATTTATCGGCGACGATAAGTATTTTTATATAGGCAGTAGGGTATTGTCATGTAAGCAGCGTTGGTACTGAATCTAGCCAACATCTTGCCAGCGTGCGAGAAAACCTTAGACTAAAATGACGCCGCTTTCGCTTTAGCCGACGTAACGCAGCAAAATCGCTGACAAAATATGTTTCATATGCTGTGTAAAAGCAAACACCATGGTTTGATTCGGTTAGTTGGTAAAAAAATACTATTTCACGTTGATATTGCAATGTTGGCAAAAACGTTGGCCAAACATCGTACATAAGTTAGAAAAGCTCTCCATCCAACTTCAAGCAATTCCTTCATTTTTTAAAAACAGTTTCAAGTAAAAATGCTAAAAATAACAAAAATACATGAAAAAACAATATTATGATCTGATAAGTGCTAAACAAGTAAACTCATAGCCGTAGGAGGCGGGGGGGCGGTCGCCCCCCCATTTTGGTCAAAACATCGAAAATTCGGGCAAATAGTTTTTTTATGCGGGCACACACTTTGAGATAAAACAGATCAAACCGGATGACTTGTTAACCCGCAACTTATGATTTTGTTTTGCTTAAAAAATATAGTGACATTTTGCCACCAGCGGATAAATAGGTCTAAACACGATTTACCCGTTTGTGGCAAAATAGGCCTATTTGCCACTAGGGTCGCGCTCACCTTCACATGACATAGGCCTATTGGTATGTTCAAAATTTACTTACAAAACTGCAATGCGCTGTGAACAACCCTTGTTACTGTTATTGTTAGTCCAGTGGTATGACCGGTATGACATAAGACCGCAGTTCTGGTTAAAGGCCTTGTCAGATTAGCGTAGGCCAAGTGGGTTCTAGGCCTAGTCAGACTGGTCAGTTTCTAGACCTAGTCAGACTGCTCAGTTATGAACAAAACTTCAACAGGATTTTGACTGGATGAGTTGCTGATAGCTGACTTGTTGAAATGTTGAATGGTAGGCTACTGGTGAGGTAGGTAATAAATTGATGATTGCAATTTTTCCGCGTTACATTTTTATTTTTTCGGGTTACATGGTTAGGCCTAAGGTTTTTCCGTTTTATTTTTAGCATTAAGATTAGGGTTTTTTTTCGTTGAATTTAGGGCAGAATTGGGTTTTAGATCTGAGTTGCATTTTTGAGTTTTCAGCCTATCATGAAAATTAAATACCGTACCTAATGCTGAAGTAGCTGATAGTAGAGAGACTATCATAGGTCTATAGCGATAAGTTTATAGTTTTGTTGGAAAGCTGGCAGCAAAATACAGGTTGGCCTATACAGTTTAGGCCAACCTACAGGTTATAAAACTACCGGTATCGGTAAACAACTAAAATGTCTTAAACCGAACAGATGCCGAAAAATTAGAACAGCGTTAATAGATGATTGATGAGCACAAGTAGGCCTATCAAGTTTTGTAGGCCCACTGGTAGCCAGCAATTAGAAGTGTTTTATCAAGTACCAAACTGCCAAAAGAGAACTTAAAGAACAGGTGATAACATGATATTTTCAAATCATGAGATTCAAAATGTAAAGTTGCATGGTGTTCGACAGAATCTTTATCTGATTTCTAATTCTCATTACTTGACATTGCAATTTAGGTTGGTAGGATAACTCTAGCTATCTGGCTACAATATAACTCTTAATTTGTATTTCTGGTTAAAAATTAGTCATTATCTGAATATTCTTTCATATTTAGCAGTTTTTTTGTGCGGTACCAACTGCATTTACCACAGTTTTGTTTAACAAGTACTGATATAATTTATTTAATACCATTATTGATTCGCTAAAAAATGAATCAAAACTATTTATTTTGTCAAATGTCACAAAAAGGGTTGACTCGCAAAAAAGGATGCATTATTAAATTGGTTCCAATAAACTCACTTACTTCGCATAATATTTGGGCAAGCAAACAAATATTGGGGCAATTTTGTGTTCGCCCCCCCAAAATGTTTTAGTCTCCCACGGGTATGAGTAAACATGTCATATGTTGGCAATGTTGGCGGAAACCCGCAGAAGTTGCCGATCTCGAGCCAACATTTCCGATGTTTTGCCAACTTCGGAAAGTTGGCCAATGTTTGCAGGGGACCCATGCGCTATAACGAGCTCGCGTGGGAATTACCAGCCTCCTGTATACCATTCTTTAAAGAAGGGGTAATCAGTAATCACACGCCTAGTGTATTACTCAATGGCACAATAAGTAAACCTGCCGGCTTGTTTTTGATTGATTGATTTCTTCATCTTTATCCTCCTATCACGAGAAAGCGACGGAGGCGCTATGCGTAGGACGAATCCAGACTCGCTTAGGAGTTGCCTTTGTTTCCAAGTTTTTCCGCTTGAATTTTCTTCTGACTTCTTTAATTTGCTGCTTGCCAGATTCCACCAAGCAGAGATAATCATCGTGAAGCATCTTATCCAAGGACGCAACAACGAGACTAGGTTGGGAGGTGAACCATCAACCTTGCGATCATGGTCGTCGTAAAAACGACGCTCCGAACCACTACGCCACGCTGCCGACAACTGCTTTTTCACACTGCCCTTTCAATCCTGAACTTCAAGCACGGAAACTGTGAATAGTAATGTATAAATAATTGATTTGTCCAGACATGGAATCAAACCAGAGTCTACCGCTGCAGAGACAGAGGTGCTATCTACTTCATTACCTGAGCGGTTCTAACCACCTCGGACAACTCGCCTCCACATCTAATTGCAAAAATTGACAAAGGTTTCGGGCTCTCTCATCTCAAGCGCTTCCAATGATATATATTTACTTTACATTAGGATAGAGCGTCTGTCTCTGTAGCAGTAGACTTTGGGTTCGATTCCAGGTCTGATCAAACCAATGACTTGAAAATAGGCATTCACAGCTTCCCTGCTTGACGTTCAGAAGGAAAAAAGACAGTGTGGAGAACAAGCCGGCAAGTTTACTTGTTGTGCCGTTGGCAATGGCACCTAGCGGGATTCCCCCATTCTTGAGTGGTAGACAGATGGCTGGCAGCTCCTAAGCGAGCTCGTATAGCGCATCGGTCGCTTTCTCGCAAAGGAGGATAAATATATGATTAATAATAATAGTAATTAGGCCTTAACGATATTTTGATTAATCTATATATATATATCAAGGGTGGAACCCTGACTACTTGGCGTTAGGGTGTCAGTTTCAGTTTCGGTGTGTTGAAACCCTGATGTCAGGTTTCAGTTTTGGTGTGGTTTCGGGGCTGTTGAAAAATAGGTTCCAGTTTCGGTTTCAGTTTTGCTTACGCACAGCTTCGGTTTCTGGATTTCAGTTTCGGTTGCTAAAGCTATAAAAAGCTATTTTATTTTGAATACGGATTATTTGGAGTGCTCTACTTGTTAGCGTTTTTGTTGTATTGCGATGATAAGTAGCCGCTCAGATGACCAAGTGAGAAGAGCAATTGCTTCAGAAGTTGTCGACTTGAGTATAATTACGAGCCGGTGAAACCAAAGACTCAAAAATTAGTATTCAGAGCTTCTTTATTTGACGCTCAGCATTAATGGAACTGTTCGGGTAATGATGGTGATGACAATTTTAGAACCCAAAACCTCATAAAATTTTGAACAGGTTTTAGTTTCAGTTTCGATTTTGACATTTCAAGAAAAACGGTTTCGGTTCAAGTTTAGGATTTCAAAATTTTGACTGAGTAGGTGTCAGTTTCAGTTTGGGTTTCAGAAAATTTCCTTCAAAACCGGGTTTCGGGTTTAGATTTAGGTTTTGGTTTCCACCCTTGATGTATATATAGGCAATGCTACCTTAACATTTTGCATGACATTAAAGTAATATTACCGCAGAATCTTAACCCGCTGCAAGCGCATATGACCAAGGGCAGCACACATCTTTTAATCTCCCAACGAACGGACTCGTGTTTAGTTGTAAAGGCGCTGAGTTAGGTACCGCTACATGCATGGGATTATTAGCTGTAGACCAAGCACACCTTATTTTTACAGCCTAAAATTTTTTTTTCAGGAATGCGATGTTTCTAAATACGAGGGTCTTTTCAAGTCAAAATCGATTGAGTATAATATTTGACTGATCTGGCATCATTTCAAATATTTACGCGCAAAGCAGAAAGTTAAAACTTAACATATATACAAGTTGGGGCGTATCAAAGAAAAAGAAGAGAATCAATCAAACACTTGACCTAATCACACAAAAACTGATATAATGTGTACTAGGATTAAAGATGTATAAACTTTTACCTTTTGTATGCTGAGTCAGTCGCACATAGGCTTAATAATGTGTGACATAAACTTCGCTAACATCAAGAAAAGATACTAGCTCTGTTCCGTCCTCATGTATACCGGGTTTTGAACAGTTTTGGCTTACTTATTTAATCTACCAGTGCTTTTGAACCAATAATTGCTTCTAATTAGTAGCACATTTTCTGGCATTTTTTCACTCATGTTTGATCGCTGCGGAGAAAGTACAAATTTCAGACTTGAAAATGTTCTCTCCTCGCTAACTTGAGTTGCTGGAACTGCTAATATGATAGTAGCTAATTCGTACAATTCAGAATACGTTTTATTCGCTTTTTCCCAGAAATCGAAATTATTGGCGTCTTTTTTTAATCGTGGTTCTTGCTCAAATCTGGTTAGAAGATTGGCTATATTTACTGTATCCTGCAAAACAAACGATACGTTATAAGAAGTTTGAAATACTGGTAATGATTATCAATACCTATGAAGTACCATTAGAACATTAATATTAATTTTGGATAAGATGAATACAGAAAAAAAAACACTCCATATCGCACCTCTGGTTCTATAAAAGTTTCTGATTCACGAGCTTTGAGCATTGCTTCCAGTTCATCATCCGTGTTGCTGCTATGTGCATTGGATATTTGGTCAACAACAAGATCATCAGTTGGGCCAACTTCATTGCATGATTTTTGAAACTGCAACGTATCCCAAGTTGATAAAAGATGTTTCCTGGCTGAAATTTTCTCTCTCTCAGACAGCAAGAGTTTATAACAAGGATCCAGATAAATACAGGCAACAAAGATCTTATTTTCCAGTAAATGAACCTCACGCTTTTTTAGAGCAGCCAAAGCAATTGGGAAAACTCAGAAGTTGGAAGTTTTGAAATTTCTAACTTGCACTTCAGCCATATTCCATAAAAATCAATCATGGTGAAAAGCGCTTTTTGCAAACCTTTAGCAGCCTTCCGTGTTGGCTCAAGCGCAGCGTTAATGTCACAAAATATCTTCCATTGAGATTCTGATACATACAGAGTTGGACATGGTTATTTCTTGGCAAAAATCTTTCAAGATTATAAGTCACTGTAGCACAGAGGTTCTTAACCTGTGGGTAATTACCCCCCACTAGTGGGGAATTTGAGGATTTCAGGTGGAAGTTTTGGAACACAACAGTTTAGGATAGGTCATAAATCAGTGGTTCTCAACCTATGTCCCCCCCCCCCCCCTTTGAAACATAAGCTGAGAACGTGAAGACCTTTTTTTGTTTGTTTTGTCTAAACAGAGTTTTATTGTCTAATGTTAAGTTGGCAGATTTCAATACAGAACATTACAAAGCACCAGGAAGAGTTTCATTGCAGAAAACAGCAAAGTATAGTAGAAGAGATGTGGTACAAAACTGATATTTCTTAAAATCTAAAACTTGATATTTATCTTAAACAAATAGTGCTAAATCAAAACATTTGGTATCTGCCTTACAATTCAGCAATTATAGAAAGCTAGAATTTCTTTGTCCTACTACATTTTTTAAAAATCAAAATTTTCTTTTACCTGTTTCATGGTACATAACATAAGGTATCCATGAGACATTCTTATTGGACCTATGGGATGCTCTATTTACCAAAGGTGAATTAAAATTTGGAACTCACTGGACTGAAATAATCAAAAAATTGTTTTTGTTTTTACAAGTCTTTTTTAACAATAATTAAACAATAAATCAGCTGAAAACATTGGGTCTTGTTAAGATCACACCGTAGCGGCCATTTTGTTTAGTGCATACAAGATACAACCGACTGCTGTTTGTTAAACGCGGTATCACCACACACTGCCACTCGGTGATGTTTTAACAAAATGGCCACTACGGTGTGATTTTAACAAGTCCCAAAAACTTAAATTTGTCAATTTGTACACCAAAATCTTGACCGAATTCATGTTCCGGTAGTTAAGTGGAACCCATAAATTTTGTATTCAATTTAATAGATGATGATATAATTTTCATCACACAACATTTCTCACAACACCAACCGGTTAGCTCAGTCGTTAAGCGCACGCCATCGGTACGGGCGGTCTGGGGTTCGATTCCCGGGCCGGTCAAATCGGCATGGTGTCGCAAATGGCTTGCCACCGTTGTGAAAATTTCTTTGGACCTGTGTTGCCCAGGCGCTAAGCAGCGGAGATGGGCTCCGCCACTGGACGCTTCGGTTACACGCTTCGGCATAATACCACGAGTATAATGAAGATTTAATTTTTTTGATTTGACATTTCCCACAAAGATTGACTTTTGCCATGATAATGCTCATTTGGTAAAATCTAAACTGTTTTGAAGTTGAAACTGATTACAGTAATACCTTGTTTCTTTCCTTATCTTGACATCATCAACAAATATGTATATATATACCGTGGCAAATTGAACCTGACTCTCACGCAAAGTGGCCAAATCATTAGCCTGATATATTTTAAATAAGACATGCCCGGTGTCCCAGACAAGTGCCTTTCACTATACCTGATAAAGCAGCATACTTCTGGACATGGCATCCTCAACTTTCACAGCTTGGGCTCAATCAGGCAAAAAAATTTTAATCCAATTTTGCACCGGCCGTTAGCTCAGTTGCTCAGCGCACGCTGTCGGTGCGGGAGGTCTGGGCTTCGATTCCCGGGCCGGTCAAATCGGCACAGTGTCGCCAACGACTCGCCACCGTTGCGACGTTTCTTCGGAGCTGTGTTGCCCAGGCGCCAAGCCGCGGAGATGGGCCCCGCAACTCGTTACACGCTTCGGCGTAATACCGCGAGTATAACGAAGATTTGATTTGATTTGATTTGAGGTTTAACTTTGAGCTCTAAAGGTCAATGGGGTACGTCCAGCCATCTCTGTTCACGGACACTACATCGCATGAAAAACCTGGATTCATCATCATGATCATGAGCAGACTTCCAAAAATGCCATAACCGTTGAGTTTATGAAATAATTTTTCATGATAAACTTTGTCAAAAGCTTTGCTAAAGTCTCGATAAATTTGAAGAAGCTTCTCTTTCACCAGAAAAATTGGTTCCGCAACTTCGAAAATTGAAGTAGCGAAACTGTAAACCTGCCCTGAACATACACTACGCATGCACTCCGATTACCGAACTTCAAAAATCAAAGTAGTGGAACCGTTTTTCAACGTTTATTCCGGTGAAATAAACACTCCCTAAATTTTATCATTCAATTGTCACAAAATCCATACCGGTACAAGGCTCTAACTGACCAGATCTCATTAGGCAAAGTGTGAGCAGGCCAGAATCTGGCAGTCTCATACTAGCCTACCAATACATTATTTTAATAGAATAGAAACACAAATTTGGACATTAGATGGCCTAACAGTAATAGACATCTTAAACTTTAAAATTCCTTTAAATCACAAAAACGAATTGATTGGGCTAGGTCATTGTAACAACATAACTGTTGGTTATGGTTTTGTTTTAAATGCTTTGTCTACAAAAAAGGTTTCGGACAGATACGTTGTTTTCCGAAGTTTTATTCGTGCTGTTGTTTCGTAAGGTTGCATTATGAAGTCATAATTTCCACTGACGTAATTTCTCTCGTGAATTTTCTATGCAGATCTCTCCGTTACGTAATTTCACTGAGTTAAAATTTGTGCCTGTGACGTCACAATTGTGTTTACTGCGGTTTGGTGTGAATTTTTGCATATCATGTGATTTCTCTTGACGCCACAATCGTGTTTACCGTGGTTTGGTGTGAGTTTTGCATGTCATGTGATTTCTCATCTTGTTTCTTTTTTAGAATGCCGTAGAACTTTTTCGAAACTAAATTCAGAGTATAAATAGGCGTGAATTTTCGAGCGTAATTATTCGCGTGTAGATTTAGTGTGCGTAGAGTAAGCAATATTATTATATGCTGAAGGGTATAGCCCTTGTTGTCTGGTGTTACTGAAGTGAGCAGTGGTGCTTGTATTTATTGAAAAGTAGTACGGCGAGTACCGTAGCTAAGTGAGTTAAGTTGGGTCGATTATTATATTCGCTTGGTGAAGAAGGTCTTGGTTTTGTCGTGAGGTCAGATCTGAGAACGAATTAATTCCTACGGTTTGTCATACAATTCTTATCAATCATCCTGTCAGCGAAGTAATACAATTTCTATTTCGCGACAGTTATAAGCGAAAGGTTTCTCTTACATAAAGTTGCTCCTTCTCCCCTATACCCCTGGCAAGCAAAATTTAAAGGTTAAGCTCTCTTTTTAAGCTAAAATTGCCCCCCCCCTTCCTAATTTCACGACAAAACTGCTTGATCGGCCATTTGTTTGCCCTTTTTAGCCAGGTTTGCTTCATCTGTCTCAAACCTCAAGCTACGCCACAGGTAATACAGCACCTTAGCTATCAAAACCTGTAGGCCTGCGTACTTGACTAGCAAACCGTAATTTCTTAGGCTATGGCCTCCTAGCTACCGGTAGTTCATCTAAAAACTTGATGTATGTGGCCATTCTTTTTGAATCGGAAAATTATTTAGTCCTTTAGATCAAATTCCAATAACTGTCTCAATTATAGCCTACCAAGTTGGCATGACCTGTCCTGACTTGTTTCAGACTCACGAAATTTTGAAAAACAGAAAGAATGTTATACGCATCGCAGCACATGTCTAGAGATTTTTATTAATATTTTTTAAGAATCAGCTCAGGTTCAAACATTGTTACTAAACGACTTCTGTTCAGTTTTATCCACAAAAAATTGTAAAGGTTCGGGTTCGGTTCAGGTTCACAGATTTGAAATATTAAAGGTTCGGGTTCGGTTCAGGTTCACAGATTTGAAATATTAAAGGTTCGGGTTTGGTTCAGGTTCACAGATTTGAAATATTAAAGGTTCAGGTTCGGTTCGGGTTTACCGAAAAAAAGCGATTTTTACCGATTCACGGTTCGGGTTCGGTTCGACTCCCTGAATTTTACCAAACCGTAGCTATGCCCCTCTAGCATCAAAATCGCATGCAACTCCAAAAATAATACATAATGAAAAATATAAGAATCGAGCCGGAAAACTGCACCGTCGCCATGCAGGTCTTGTCATCAACACACACGAACTAGATCAAAATGTTTGTGATTTACTGCCGTTGTGTTAGTTGTCAAGTCCGCTCTCCTATGTTCATCATTCAGTCTACGTCATCTTTGCAGCAACTTGCCCTGCAAATTTTGCAACTGCAGAGCCACACGTCATAATTACTTCCCACGAAAAAAAACGACATTTGTGAGTTGAAGATCATCTTCACATCTTGTTTCAGCAGTACAGAGTTTTTGCTTCTCTTCTCTTCTTGGTTGTAATTTTTTTGTATGCGGCTTCGTACACATGACATAATGAGGAAAACATATGGGGCGCCGTCGTGAAAACAACGATTTAGCAAATTTTGTACGAATTTTCAGCAACATTTACGCAGTTTCACAGCTATTTGGTTAAAGTGAAATGAACTGCAGCTAAAACGCTTCGAAAAATGCTATAACAGCCAAAGTGTAACGACATTTAATAAATAGCAGCGACGTTTATTAAATAGCGGCGATATTTAATAAATAATGCAACATTCATTAAATAGCGGCGATGTTTAATAAACAGCAGCGACGTTTAATAAACAGCAGCGACGTTTAATAAATAACAGCGACGTTTAGCTAAAGTGCAGCGAAAAATTAAAGTGCTGCGATAATATGCGCATGAGATCAACAGTGCTTCCATTTCTTCATTTTTCTTAACATCAAATCGCGGTTGTCTCTAGAGTACAGCCACAGTGTAGGCTACATGAAATTTTTTCAGAGGACATACTCAACAAAAAAGCATTGTTACGTATGTCCACAAAAACGCTAAACTTTTTAAGAAGCTTAGATGTTGTGTTGACATTTTTTATTTTTGTTTTCAAATTTTTTTATGAAATTTACGAGGAGTTTTTAGTGTACTTGATTGCTAGACTAAATTTGGCAATAATAAGCAAAGTGAGAAATTTTGGTTTGGGGTTAATGATAAAGCAAGTAAGGGGGAGTATGGGAAAGCATTGGGGAAGAATGGGGGAGTATAAAGAATTTAGGAGAGCATGGATGGTGGGGGAATTGGGAAATTATTGGTAGTTTAAGGAGTTGGGTCAAGTATGGAGGGAATATGAAAGGAGTGGGAAAATGTGGGGTAGGAATGGGGAAGTGTGTTGAGGTGAGGGGAGGTGTCAGGGAAGTATGAAGGAGGTGTGGAAGAGTGTCCAGGGGGAGTGTGCAGGTTGCGGGGAAGTGGGGGAAATGTGTTGGGATGTGGGAAGGTGTGAAGTGTGTGGTAAAGTGTTGAGGAGCTTGCACACTCTTCTACACCTCTCCCCAGACCCTCCACACTCACCCGACACCTCTTTCTACATCCCCACACTCACCCAACACCTCTGCCTCACACTCACCTGACACGTCTTTCCACACTCTCCCACACTCACCTCCCACTTCCCCACACTCTTTCACACTTCTTCACACCCCTCACACCTTTTCCCACACTTTCTTTCACCTCCCCCACACCCCTCTCCCACACTCGCCTTACCTGACATCTTCTCCTTACCTCCCCCAATACTTCCCCACACTCACTCCCTACACTTCCTCACAACCTTCGCGCCTCCTCCAACACTTCCTTATACTTTATCATTTACCCCATACCAAAATTTCTCACTTTTCTCATTTATTGCAAATCAGTCTAACCATAAAGTAGACTAGAAACTCGTTGTAAATTTCACAAAAAAATTTGAAAATAAAAAATGGCAACACAACATCAAAGTCTGATTTTCGTTCCGGACACTGAGCACAAAGAGTGGTTCCACTATTAGTGATATGGATACACTGTGCCGATAGTAATTTAAATTTGGATAGATAAATATTAAACTTTTCGAAACCGATTTCAAAATTACACTAAATGGAAACACTGTTGATCCATTAGCATATTACCGCAGCGCTTTATTTTTTCGCTGCACTTTAGCTAAACGTCGCTGCTATTTATTAAACGTTGCTGCTGTTTATTAAATGTCGCTGCTGTTTATTAAATGTCGCTGCTATTTATTAAATGTTGCTGCTACTTATTAAATATTGCCGCTATTTAATAAACGTCACTGCTATTTATATGTTGTTACACTTTGGCTGTTATTGCATTTTTCGAAGCGTTTTAGCTGCAGTTCATTTCACTTTAACCAAATAGCCATGAAACTGTGTAAATGTTGCTGAAAAATTGTACAAAATTTGCTAAATCGTTGTTTTCACAACGGTGCCCCATAAAAAGAAGTTTTTAATTCATTCCTTTTTATAAAAATGTCGCCAGGTGCGTAGTAAGTTTGCATCACTTGCTGTGCCTATGCATTTACCATTGTTGGATGCTTCGCCAATACAGTAGATTTGCCTGGGCTAGATTCTAGTTGTACTGGCTTTAAAATGATTGTAAAATGATTACTATATACGCTGGCTATGATCTTTTTGGTAATATTAACATAGTTTTGCTAAGAGCATCACCGACCTATTCAAAACCGTCTTCCGATGTTAAATCTGTGCCCGATTTCCAAAATCGTGAACATGATTAGTTGATTACGGACTAAGTATTCCTGATAGATAAAAGCATGTTTTAAACATCGTCATACGTATTATCATGCTGCTCTTGGAACAAATCGAAAATTACTGCGTAATCGAGTGTTGACGCGTGGTATGTCTATTGTTGTATAGTGAAGGTGGTAACTGTTTAGCTGGTATTTCGTCTTGTCTCTTAGCGCAGTTTTCAAACGCATAAAACAAGCGATTAATTTTAAAAGTGACCAATTATCCTGGTAGTAGTGCCCTCTGAATTTGGTACCTTCATACAACAAACTGTCAGGTCAAATCCACCCCATCTTACAGGTATATTGAAGGAAAAGTTCAGCCAGACGCACGATGTAAACGTGTTGTTGTATATCAAGATGTGCATGACTATGCTCTGAACTGGTTGACAGTGCATTTTAATGAGCACATCACTCGCCGTGTTCGATGTTTTTTTTGCTAATCAGAATAGACAAGGTGTCACCCGGATATTGCCTGGACACTAACAAGAATAGTGGTCAACAGGGGCTGTAGTTGACATTTTGCAAACTATATGTTACTGGTGAGATTTCGGAGTTTTTAAGCAGTAATGTCTGCGCATGAGAGGTGATAGAACGTCATGATGAGCCAGCGCTGACATGAAGGCCGTTGGGATCGCAAATGGTTTGAGCACCGTAACATTGTTTCTTCATATGGGAATACATTGCTTGTTTATATAATATAGCAGCTGTGGCACTTGTATTCTATAGAGGGATTTGTTGTGGTAGTGCAGCCAAAGATCATGCGTTCCTGGGTTGTCCGTCCGTAGACAATCCACTTTTTGAAAAGGTTTCCATGTAAACAAGTGTGAACCAACTTTACATGAACCGTCTCTAACTTTACAATGCGACATTAAACTCGTGGGACTGTTTATGTGTTCGCTTACGAGATCGTAAGTTGCTATAGCTTTAAAGAAAACGTGACGTATTTCACTACTCCCTTGCGTGCATGAGATCACGAGTATTCAAACTCGCCTTTGTTTATGGATGCCCACGCGTTAGAAGACTGCTGCTTAAATGAGCTGATCCCCTGTGTTTTGAGTGATTGTGACCAGAGGTGGTAAAAGATGGGGTGGTGGGGATACGCCTACTTTTGTGGACGTTTCGTGTGGTCTGGAACCAGAACACTGTACTCCAAGATGTTTGGTACGCTTTATACAAGACAACTGGTATGTGTATTAACGCTTCCGTGGAACTGTTGATTTTAGCATTGCATTACGAAAGGTTTCTTGCCTGTGCCGAATGCATTTAGTTGGAGGTGGCACAAAGTACTCTGATTTCGATAAATTTGAAAGCATTAGGTAAATTTTTGAGTGAGTGGTTTTACCTTGACAAGCTACACAACCTTAACTGAGAAACAAACACAACCTTAGCTAACTCGTTTATCCTTGGGGGGTCGCAAGGGCAGCTGCTTGAGTTGGAGCCTCCAAACATCTCGATCCTCTGCGACAAAAGATAGATAATCAGTAGAGATGCCAATGCGAAACCTTCAACGTTACCTCGCCGTCGAGTTCTGGGACGGCCAACCAAATTCATTTTAATCCTACGAAAACTTGTTCATTCGAATCCAGGTATCTAGCTGAGGCATGAATCAATCGTCCGAATGGAGTTCTTGTCAGTCGCTGTAGCAATTCGCTGAGTCGGTAGATTATGTCAGATTGTCAGGATTGTCATCTAAATTATAGCGAAGTTTTTTCACAAGTGGTGGTAGACAAAATAGCGAATGGGATTTTCGCGTACGGAAAAGCAATTGCAATAATGAGCCAATTTCACCCATCTGTGGTACTGAAAGGGGAGCTTTTCACCAAGGCGAACTATCCATTTTCAGATCAGTCTGTGTTCCTGCTCCGACTGATGACCATGTGTGTTGGATCATAAATGAGAAACTGAGATCTCTAGTCAAAGTAGCTGAAATGAGATTCATGCGAAAAATTAGGGGGATCAACTTGATTGGACAAGGTTAAAACTGCTGGTATTCTTAAATCTGTAAAAACTGAATCGCTACTTCTCCGACTAGAAAGAGCAACTGCGCTGGTATCGACTTGTAACAGAATGTATTTAGTATTTGGTTGCATATTTATCCTCCTATCCTGAGAATGCAATAAAGCGCTATAACGAGCTCGCTTAGGAGTTGTTGGTCATCTGCCTACCGCACCAAGATGGGGGAATCCCGCTAAGTGCCATTCCCAACGGCAAAACAAGTAAACTTGCCGGCTTGTTTTCCTCACCGTCCCTTTAATGCTAAGCGTCAATCAGGGAAGCTGTGAATACTAATTTTAAAGTCATTGGTTTGACCCGACTCGGAATCAAATCAATCAATCAATTTATTTATCGGGACTTGAGCACATACATGAACATAAAGAAAGCACAGGAGACTGCGAAAGAACCGATGAAGGTCTTCAAGCCAAGCAGCCACCAAGATGAAAAAATGCAGGCGCGTCTTAGGGAGTAGCTCGTACGAGATGAATAAAAAATAAAAAAACAAAATCACACAAGATACTACTGTAGAACAGTTTTATGAAGTTAGATACCTCTCAAGCAGAAATTTTTTGTAACTGATTTTGAATGTCTTAAAGGGCTGATCTCTCAATTCCAAAGTTATTGAATTCCATTTTTTGGCTCCCTGAAATTAATTGACCTTTAACATCTTACGGTAGAAAAATTTTCAACATAGAGATGGTTCATTGAGACAGATCTAGTCATTCGATTATGAACACTTGATAGTGGTTTAAACAGATTAGATATTTCTAGAGGAAGGACTTGTTTTGAGTGTTGGTGCATAATTTTGGCAATTTCGAATTCATGTAATTCGGCAATTTTCAGTATCCCTTGTTTATGATAATAGGGAGCAACAGAGGTTCTGCGATTACAGTTTGAGATGATACAAATGGCCTTATTTTGTAAAGTTTCGATTTTTGATAGATCAGAGGAGCAAATGGAACCCCACAGTACAATACCGAAAAAAAGATGGGGTTGGATAAGGGCGAAGTAAAGCAGATTTAAAGTAGAACGAGAAATAGAAAACGAACCTTGCTTAGTATTCCCACAGATTTGGCCAATATATTTATTTATTTTTCATCCTTAAGTGCAGTCGAAAATTTAGTTTACAATCGGTTTATGATTCCCAGATACTTTGATGAGTTATTGCGAGTTAGTATCACCTCATCATATGCAATCTCTAATTCAGAAATAGAATCGTTGATTTTAAAAGGTAAACAGATTAGCACAGATTTGCTAGGATTAATTTGCAATTTATTAGCAGCACACCATTTTTTTAGTCGGTACGGTTCTGACATGCATGATTGCTTAGGCAGGGAAATTGATTTATCAGTAAGCATTAATCAAGTATCATCAGCAAACAAACGAGGTTTACTTAATGTAGCATTGTGTTGGTTGTTCATGTACAGTAGATCAAAAAGAGTAGAGGACCTAGTATCGAACCCTGAGGGACACCAATGGCTATAGGTTTGGATGAAGACTTGCAGTTGTTGACAGAGACAAATTGACTACGCGATAAGAGATAATTCTCAATCAAAGAGAGTGCAGATCCACGTATGACATAATGTTGAAGGTTTTGAAGTAAAATTTTGTGTGACACAGTATGGAATGCTTTACGAATTTCCATAAGTAACAATGCAGTAGGCTTATATTTTTTATTTTGAATCTCATCAAAAGCATTGGTTATTACATCAAGCAGGGCATGAGTTACGCTACAGTTTTTTTTCGAAAATCATATTGGGATGCGTAAAACACACTATGTTTTCAAAAAAATTTATAAATTTAGCTGTAATAAACTTTTCAAAGATTTTGGATAAATTAGGCAGTAAAGAAATAGGTTTGTAATCAGATAGAATTTGTTTGCTGCCACATTTAAAGATTGGAATTACTTTTGTAGTTTTAAAAGTCTGAGGAAAAACGCCAAGTTCAATGGCAGTACTAAAATGTAGCGAAAGAACAGGAGCTAAGACTTCGCCACCTAAATGTTGGAAAAAACTAGACACATTATCGTTACCACTGGCTTTCTTGGGGTGAAGAGGTTTGATAATGTTAAAAATTGCAAGGGGTAACGGGTGGTTTAAAACAATGGATTGAGAAACAGAGTTTTTTAAGTAAGTTGTGAACGAATCAGCTTCAAAACCAGGGGGGTGATTACAGGATTTTATGTGTTAGCGAGCGATTTCTTTCGCTAATGCTCCTCGGAGGAGAAATTCTCCTACCGGCAGCCGAGATAACGAGCTCGCAAAGTTGGTATTACAGGTTGCACTCGTAGAAAGAGCAGCTACTCGGTAAAGCCGAGAGTCTCGCTAACTGCTTGGTATGCATAGGCTTGTTGTGAGGTGCTAGACTGGCAGCTGCTGTCTGCTGGCTAGCCTGGAAAGCGCCTAGTTTGGTGCTAAAGCTGTGCTAGTATTACAAAGTTGGGCTGGTTTTAACTTGGTCAAATATGGGTGAAAGTGTATGCAGTAATGGTGTCTACACATGGATAGACTTGTTGTGAGGTGCTAGACTAGCAGTTGCTGGCCATGGCCTCGCACAGTCACTGGTGGAAGATACCATTACTACTTACTCTCCGACTGAGTTTGCAGCCAACGCATGTTTTGCAATAGGCCTACAGTTTTAGCACTAGACTAGGCGCTAGCCAGCAAACAGCAGCTGCTAGTCTAGCACCTCAAAACAAGCCTATACCGATACATCTGAAGACACAAGTACTGCTTACACTCTCACCCGCAACCAAGTAAAAATCATCAGGCTAGATGGCCGATTAACAGCTCAGATGGCCGAGTGGTATAGAGCGTCTGTCTCTTGAGCTGTAGACTCGGGTTTGATTCCGAGTCGGGTCAAAGCAATGACTTTAAAATTGGTATTCACACCGAGGGACAGTGTGGAGAACAAGCCGGCAAGTATACTTGTTGTGTCGTTGGGAAAGGCACTTAGCGGGATTACCCCATCTTGGTGTGGTAGACAGATGGCTGGCAACTCCTAAGCGAGCTCGTTTGACGCATTGATCGCTTTCTCGTGATAGAGGATAAATATGCAACTAACTAACATCCCAAGTTTGTAATACTAGCACAGTTTTAGTACGGTACTAGACTAGGCGCCAGCCAGTAGTCACCAGCTAGGCTACTAGTCTTAGTTTGATTTGTATGTACTTGCATGTTGACTATGGTTTACATTTTTCTTTTCTGTTACGTTTTTTTATTTTTGAAAATCTGATTTTTTCTGTTGACATGTCTCATGTCTGAGATAGAGTGTAGCAACTTGATGAGCCTGAGGCTCTTTCGCATGCATGGATAAACTTGAACTTAAGTCTACCATTTCACAACAAGCGTGGGAGTTGTGTAAAGCTGTAAGTTTTGTCATATACTAGGTACTTGCTTGTGCATAAACTATGACTTAAAAAACTGCGCTCTGCCATGGCTAGCTGTGTATGAAATTGTCGCTCGGTAACTTAACGTGCTCATTTTTTTCTGGCTACTTGCCGAGCGAGTTTGCCAGCTCGGAAAATCTTGCAATCCCGAAAAGCGCGTTAGCGAGGAAAATTTTTTTACTGCGAGCTCGCAAACCGCTTAACGAGTATCCTGTAATAACCCCCCAGATTTGTTAGAATTAGTTACCAGTGAATGACCTATGTTTACAAAATAATTGTTAAAATGTGCGCTGATTTTAACTGGGTTGTCAATTAAGTGGTCTTTACAAATTATTTTTGAGGGAAACTGTTTAGATTGGATGAGGCTTTGGTGTTGACGACAGTTTTAATTAGTTTCCAGAGTTCTCTAGAGTTATCTATTTTATCGGCTATTGCAGAGCCGTAGTACATTTCTTGGCCAGTGCTTTGACTCCTGTTAATTTATTAGCATAGGTTTTGTACAAAAGTTTGTCAAAATCGGTTCCATTAAGGAAACAAGTGCGGTATAAGCATTGTTCCTTTTTTATAGAAACAAGTAGGCCCTTCGTCAACCACGGTTTGAGTTGAAAGCGTTTTTACTTTCTGGAGGCGGTGTACGAGGGAGCATGCTTGTCAATTACATCGGAAATAGCCGTCAATAATTTGTCAAAATGAAAGTCAAAGTTTTCGCGCGTAATACAAAAGCTTGAAAATTCGTTTGCTATGGGGATTAAATTATTTTCCAACTCATTTTGAAATAGGTTAGGCCTACCATTTACATATTTAGTGTTACAAAAAGTGAATTTTTTCTCAATATTTCGAGTTTGGGATTTAGATCTAAAAAATTTCACAAAAGATTGAGGAATGATCCGAAGGCATGTAATCAAGAATTCCTGAAGTGAGGTTAGATTCATCATCATTAGTGAGAACATCATCAATAATTGTTTGCGTTGATGATGTTACCCGGGTTGGTTTTGTTATCAAGTTTATACAGGCATAAGGCATTTAATGGTAACATGTGAAGGTAGTCAAGGGTTGAAGTCACGTTAGAATTCACATAATTTTAAAATCTCCCATTATCATAAAACGTTTGTTTTGCATGTTTAATATTAGCAATTTATCAAGAAAATCAATGAATTTATTCTTTATAATTATTATGAGGGTGACGATAAATAATTGCAAATGTGTATTTTTTTTAATGCCTGGGAGTTTAGCGTCAAACCAAAGGTCTTCCCAACCAGAGACATGAAGTCGAAATAGTTCGTTTTCGTAATAATTTAGTTTATTAGCAATATAGGCACCAACACCACCAGCTTTAGTAGGGGATGGAAAATGGACAAAAGAGTAGCCAGGGATACTAATATTGATTAGGGGTTGATATTTATACGAGTCTCAGAAAGAAAAATTATTGAAGGTGGATGAGAAAACTTGTGTAGGAAGAAGTTCAGGTCATCAAGTTTTACTTGCAAAGAGCATATATTGAGGTGAATTATTAAACATGGTGCATCGTTATCAAAATCATATGTATGAGGATTAAGATAAAAAAATTGACAGGGTTTGATTTTAGCCCTAAAGGATTCAAACAAAGGATCAGTTAAGTTGAGAGGAAAATGGGGTACATTATTGTCAAAGGTGACAGCTTCACTCGAAGATAAGACAGCGTTATTGTCACACGTGCAGCACAAACAATAGGCACTACAAAAAGGGTTGTGGAGTTAAACTAAAGTCAAACTAGAGCCGTTCAGCAAAACAACCATAAACAGAACAAGCAGCAAATCAGAAAAGCTATCGAAGCCGAGTCTACAGCTCCAGAGGCGGGCGCTCTTACCACTCGGCCATCTGAGCTGCTTAGAAAGAAGTATGTCCCAGGAAAGAATAGTCAAAAACTCCTGTGTTCAATACGGTTTGGCTGAAGGCTTAGAGGCAGTTCCAAAACTCGAGGGCAATATTTTATTGAAGATCTTAGTTGGTTTTGTCACGGCATTCCTTCAGAGCATTAACCCTTCTCGCGGAGGATCGAGATGCTTGGAGGCTCCAGCACAAGCGGCTGCGCCTAAAACCCCCACAAATAAGCTGATCTAAAAAAATAAGCAAGTAAAATATTGATGAAGATATGTTTTTCACATTTGTACAACACTTATAGTTTCCTGTACTATTTATAAGTTTTCCTGGCAAGGCTTGTCTTGCACGCTACCATCACGGATTTAGAGCCCATTAGCCGTTATTACGAAATGGTAACAATTTTAACCAACATAAAAGCTACTAAGTATATTTCTTGTTTTTACATTTTCATAATTTTGCACTTTGAATTGGATTTTAAAATTAATATCGAAAAAATTGCGGTGTTCTGCGCTGTCTTTTTGATCGCCGTAGGTTGTGGCGTCCGTACTCGGGAAGCTGAACTGGAACAGGTTCAGAAAAATTATTATCTTTGGCAGGTAACTTCGGAGATGTATTTTTGGAAGGAGTTATTGCTGATGCGTCATCTGAAGAAAAATTGGGACGCTCTTTTTCCGCTACGAATTCTTTTAGAAAGTTGAAATTTGGTAGTTCTGCTTTTGAGATTTCTGATGCTAAACAATAAACAAATATAATTCATATCACGTATTAAAACATAAAAGATGCACAGGCTTATGTGTAATGCATGAAGAAAATACGTACCAGTACTAGGGATGTGCCGGATAGCAAATTTGCCGGATAGCCGTATACCGGATATCCGGCAAATCTAACTCACCGGATATCCGGTATCCGGCCGGATATCCAGGTCGTCACTATCCGGCCGGATACCGGATAGTAGCACTAAGCCAAAATTTATATTTGGATGTTTTTTGCCCACGGCTCCACGCTGTCGTTTTTCTCGACTAGCGAACCATGAAACTATTGCGTGAGGTCATGTGACACACAGGGAACTTTCAAAAGCGTTGAGTCATTAAGAATGGACTTCATTACTCTAAGTTGGCCGAATCGGCAACGCGGTCGAGCGGCAGGAGCTCAGTGGATATAGTGACCATCTTATTGATCGCTTTTGACTCAACTACGATCCATGACACTACGTTTGTGTATCAACACGTTTTCAACGCTGGGCTTTATTTTCGAGTAAGAAAAATTATGTTAAAAGTGTGGATTTTGGTGAAGAGTGCGCCGAAAATCGGACGCCAAGTCAGTCAGCCACCATAGGCGTCTAATCGGCGGGAGCGGAAACAGTGCTTCCTCAGGTCTAATGCCGAAGGAGGCAACATATGTCCGGCCTCCGGGGTGTTTTCATTATTACATTAAAAGTTGACTGCATGCACGTTGCAAGGTAGCTAAAACACTTCCAAAATGTAACAGCCCAAAATCTTAGCATTGTTTTCACGAAATTTTGCGCTCATGCTATGTATCAAGGATGGCGAACCACTGACCCGCGGGTCACTAAGTGACCCACTTGTAGTTTCGAAAACTGTAGGAAAAAACGGTAACGATTACGTGGTTAAGAAAAGTTGATCTGCCTATGCTGTGACGTTGAAGACCTTTTATTTGCTGTTCACACCCGATAGCCTATTTGCGGAACGCTGGGAATTTTTGAGGTGAAGAACCTTTTTTTTGCTTTTCGCATAGATTTCGGCGGAATTCGCAACATCAAAAGGCGCGAAGACCTTATTTTATTTTATTTTTTGCTTTCCTAGTTCAAGCCCCTCATCATCATTACATCCGTGACCCACTTACATCCGTGACCCACTTTTTTTCGGTTTACGACCGTATATTTGACCTACCTCTTAAAAAGGTTCGCCATCCCTGCTATATATAAAGGGAGAGGTAAACTATCAAGCGTGTGGCCTGCGTCAGCGGCGTGATTTTACGAGTAAAGCAATCGAGTTAACAATTACTACTCATTATGTTGATTTTTGCGGTTTTGCGCTTGTGATTGGTGATACCCATTGAAAGCAAACTTCAAAAAAGTTCAAATCGTCATTATACTCGCGGTATTACGCCGAAGCATGTAACCAGGGAGCCGGTCTCTGCGCCCGTGCAACACAATTTCGAACTCCGAAAAAAAAAAAAACAACGTCGCAACAGTGGCGAGTCTCCCGCTCCGATAGCAATGTTTTTTACCAATACGCTAAGCGGTCGGTAAAAGGCAAGTTTGAATTTGAATTTTCACTTGCTTTGCGCTATCATCAGAGCTACTAAAAAAAGGAAGGTTTATAGTTTATAAATATCATAAAATTGCTGCCAAAAATCGATCCTGCGGTAAATCTGTTATGATAGGTGAATTACGTCAAACTTTTAACACAAACAGTCAATTGATGAACTAAGGACGTTGAATTAAAGACTTCAACTTACTTAGTGTTACAAAACCGCGCAACATTTAAAAGCAGAACCACATCCATTACAATGCTACTGGTACCTTGAAACGTCGTTTTTTGAACGTAGAAAACAAAGTTTCTATAAAAATTCCCTCCCCCTTGCCGTTTGCCTTCGAGAAAAAATTAACACGTACGTCGGCTGCGCATTGAGTTTGTTTGTTTTTTTTTCATTTCAAAGAAAAAACGAACGTGCAAGCTATGGAACAGAAGACAGGCTTTTGAACGTAAATTATTTACATGGTCTTCACGGGAGACAACGGTGGTGATCATCGAAATTATACCGTCTCAGTTTGATGCCGATTGATTTCTGCCTATACTGCTACACCATTGAAGTGACTTTCCTCATGACAAAACTCGCAGCGCCGAAAAAATAAACTTGTAAACTAAATTTAAATCCACTTGATATAAAAAATTACCAACGCAGTCTAAGGTTTGGACTCCGTTCTACTTTTTGTAGAGAGTCCAAACAAAATTAAAGTTTTCAAACTTGCACCAAATTTTTTCACATAGATCGAAAAGGTAAATTTTATTTTTACCGAGTCTACTCTACGCAATTTTCCTGAACTTTAAAAATATCCGGTATCCGGATATTTTTAAAGTTCAGGAAATATCCGGTATCCGGATAGCGAAGTACTATCCGGCCGGATACCGGATACCTCAAAAAGCGCCGGACAGCGCCGTATACCGGATATATATCCGGTATCTGGCACATCCCTAACCGGTACTAAAAAAAGGCATCAAGTAAATTATCAACAACATTATTATTGAAACTATAAGACAAGTTTGTGTTCATCGGGTCTGACATATTCAGATTCAAACGTTTTACCGATGCAAGTTTCTTTATTTTTGATCTTTCGCCTTCCATTCGGAAGGCTTCTTCAGAAATAACAAGCGCACATTCTAAACGTTTAAGTGTGCGCTTGTTATTTCTGAAGAAGCCTTCGGAATGGAAGGCGAAAGGTCAAAAATAAAGAAACTTGCATCGGTAGAACGTTTGAATCTGAATATAACATTATTATTAGTATAATTTCATTGCAAACAAATAGACATGTTATCCACAATCATTGCAAAACTTTTGATTGACTTATACCCACCTATGCTAGAAATTGCGGGTATTTTATTTGCTGGCAGATTCTTTACGGAACTTGCAGCAGCTTCTTCTCCTGTGATTGCATCTAAAAATTCAATGTGATTGTGATATTCGTTAGCAACTGTTAAAAAAACGATCATGCTTAACGCTAAGTTTGATGGATAGGAAATCGAGTACTGAATAATGAGTTGTGATTACGTCAAAACTGTCGTATCATATCCATCACATGCGGCAGGACCATTTCATCGCTCAAAAAATTACTAGACTTGTCATGTATGGTTACAGCACACTCAAGCCAATGTCACCAAATTGAGTAGACTTTCCGAATTCTTTTTTGTGCTCGTGACTTTGCGTTGGCTCCGATTTTTTTTTTTGTAAGTTTCGCAAAAAAAAATCAAATTTTTTGCTTCTGTTAAAACAGTTTTATTAGTTTTGGAAAAAAAACATGAAAAACAAATAAAGAAACAGAATGGTGCGAGTGAATCTAGTAAAGAAGCATTTACTTAGATGTAACGTTCTCTTGCCTCTGACCGGTAAATGAAATGAGCCTTTGATACTGATGAAAGTCACAAAACATGACTACGAAGTACGAATTACCACATGTACCCAGAGATGGGCAAGAACAAGATCACGCTAAACGCACGATCTTGCAGATCAAAATCAGATCACCTGAATTAAGGCCTCTTATCCTAACATATGCAATTTCGGTAGAGAGGTGCTTTTTACAAACCACAAAGCACTTAGTGCTAAGAACACCACTGGGTTTAACATTTTTAAGGTACAGGTATATTTAACATAATTAATCAAACGTTTTCGGCCATTTCATAACGCCCTCTTCATGATCTACAATGAATTAATGATTATTAAAAAACTACTCTGCAAACATTGGCTGCAATAAAATCACAAAATACTAATAAATGCTAAAACTGCCTTAGCTCTAGGGTCTAGGCTAGCTATCTTATTTTTCAGTAAAATTTAAATTTACAGTACGACAATTATGACTAATTGATGACATCACAACAATAAGCAATACGGCATGAAAATTAATAGTGATAATACCTTGTTGGACAAGGTTAAAAGTGCAGATATTCGTGAATCTCTAATAGTGATATTAATAGTGATAATCACAACAATAAGCAATACGGCATGAAAATGAAAAATTAATAGTGATAATACAGGTAATTCGTACTTCGTAGAGAAAATGCACCAATTATAGGGGCGTATCTCTCATCAGTGTCCCGGGTAAGGTCTATGCCAAATGCCTTGAAAAGAAATGCCGTGAAATAGTCGAGCCTAAACTAACGGATGCTCAGTGTGGCTTTCGTCCTGGCCGAAGCACAATGGATCAGATCTTTGCCTTGCAGCAAATCTTTGAGAAGTCGTGGGAATATGCAAAAGAGGTCAATGCATGTTTTGTTGATCTTGAAAAAGCATATGATCGCATTCCTAGAGACAAGCTTTGGGCGGTGCTGTTGCAGTATGAGTATGGCATTGATGGCCAGTTACTAACTGCCATTAAGTCGCTGTACATGCATTCCGAGATCTGTGTTCGTGTTAACAGTGCAACGACGAAACCTTTCAGAGTAAGTGCGGGACTACGGCAAGGCTGCTCTCTTTCACCTATTCTGTTCCTTATTTATATGGATAGAATAGTTAAGAAAAGTGAGTCTTGCGGCGGAGTGAAGATCAATGGTTGCACTGTACAACGTCTGTTATTTGCAGATGATCTTGTGCTACTCGACTCTACCCAAAATGGTCTCCAGCAAGCTTTTGACAGGTTTTCGGATGCATGCTCTGTTGCCGGAATGAAAATCAGTTCAACAAAAACTGAAACCATGTGCCTGTCCAGACAACCAAAGCAGTGCTCTCTCGAAATTGATGGAGTACCACTAAAACAGTCAGAGAAATTCAAGTACCTTGGCGTCTCATTCACAAGTGACGGCAGACAAAATAGCGAATTGGATATCCGCATCGGAAAAGCAAGTGCAGTAATGCGCCAGCTCCACCGATCTGTGGTACTGAAACGGGAGCTTTGCACCAAGGCAAAGCTATCCATTTTCAAATCGGTCTATGTTCCTATTTTGACTTATGACCATGAGTGTTGGATCATGAATGAGAAAGTGAGGTCTCGAGTTCAAGCAGCCGAAATGGGATTCTTGCGAAGAATTAGCGGTTGGACCTTGTTGGACAAGGTTAAAAGTGCAGATATTCGTGAATCTCTAAACATCGAATCGCTGCTTCTCCGACTAGAAAGATCGCAATGCGTTGGTATGGACATGTGACACGAATGTCCCAGGAAAGAACAGCCAAAAAACTGCTCTGTTCAACACCGATTGATCGAAGGCCTAGAGGCCGTCCCAGAACTCGATGGCGAGATTACGTAGAAGATCTTAGTTGGTCTCGCCTTGGCATCCCAGCAGAGCATCTATCCTTTGTTGCAGAGGATCGAGATGCTTGGAGGCTCCAACTTGAGCTGCTGCCCCCGCGACCCCCCAAGGATAAGCGGGTCCAGAAAATTGATTGATTGATTGATTGATACAGACAACTGCAGCCTCTGCAATTGCGAAGACTACAACTGTTTCGAAAAATCTCATCAGTGCAGCATGACAGGAATCAAAAAGAGGGACGACCGATTAAAACTGTCTACTTAATTCCACAAACTACGCTATGTTAACAAGGCAACATTGAAAACATGAAGTGGTTTACATCACCACGCAAGATGACATCGTGGTCACAATAAGATATCTTGAAGTTTTGAGAACCATAAAAACTACTTACTCTGGCTGATGTTGAAGATGTACGGTCATAAACTTCTCAAGTACAGAAAATCAGCTTGATCTGATGGCCTATGGTCAAACTATGAAAATGAAATTACTCCGCAGGGAAATAGCACCTCCACGCCATGAAAACCCTTTTGACCCAACCTATAGCTAATCTCTCAACCAGTTTCTGTACTTTAACTAACCCGTACTTTAACTAACCCGCATGAAAATTAATAAATATTTAACCAAAATGATGCTCCATTCGCGTATAATTGATTATTTAATTTCGGGTTTTGTTTTTTGATCAACTAGGCTTCTTGGATTTTGGCTTCATAAGCTGTATTGCATTTCCGAATTCGTTTGATTTATGGAATCGCCGAAAACGTTCGATTAGTTATGTTAAATATACCTGTACCTTAAAAATCTTATCCTTCTCCCTGTGAAGTATCTACTGAGAGGTAAAACAATCAACCCGAACCCCCAATCAGTTCACATCAAGTCAATAGATCTTAGTTTGATTTAAGACTTCATTGATCAGTGATGAGAATATTGAGACACAGTTAAAATAAGCCGAGTATTTCGCATTACTGCGTCGCAATAACGCAAATTCAGGTAAAATATACGCACTCAACTCACAGTTTTCTCTGCTATAGGATGTTAAACAATAGCAACACATGAAAACTTGACTGTCATCTTAGCTGTGGCATAACCAGGGAGGAGGGGTACCGGAGCTTGGCCTTCTCTATTTGACGCATGGGACTAGTTTCAGAAATCGATCACTAAAGGCCAATGAAAACAGGGCCTCTCATTGTCTAAATCCGGCACTCGCTCTTCCTTAAACTTTTTGCCAACCACGCCCCAGCATCCAAGTACCCCCAGAAATTTCCTTGTATACACCCAGGAGTTCGTGAACCCAAGGTTAAAAACCTCTGCTCTTAACCACGGTGATTTTGAAAATCAAGACCAAGATCCTGACTTAGAAGATTAAGATGATTTCAAAGTTTACTCATACAGAATACTGTACTAAAACAAAATGGTTTACAATATACCAATAAATACCGATATTGTAATAATAAAAAGCCCGTTTCATCATACAGCAAAAGACAGTAAAACCTCACTTTACAAATGCATTGAGCACAATCTAACGTGCTTTGAGAGCAGAAGGTTTCCTTTTTAGTTTTCAAACGATAGATTAAACTTAGTTCATTATTGATCATACACCTCTTGTGCTCAACTTGTCGCGCAAAGTTGATAAGGGACAAAATATGTCATTTTGAGATTATCATACAAGAAAAACTCTAACTAAATTGAAATTTAATTCATGTGAAAAAACACTTTTACATCCATTGCCACTATTTTACCAGACTGCCTTGCGTAAGAGTAAGCTAGCATAGATGCTACATGCCAAAAGCGATGGAGTTGACATAGAAAAGACGTGCCTCGATCTCCAGACTTTCAAAGACGAACTACTTATTCTGCTTAGCTACATTTCAGACATCTGCGCTTTTATTTTTATTTTTTAACGGAAATGCATCTTGTTTTTTTACCGAAAATAATGTGCATAGCAGCAATTTTTAATAACTAAAAAAGCAATGTTCTTCCTGGCCTACTGGACGGGAAGTCATGACGACTTCCTCTTGTTGGGTCGGAGGCTATATCAGCTTTCTATCACCAACAGTGCAAAGCACTCCAGTCGAACACATCGTAGAGCGGTACATCGCTGTTTTGGGCTATTAGCCCTCATCCTGGCCACGTAAAGGATTTGACTAGCGTGGTGACGTAAACACACGAGTGGATACGTACCGCAAAGGTTAAATTCTTTAAGACCTCTACCCGAAGGGATGAGTGATCCTGGCAAGATCATTTGTTCTAGAAGATGAATGTATCTTATCTGAGGGCGGCTGATGAGGGCTAATAGCCCGAAACAGCGCTGTCCCGCTCTACGGAGCAATTTTTAAAACAGATAATGATCTTGAAGACCTCTAGCCGAGGCTATTAATGCGCAAAGTCTTTTATGCGACTTCACCTTGTAGAAATTTCCGCATAATAGCATTTTGCACACTGTTCGAAATGTCCTAGATTTATTTATTGTACCTGCGTTGTCTTGCTTTTTAAAAATTGAGTTCATTTCGATGAAATTGCGTAAAAAAAACTTTATAAAAGCTGATAAAAATATAATCCACCAAAGTATACAAGATACACCACCAAACTAGCAATGAATGCTATCTGAATGGGAATTTGCAAGTGTGTGACGTCATATACCATAATTGTTTCAAATCACCCACTTCACAAAATACAGTATTTTAACTGTATATTAAGGGAGCAATTTGATTTTTCTTTTTCAATAGAGGAACAAACGTTGTTTGAACACCACACTTTTAAAGAGCCCTTAAAATCTTGCGACACTCAACTTGAATTTCCGAAATGTAAGTTACTCAACTTGAATTTCAGAATTTTGAATGGAAAAGGTATGCCAGAACAATAGAAAACAAGTGTTGTTGTTCCAATCTTTAAAGGAAAGGGAGATGCAGTGGCGGATTAAGGGGAGGGGGGGCGGAGCGGGCTGAAGCCAGGGGCCCCACAATATTTAGGGGCCCCACAAATTTACATTTTTCTGAAAGTTTTTTTTTTTTTTTTAATTTTTTTTGATTTTTAAACAAGGTCTTCACTTGCAGAAACTACCAAAGTTTTTAAAATTTTGGCGATGAGGGATCGGGGCCTTGGGGGTAAACGTAATATGTCGTTAGTTAACTTAATATTAATATTTATAAGCAAAAGTCTTCTCAAAGTAAGAATCGCAGTTGTTATCAGCAAACATTATTGCTTTGTAGGTCGCGGACAGCAATTCTTTTCAAAGAAAAGTTATCCGCTTTTTGCCGATTCAAACGTCACAATAAAGAATAAGATAAATGTTAATTCAGGTGGTAATGAACAAACGGCACTTAATTGCCACTTGCCAGCAAGAGTGCCAGACTACAGCTGAGGTTATACTAGCAGAAAATGTTTAATGTCACTGAAGAATCTAGCGTCAAAAATTATTGCACCATTGTACAACCGCAGGCTAGCTACAACATCTAGGCTTTATAACTTTACACTCTAGAATACAGTAAGTGGTAGTTCCAGTTTTAATGTGAAAGAATAAAATCTATTGCAGAGAGCAGTAGCATAGTGTAGCAAAGTCCGTAGAACTCACGTATAAGTTGAGCAAATCATTCGTTCCATTGTTAAGCGACAATGGACAAAAAAATGTGTCCAGAAAAATGATTAGCGCGCATCTTTTTCTGTATAAAATGGTCATGACTTGTTACAAAAAATGGTATAACTCAGTCATTTTTCCATATTTTTTTAAAAATTAAGTTTTATTACAAAGCTATTGATGTAACCTGTCGTATAAGCCAGTTTTAATGTTCAAAAAGCGATTGTTAGACGCTTAATTTTGACTTAGTTAACGCTTGAAGAAAACAAAAATGTGTCCTTATTGTAAAAGCATTCAGTAGTCCAAAAGCCACGAATCGGTTGCGGTAGTAAGGAAGCGAAAATGGTTACTTCTGGTTTGAGAGGTTAGAGTTCAGACCATCAGTGATTACGATTAAGTGACGACGCTCTGCTGACGAAGTTGAAGTCTTTGCTTAGCCGCGTTTTTAATCTAAATTACAGTATAGTAACTTGACGAAAAATTGAGTGAGAATACTAGTTTAGTCTATCATGACATGAGTGCATTATAAAAAGCATTTTGATGATACAAAAGCAAGTAATGGAAATATGGCTGTACGCCTGCAATTATAGCATAGGGAATCGATAACTGGCCAAAAATATCGAGCAGAAACATTTCTAACGCGAATTGAAATGTTAAGCGTGCACCAACAACAAAAACCATCTATAAGGATATGCCAGCAATCAAGTGACATTCAATTGTATAGTAGGCCTATAGACTTGCTGCGTTTCGCCGATGACAGACACAAAACGTAATGACAATATAGGCCTCTAGCTCTTCATAAGCTAGTGCTTTGGATAACTTCGGACTCTCATGTCATTAATTATTAGTCGATCATGTTTAACATTACCTGTAATTTACTGATCACTTATATCTTTTTCTGCCGACCCAAAACATGGTTCGAATGGTCTTCACTTAAGGAAGAAAGCAATTCATTCAACACTGTTACTCTTTTAAAAAGATCAAATCTTCAATGTACTCGCGGTATTGTAGACTGGGCCCAATCGTATAACGAGTGGCGGGCCCTTCTTCGAGGCTTAACGCATGGGCAACAAAGCTCCGAAAAAACCTTGCGGCTGTAGCGTGATTTGACCCGCCCGAATCCCCACACCGAAAGCGACGCCTTTGCAACTGACCTATCCGACAGGATCACTGTTACTTTTTGACCGAGTTAAATTGATTTTGAAGAGAAAACGCAAAAATTTATTTTTAAATAATGTGTGGTTGTCGCTGCCTTGCCTTGGGCATATCCTTCATATAAGCTGGCTTCTGCAATCTAAATCGGTTTATCGTAGCCTAATCAAAAGTCCAACGTGCGCATCCTCTGCCACTAGGATACGCGCACTCCAAGTGCTTCCCTGCTAAAAGCAGATCCTAACGCTGAACGGCGGTCAAACCGGCAAATGAACAATAGAAGGTAAGACTATTGCAATTATTTTATTTTGAATTTGACAAGGCTTCTGTTAAACCAATAGTGCACAATTAGGCATCTAAAACAGAATCACTTTAATCACATAAACATTTCTGGAATAAATATTTAAGTCGACAGTATCTCCCCTCTACAAATCTGAGGCGAAGTTGAAATCTTCATTTTCATGTTTAATATAAGCCATACAGCATAGCTAAGCTTACTTTTGCAGCTAAACTGACATTATATGTTCCATAACTACCTAACTACTACTTTTTATGAATTAATTTCCAACAGCTTTAGTCTAAGCCTGTCTATTAGCCCCAAACACCAGCAAACTTATAGGCTTTACTACAATGCTCAACCTGTTTCTTTTGGACACATTTTCACCTACAGTGTTTCCCGCCAAAACCTGTCTGCTCAACTTATACGTGAGTTCTACGGACTTTGAGTATAGTTTGGTTTTATATAAACAAGGCATAGCTATATTTCAAAAATTATATGTCTATGGCATAGGCTATGGTCTTCAGCGAGGCCTCGTCGTGACTTAGACTTTGACTACGAACAGAGGCTTTTGACCCTGTGCCCAGCCTAAAGGACACGAATGTATGTTGATTTCATTTGTTTAACTTACCGTATTTAAGTTGGTAGTGGTTTATGATTTGACTTCGCAATCTGACAGTTACGGGTTCGATCCTAGCCGAAAACATTATTGGTTATTGACAGGAAAAGCATCCAGAATTTAATGTATTCAAGAAATGCCAAAGAAAGATCTAGTAGCTGAAGTGGATAGCACATCCAATTCGGCATTGCTATTCTATTCGGCATTGCTAAGTCAAACCAATTCTATTCGGCATTGCAAAGTCAAACCAATGCAAAGTTTTGAATTTCTTGCAAAGACAAAAATGATTGTAATAATTGGTAGTTTTCTCTGGTCTCTAGGCCAAACTTGCACTTAAAGCGCTTATTTCAAAAAAGGATAAAAACAGCGGCGGCGCTAGCTTCACGCTAGTGATAGGAAAAAACAACGGCACTGACGCTAGCGAATTACTAGCATAGCGGGTAACGACGCTAGTGCCCAGCTCTGCCTATACATTAATAATATGCTTAATGACTGTTATTAGTTGATCAGTCGCTTTATTTCTTGATTGGTTTGAGTAATACTGTAGATAAAGCCATCTAGGCTTCTGCATTTCCGTTGAATCGATTTACCGAATCTTTGGTTATCATAAAAGACTATTAGAAATAAAAACTTTTTTTGAATTGATTTTCCATTTTTATCCTCGATTCACGAGAAAGCGAGTTGTATCGCTATATGTCAGATTAAATATCCTCACTCGCTTGGGGTCAACTTTTCTGAGGTTCCTCTTCTTGTCTTTTGTTGAATTCGCTGCTTGTTCAAAGCCACCAAGCAGCGACAAATATTGTGAAGTACCTTATCCAAGGGCACAACAACATGTCGAGAGTAGGAGTTAAACTGCGACCTTTCGATTCATTAAGGTCGCCATAAAAACGGCGCTCCAGACCGTTCGGTCACGCTGCCGACGTGACTAAGAACGATTTTAAAATGTTTCAATCTTTTTGGTTCGTTCATTATATAAGTTGGCCTACCGCACGCGTAAAAACGATAGTAAAATTAAACTAAGGAAAATATAAACCCATTAAACCGATTGGGTAAATCGATGTCATAGAAATGCACTAATTGTTTTTAACAAAGAATAATATATTTGATCGTACTCAGTAGGACTCAAAGGCAGCAATTGAGCGTGCTGAACAAAGCACAAGAAGTCTATACTGGTCTTTTTACGCTACTGATCAATATTGGTATTGTTTTTTGAGGCTGTTCTTTCGGTTTATGGTTCTTTTCATTATATATCGTATAAGCTTTCGCTGAACTTGGGAAAGAGGGCCCCATTATTAAATTAGCCCAGGGCCTAACGTACTGTTAACCCGCCCCTGGGGAGATGTGATGGATTGTGGAGCATAGAGAGTAGTAAAGCTGCTGGAGCATGCAATGAAGATAGTCGAGAGAGTGAGAATAAGAGAATTAGTGAAGGTTGATGACATGCAATTTGGCTTTATGCCTGGGAAGGGCACGACTGATGCTTTGTTTATTTTGAGAAGGATGTAAGAGGAGTTTCGTGGAAGAGAGAAAAAGCTGTACATGTGTTTTGTGGACTTGGAAAAAGCGTTTGATAGGGTTTATAGAAAAGTGATGGAATGGGTACTAAAAAGAAAAGCTTGCCAGAAGCGTTGGTGAAAACAGTAATGAGTTTGTATGAGGGTTCAAGGACCAAAGTCAGAGTGGATCGGGTTTATCGGAGGAATTTTGGGTAAGGGTTGATGTGCATCAAGGTTCTGTGATATCACCATTGATATTTGCTATTGTGGTTGATGCAGTGACAGAACAAGCAAGAAAAGGGCTGTTCAATGAAACTTTGTACGCGGATGATCTGGTGCTGATGAGCGAAAATTTGGAGGATTTAAGGGAGAGGTTCCAAAGGTGGAGAGGTGAATTGGAAAGCAAGGGAAAGAAAGTAAATATTAGAAAGACTAAGATGATGGTGAGTGGTGCAGAAGGAAAAATTGTACGTAGCAAAGTAGATTCGTGTGGAATATGTGGGAAAAGAGTAACGTCTAATGCGATGTTGTGCACAGTGTGTAAGAAATGGGTTCACGCTAGATGCGCCCAAACAAAAAAAGTATCCAGCAGTTTTGCACAACAGTTTATTTGCAGAAGATGTAAAGATATTGGAGACGGCAAAGAAGAACCAGTGGAGATGCTGTGTGATGAGGTGGAGACCGTGAAGGGTTTTTGTTATCTTAGAGATAGGCTGAATGCTAGTGGTGGGTGTGAAACTTCAGTGACTGCAAGAATAAGGATCGGATAGATGAAATTTAGAGAATGCGGAGAGTTGTTACTTGGGAGAAGGTTTTCTTTGAAAATGAAAGGGATGGTGTATCGTAGTTGCGTAAGATCGGCAATGTTATATGGAAGTGAGACGTGGTGTTTTAGGGAAAATGAGATGATAATTTTAAGAAGAACCGAAAGAGCTATGGCGAGATCGATGTGTGGAGTAAAACTAGTGGATGGAAAGAATACTGAAGATCTGATGAAAATGCTGGGTCTGAAGGAAACTTTAGATAAAATGGCACAAGCGAATGGAGTAAGATCGTATGGACACGTGGTTAGGAGGGATGAGGAGACCATTTTGAAGAAGGCAATGATGCTTTAAGTGAATGGACAACGTTTTTTCGGAGCGTTCTTTTCGGAGCCGTGTTGCTCAGGCTCCAAGCAGTGGAGATTGGCTCCGCCACTCGTTACACGCTTCGACGTAATTACACGCGTATAATGAAGTTTTGATTTTGATTCTTTTCATATAAAACAAATTTAAGATAATGTGGATGATTTAATTCAGAGCCTGCGCCAGAGCAGTCAACTTGGAGGGCCAAGCGTTTATCAGGGGGCAAATATTGGATCAATTTTGTGAATAACAAAAACGCTTCGTCGCTGTTGTCATGCCACGGTCTTCCATCAATGAGAACTTTGCAGCGAGCTGGCATTGATTTGAACTTAATATGCCGTTTCTGCATGTGCAAGTGTTATGTACAGTGGCGTATTTAGAATTTACAAAAGGGGGGGAGCCAACTTTTGACAAGTTAAAAAGTTGCAGTATAGCTGAATCACTAACTGAGATTTTAGTTGGAGTACGGATGATTTTTTAACGTGAAAGTCAGGATCTGGTAATTAATTATTGTCTGTCGATTGTCGTAAGCAACTTCATATAATTTATTTGAACATAAGTGTTCACATTTAAGTATTTTAGGAACTCTCTTTTTCTTTTGTTTTGTCTTATCTTATAATAGAGCGGTTCCCAACCATTTTCATACTCCCAATTATTTTCATGTAAAATTTTTGATATGTTCTTGCACCCCTCACAAAATATGCGACTGCAATCAGCCACGCAAACCAAATGTTCGAAATGATAGGGACTGAAATGAATTCATGTGTGTTATTGACCTTAAACATTTTCCTGTAATGACTTTGCGTCAAAAACCCAGCAGGTATTCAGCTGAGGGGTCTGGGGTAACGCTGTAAGCTCCCCCAGCGGAGCAATCAATTTTAGAGTTTTTAGCTTTTTGAAAGTGTCGCTAATGCAAGGTATAAGATAGTTAAATCAGTCACTACTCTGTTGCTGAATCAGACGCATTTTGTTTTCAGAGCTTGATTTTAACCAACCACAAAGAGGCTAAGAGTTTTACGCCACTTAGACGTTTGCGAATTACATATTACTAGAGCGCAACAGCGCTGAAAAAGTGACACTGAGCAACCGAAAATAAAAACACTCTTAATACTAGATAAAAATCTATAAGCCGTTTTGAACCCCCTGGAGTGCTTCCTCGCGTACCCAAGGGGTGCAAGCATCCCCAGTTGGGAAACCCCGTTCTTTATAGTGTGTTGAGATTTTGTTACGTGCTGAAGCCTTTTATTAAAAATATTTTTCTGTTGCACAATTTTCGCATGTTTTGAGATTGCAAGCTTTGCAATATCGCCCGTAAGCGTACACCAGGGGTGTCCAACCCGTGGCACGCGGAAAGGTTTTGAGTGGCCCGCGTGAGCTTTTCAAGATGACCAACCTTATCAACTTAATTGCTTCGTAATTTATCGTGAACTTGCATTCCGAGAAATTGGCATTAATTTTGTTGATTGCTTTCTTTCAAATTGATTTTATTCCACCACAAAACAAATTGTTTTGCATCACATTTCCCATATTGTTACGTCCGCATCCTTTCCACACAATCGTGCTCGTGCTTCAAGAATCAGTAGTCAGTAATAGGCTAAGATCCCAATTTATGTGCGACGTCTGAGACGTAGAAATAGTCGGCAGCATGGGTGAGTGGTTCGGAGCGTCGTTTTTACGACGGCCATGATCGCAACGTTGATTGTTCAACTCTAACCCAAGCCTCGTTGTTGCGTCCTTGGATAAGACGCTTCACGACAATCATCTCGGCTTGGTGGAATCTAATAAGCAGCAAATTGAAAAAGTCAGAAGCAAAATTCAATCGGAAAACTTGGAAACAAGGGCAACTCCTAAGCGAGTCTGGATTCCTCATATTCATAGCGCCTACGCCGCTTTCTCGTGACAGGAGAATAAAAATGAAGAAGAAATCTCGAATTTTTTGGTTGGAAACCGACTTAGTCGAAAACAGAATCGGTCGATAACCGAGGTTTGGCTGTATTTTTTGCACTCTGCAGTGACATAGAATATGTCAAATAAGAAACGAAAAGCAAGCAATGCTAAAAACTTCGTTGACTTTAGGCCTACCGTCGGTATGTTTGTTGTTCTTAAGATAATATTGTAAAAGAGGATAATACACATTTCTAAGATGAGAGTTTTAGTGTGAAGGTTTGTCTGTCTTAGCAGTAAACAGTCAAGTGGCCCGCGCAATCATTCGTAAATTGCATGTGGCCCTTTGGCCAAAAAGGTTCGACACCCCTGGCGTACACATTAAAGCAGTGATTTTCAAACTTTGTGTTACTACGCCTCCCTCATAAAATATTAATCATGACGTCACAAAATAATACACCAGTCATATTTTTAAATGATCATGACTAACATTTGCGCCTCTTTTTAGACTAGTCCATGCCTCCCAGTTGGGAAAACGCTCACATGTGTGATGCTTTGCACCGTTGCACGTTTCGTCAAAAATAAGAAAAATAAATGAATGAATAATTTCACAGAAACACGAAAAAAAGGAAGAAAGCTTCATAAAAATATTCTTGCGCAAACGCTGAACTTTGGCTTCTTTTGACTTATGAAACTACGATTTGAAACAATGCATTGAAAGCTTTCTGAAAAATCACTCTGAAATTTGGTTTGCGTACAATCCGTAAGGGACTTCTGGTTGCCCGAGTCCAGGGGTCGGCAACCTGCGCTCTTTGAACCCCAAGTTGTGGCTCCTTTTGGAGGTAAATAAAGACCTTTTTTTAGGAATCATTTTCGGAATAACTGAAGTTTTTGGACCTGACGATAGTTTTGCGGCTCCCGCTGGGTTTCGTATTGTAACAAACGGACTATTTGGCTCTTTAAGTGCAAAAGGTTGCCGACCTCTGCCCTAGTCATAACGATGCAACACCCAAATAAAGTGAACGTGACGCAGTGGGTGGAGCGTTGTTTCCACGTCGACCATCGTAAAAGGTGGTGACTGATTCAACTCTCACAGTACGCTTTGTTGTTGAGTCCTTGGATAAGATGCTTCACGATGATTATCTCTGCTTGATGGTTTATTCTTTACAAGCAACAAATTAAAGCGTCAACAAGCAAAATTCAACCAAGAAACTTGGAAACAAATGGCAACACCTTAAACCTAAAATCTGGATTTGTATTGCGCGCCGCGTCTTCGCCGCTTTCTCGTCGATAAGTTTTTTTTCTACGTAGATAAAAAAAATATAATAAATTATGTGTAAACTGACAATCAATCTCACAATGAATAACAAAAAAATTGAACAGCTCGCAGAACAATGCATCCGTGATCCTCGTTATCTAAAGTAAACCTGTAGGCTCTCAGCTGCTTCGCTTAGAGCAGATTTGATTTGATTTAAAGCTGCCAGACCGAACTACATGCTAGAGCACGTCTTGTCTCTCAGCCAGGCCACCACGTTATCATAAACAGACGCAAGAGCAAGATCACGAGCCCGTTCTGAACATTGGCAGCACCCCCTAGTTTTAGACTCACGAAATTGTGACGCAATAAATGGCATTCCGAAGTTGAGCAACGCTTGTGGTTCTTGAGGGCTCACGCTGCGTAGTTACTACAGCGGCACAGCCGCAGATCAAGGACCAAGGTTAATCTATAAACCTGAAAAGTTGGCAAACCAATAGGGAAGGGGGCTTTGAACTCACAAACCCCCCTTGCCTACGCATTTGGTTAACGTATTATTTCTATAGCTAGAACCAACCGTCGAAATTTTACCAAAACGGTCGTATATTTCTTGCATTGGAAAACTAGCTAGCCTAACTCCAATTTTTTTCTTGTTTTACCCTGTAGGCTACTGAGTCTGGCTACTATACATTTTTTCTTGGCCTATTATAATCAATCAATCATTTCATTTCTAAACGCCAATACGCTGAAAAGTAACGATAGCACAAGCACACAAATTTCACACTAAAATTGATGAAGGCTTAGAAAAGGGCGCGGGCAACAAAACAGGGAGGCGCTGAAACATGCGAGTCAAGACTGACTTATAAGCATAGGTGCATAGAGTCGTTATAAAATCCATATTTAGATCTAAATTTTGTCACTTTAAATCAGAGCAACAACTTGATTTGCGATTGGATCTTATCGTCTTTATCCAAAGCTAGCTGAGTTAGCAAGCCTGTTATGCAATAAAAATAGCCATTGACAAGAGGCCGGCCTTGAAATTGAAAAAAGCACTAACTTCTACGTTAGGCAAAGTAGCCTTTTTTAAAGGCGAATTAGCAGCAGCAGCAAACCAATGACAAATTTTTGCTTTGAAATTCGTGCCAGTTCGGATTTGGATGAGGTAAAGGTGCAAAAAAAGCACCCTAAACCGATTTGAATTAAATTTGGGCTCATGTCACGAACGCGTTATCTGTTTATATCCTCGCCCCATTTTATTTTGCTTATCTGAGGTAGGACATACTAGGTATCATTGTCTGGGGCACAGCGCATAAATATCTATTGCAAGAAATTAATTTGAGATTAAACAAATTGATTCGTATTTGTACATCAAATACAAAATTCTGCCGAATATCTCCATTGTACAAAAATCTGAAATTATTAAAGCTCACAGATCTATATAATTTTGAACTCGCTAAATTCTTTTATCTGCTCGTACACAACGAGTTGCCGTCGGGAATTTATGAAAACTTTACAAAAATTCAACAAATTCATGATCATAATACAAGAAGATCTAAAGAAATTGTATATTTCGTACCTCGGTTTTCAAAATCACTTGGTCAAAATCACATCTTACACAGAGGCACTAAGCTATGGAACGAACTCGATAAAAATTTGAAGAAAATGCACTTTATAGCTTTCAAAAAGATTTATAAAAACTGCCTTGTCGCAAGTTACTAGATTCAATATTACCGATTGACTATAGGCCTATATGAATCTAAATTTTTCTTGTTTCATGTTTTAATTATTCGATTATTTTGTTGGTCTGTTTTCGCTTATTTTCTTAAAATGTGCTTATATTTAGTGTATTCATTTTCTTTTTTCTCTTTTGTTTTGTAAAAATCACAACCCAATCCATCTTCTGATTTCGAGCACTTAGTTTGATTTGTCCTTATGTAATACGTATGTTTCAGTCAGGGGGCACCTCGACTTGAAAACCTAAAGGTTCTTCGGTGCGTCCTGGCCATTATTATTGTTTAATTCTAACACTCTGATTATTTAATTGTAATTACGGCGAAATAAACGAACTTGTCACATACTAATCGGTATCAAACACTTTTAAATTGCAATAAGTAACGAACAAGGCATAGCAAGCACATTATAGGCGCTTTATTAATTCTCGTTATTTCACGATACCCAACGCCGACCGCTTACATCTCTATAGCCTTTTAAAGTTAGTTTACACTACTAAAAATGTCTGCATTTCATTGTTATTTTCTGCCGACCCCCCCCCCCCCCCCACTCCCTCAGATACTATATTGTAACACAGTTCCACAATAACTTCCAAATATATCCAAGTTACATTTATTTTTGCTCGTTTTTTATGTTTTTTTGTAAGGTTGTTTGGGGGGGGTCATCGCCCTTTATCCCCCCCCCTAAATACGCTAGTGGTTATGTATCACAGCTATCTCATGTGGTTTTATGAGTTCGAAAACGAAAGAAAAGCAGTGGAAAACGCTTAGTTACTTCTTATATTGTTAACAATCGCAATTTACATGTGTGATATTTTTTATTTCGAACGATACGCAACACAGTTCAGGCGAAGCTGTTTCGACAAAACAGAATGTTTAAAATGATGCTTAAAAGGCGCTGTCTTCTTAAAAGTAAGTTTATTGATTAGGGGCCAAGGGTATGAGGGGAAAAGCTTGTTCATTAAGGGGTCATGTCACTCCTTTGTCCCGCCCCTGCTGTTATTGTTTTACTTTTGACATGAAGCAAGACAAATTTGCCAATTCCAAATTTCAGGCAAGCATTATGGTAATATCTTGAAAGTTATGACACAACGCAATAATTCGCGAATACATTTTTTTTTAATGTAAAACTCTTTAAAATAGGCCCATATAATAGGGCCTACCTTATCAAAAATATGCCAACAAAAATGTTTTGTATTTGGAGAAGAAGTCGAATTGGAGGCAAAAATAAACAAAAATTCCTTTCAAACTATTTTAAAAACCACCAAAATGCAATTACTGTATAAAAATTTTTGAAAATTTTTGGGGATGCATGCCCCCGGATCCCTTAAAGCTGTTTTTGTCCTTAAATTGCTTCTAATTAACTCGATCTGCTGTTGCCACTGTGCTATGGACTTTGTTACTTTACAGTATATCTTGAAGGTTTCTCACAGCTTTTGGTTTTATTCAATATAGTATATTGGAGAATTTAACTTACGTGTCAATTGCTTTCAGTGGAGAGAATGCTTCCTTAAATAAAAGCTAAAAAGCTACTACTGAAAATAAATGAAACCCCTCTGAAATTATATACAGATATGTTCTTGTAAACAGCAAACCCACGTGATCAAATAACTGCGTAAGTCTTTTCCTTACCAATGCTAATTGGATTTAACAGCTACATAGTTACTGATTTTGTCTATTTAGTTTACGAAAAAATAGAAATGATCCATATTATGCACCAGTACAACTTATGGCACCTTCCCCTATTTTGTTTCTCATAATACAGAAAAGGACCTGCACTAGCGCGGGGCTCCTTCAAAGTGCCAGGCTCAATTTGATAAAATCAGTCAAATTGACTTGAAACCGACCTTGGCTATAGCATCAAATAGAAATTACTCAAACTGGTTTGGTCGATAAGTTTCAAATATTATCAGTACCGGTACTCAAATTCAAATGGAAATAAACATTTTACGTTACCGGAAAAAGCTAATACCACACATCAATGTTTAAGTTTACAAAAAATGATGATCCCTTCAACAATTTCGACTTCAGCACAAAAAAGACAAAAATTAATTTTGTAGCGTAGCTATCGCATCAACGTCTCAATAGTTACCTTGAAAGCTGTTTAAACACAGCGTAAAACTTTCCGTGGGGGCCTTGCCCCGAACCCCCAACATTAATCATGACTAGTGGCGTAGCAAGGGCATCCTGCGCCCCGGGGCAAACAAACATTTTGCGCCCCCTGTGTTTTACAATTCTATGATTATCTGTACCAGCAGATTTGTCTTGTCTTCGTATATCGGCCGATTGTCTTTTTGCATAGCCACTTCTTTTAAAAATTTTTTTCATAAATTTTCTAGATTCATTCAAAAACACTTCAAATTGGGCTCGCCGTTTTCGACCCTGAGCTCGACTCTCTTTTTTTGGCATAATCTTCCTACCAGTTAAATCGCTAACATTGTAAACTCTAAAAACGCTGATCTGTTTTAAGAAATTAGAGATATTTTATTTAACGGTGCGGCAATTTTTCTGAGCCAGAGGCGGGCCGGTGAAAACTTATCACACGCAATCCCTTGAGTACAATCAGAAGACATTGTGGAGAGAGATGCCGAACGAAATTGGCAGTTTTAGCCAAAATTACATTTTTTGCTCTAATACTGTAGAATAGATCATCCCAACTGAATGTCAAGGATACAAAAGACACACTGTAAGACCGCCTCCATTCAGGGCTTAAAAGAGGGAGGCTGGGGATTACAGGGGGCAATCTGCCCCGGGCCCATGGGTGTGTAGGAGTCTATGAAAGAGCATTTTAAAGGCCCATCATAGAGGTCCCAAAGTAGTGTGGTGAGAGATTCCCTTAGCTGTCGAAGAGCCCCGGATTCCCTTTGGAGGCCGCGAGTTATGGTTGAAGACCTTTTTGTTATTTTTGGAGAGGTCACATACTCGTCAAGGGTCCCCGGTCTCCTTTTGAGTTCACCGAATTTCGGGTAAAGACCTTTTTTTTTTTGAAGACCACTAAGCCGTCAAGGGGACCAAGATTCCATTTAAGGGCCGAGAATTGTGAATGAAGACCTTTCTTTTCTTTTTTGGAGATGACAACATCCCAACGGTCGGCTCGGGGCCCACACTGGGGAAAGCTGCCCACATCAAACTGCAAAACTTTTTTGCTCAAAATCTCAACAAGAAGTTTGACCGTTGATCTGAAAAAAAGGCTATCCAGAAAACGGAATTGTTTTTCATATAGGGCAATCAAGCGCTCAGCTGCAATTTTATCCTACGATACTGCAATTCTTTCACATTTGTAACTAAATTATCTCAGCAGCAGCAACGGGGCTGCGCTTCGCAACCCCTGAATTGCCAGATTTTTCCCTATTTTCTCATTCTGTGATCGCTGTCGAATATTCAAAATATCCGCATTGGAAATTACAGTCAACACACCAGTAATGGTAGCAAAACAATACAAACTACAAAAGAAAACACCCAGAAAAAGCCATTGAGGCAAAGGTTCAGTTTCGTTAATGTTTCGATCGGCACTTGTCCGCTGTATTATCAGAAACGGCCTATAGGTTAAAAAAGTTTAGGATCACTGTGGGGTAGGTTTAGCACAGTATTACAGCGAACGACTATACGCGTATCTTAATCGACTTACCAACAATTTTTAGCATCCATCTAACGCTAAAATAATGAAAATCTAATACTGTAGATACCTATCGCTTCTTTACTTTTCTTCTAGTGAAGTTCTATTTCCTTCTGTTTAATTGCTGCAAAGTCGAATAACTATGTACGCGCATTTTTAAACCTCTTTGTGATGTCATAATAGAGTAAACGGGCGATTTGTGATCGGGTGTAAAGAATGATTTCACTTCTCTGCCAAAAGCACATGCAGATGCCAGATTCATTGCAATAAATTGATTGTTTTAAAGTTTAAAAGATTACGTCGAAACTGAAGTGTGTAAAATCACTGTTTTGTGCGTCCCTTTGGTGCGTGATTTGTGGTCGGAAGTAAGGCGTGATTTGAATCCTTTGCGAACAGCATACATTACAATACAGTAATCCACGAAGTAGTTTTTAAAATCTGTATGAATACGTCAAAAAAAGAGTATAAAAAGAACTTTTTGGTACGCCCCTAGGTGGTGCGCCCCCGGGCGCGTGCTCCCTCTTTCCCCCTCGCTACGCCTCTGTCGTTTTGCCCCGTGTCCCGTTTTGCCCCACCTTCCCCTACGGTGCGTACCAGTCTACTACTATCAGACGAAGTCTGCCGCCGGTGCAATCTTGCTTGTGACCGGCTTTTTACCCTTGTGAAATTTTTGCACGCCCCATTTTGGCGCCCCTGTACCTTGGCGCCCGGGTACATATGTACCCCACTGCCCCCCCGACGCTACGCCTCTGATTATGACGTAGACAAGTGACAAAATATTACATTCATTATGAAACTCACCGTAGTTTGAAACTAAACTTATAAAAGCTGAACTCTTCTTCTTGTGTATGAGGCAGCTTTTCACGTTGTAATATCCAGGCGCAGTAGCCATGAGATTGTGTTGTCATCCAGCTCTGTTAGGTTCACATCCTCACGTGGTCGATAGATTGGACAGTGGTGTAGGATGTGTTGTGCAGTCTGAGGCTCCAGTTCGCATGTACGATATGGTGAGTCGGCTAAGCCCCATGTGTACATGTTGCTGTTAAACCGGCCCACTCCAGTGCGAAGACGATTGAATTTCACCCAGTGCTTTCGAGTCAGTTCTGCTCCAGGAGGTGATTTGGTACTAGGAGAGACTGTGAGTTGTTCAGGTTTTGTAGTTTTTTCCCAGCTGGAGTTCCACGTCTTGGACAGGTCAAAATTGGAGCGAAGGAGCTCCGCAGCATTGTGAGAAAAAGGGTGACGGGATTTTAAACGCTTGGGCCAGAGGGATTGCGCTTCCATCACCAGTTTATTCAGGGGGTGGCCGTCACACGATGCAGTTTGTTGGATAAGACGATGCACGAGATGTTTTCTGCGCAGGCTAGCTGGGGCAATGCCTGATAGCACTGGGAGGAAATCGGCTGGAGTTGGGCGAAGGCATCCAGTAATTATCCTCATTGTGTGGTTTAGGACGGCATCAATCTTTCTGACATAAACACTTCGGCACCAGGATGCGGCAACATACTCTGCGGTGCTGCGTACAATCGCAAGAGCTCTTGTACGAAGTATAGAAGTGCTAGCGCCCCAGGTCGATCCGGCCAAGCATCTCAGCAGATTATTTCGTGCTGTTAACTTAGCGTGGAGTGCTTCGGTGTAATGTTTGTGTGTCAGATTCCGGTCAAGCTTCACACCCAAGTAGGTGGTACATGATTTGTGGGGCAGAAGGTTTCCGTCTAGGAAAACTGACAATTGGCGGCCACTTTCCCTGTTGTTAAGTTGAGAGGGTGTGACGGTAGTCGTGGTCGCACTTATTTTCAATCTTCACAGCTTGATGTACTCTGGTACATGCTCCACATCGGCTGTGAGTGTTTCCTCGATTGTACGCCAGCGCTGGTGGGAGTAGAAAAGCGCGAGGTCATCGGCATAGTCGTATTGGAGTGACTTCGATTTTGGTTGGTCACTGATGTAGAAGTTGAAAAGTAGAGGAGAAAGACAGGATCCCTGAGGCAAACCATTTCTTAGACGGCGAAGGTGGAGGTGTTGTCCATCACTGGTTGTTAGGACGAATGAGCGATTGGCCCAGATGTTAGTAAAACTGTCTTCGATGTCATTGGTCAGTTTGACGACTTGATGAGTGGTACAGCGTCCATGTCGAAAACCTGCTTGGTCTTCAGGTAGTTGAGGGTCGATCACTGGGGTGAGTCCGGCAAGAAGAAATCATTCCAGAATCTTGTATGGGACACACAGTAGAGATATTGGACGGTAGCTTTTTGGGTCATCAGTGGGCTTGGTAAGTTTGGGCAAGGGTACTACGGTCGCTTTTCGCCAGATCTTTGGTATGTTTTGTTTGGAAAGACAGATTGAATAAAAACTCTGCAGCCAAGCCAGGTATTTTGATTCAGAGTGCTTCAGAAACTCAGGTGGGATGTTATCGGGTCCCTGTGCTTTACCACTTTTAACCTGGGTAATAGCTACAGTCAGCTCTTTGACGCTAAATGGAGATGATAGGAAGCCATCTGCGCTTAGGGAGCTCCATAGTCTGCTGCACTCCTGCTTCACTGACAGGACATGCTTCTTATCGGACACCTTGCATTTTCCATTATCCATGAGTTGGTGGGCAATAGAGTTTGCTGTCACAGGGTTTTGGGTGGGAGCTGCGGCCTGTAAGGCGATTGAATGTTTTCCATGCCACTCTGCTCGAGTGAGTGAAGTCTATACCTTGGACGGTTTCTTCCCACCTCTGTCTGCGCTTCGCATCGAGACGATTCATAAGCGTAGCAGCAGCAGCAGACGCTTGTTTGCTGAGGCCAGAAATGCGTCATATAATTGGTTGCATTCTTCATCTCAGGATGGGATGTATAAGAGTCGATAATCGCGCGGGATGGTTTTCCTAGCTGCCTTGAGAAGAATGTTACAGAAAAATTTGTAAAACGTGTCACGGTCATCTAATGTCGGATTTGGTAGTTGATTGATCTTGTTTTCTACCAGATGCGTGAATCTCGCCCAGTTGACTTTACGGAAGTCCCACCTTTTTACTAATTTGCTTTGTACCAGTTTGAGTGGGTTTGCAGAAATGATGAGCGAGGGTCTGTGCTGGGATTTGGAAAAGCATTCAAGGATTATGCATTCTGGCAGGGGCCCATCTGTATTGGTGAAGGCCAGATCGGGATTTGTTTTCCATTTGCCCGAATGAATGCAGTCTGGCTGTTTGGGATCAAATAGCAGTTGAACAGTAGCAGCTGAGGCCCAGTTTTCCAGCGCTATGCCGTCTGCATTGGTGTTGTAGTAGCCCCAGATGGTGCTGTGTGAGTAAAAGTTTCCGGCATACATGCATGGGGTAGCAAAAACAGGAATGGAATTATCTTGAAGTGGTGTATTTGGTGTTTGTACACATTGATTACGACTGTGCCCTCAATTTCGTTCAATTCACAATAAAAGTTGACGAAGTAAAGTTAATGTTTACTACCTGACCCTCGGTTGATTATTGCTGACTTGTGTATTTCGTTAACTTGACAATGTATGGTGTTACTGCTCAACTTTCGCTCTCCTTCACCCCTTACCCTTTTTGGCAATGCCCCGGTCTTATATTTGCCTTGCATTTTTAAACATTGCCATCGAAACCATTTTGCGTAGATGCGTCATTGTTTACCAGCCCGCTGCAACCCCGAAACAAGCTCATGACAGTCGTCGCAAAAAGATGCCACTATTTTACAAAGAAAGTTGGATTGCGAATTGACTAAAATTAAACTTTGACTCAAATTGTCACTAAATGTAAGTGAATCTGGCAATTGTCACTAAATGTAAGTGAATCTAGTCATCTAATTTTCACTAAAAGTAAGAAAAAAGATTAACTTACACTGCAGTGATTTTCAACCTTTTTTATTCTGCGACCCACTTTGCAATCCAACATAACCAGACGACCCCCTTCCAAAATTGGGAGTCATTACACACATGTAATGCAGTTGCGCATGCATAGCAGCAATAAAAATGACTAACGTAAGTATTGTAACATCACCCTATTAAAAGAAAGACTCAATAAATTTATACACATCATGGCAACTGCACTAATGAGGTGGCTGGTGTTGCATTTTGGTGACAAGCTTGTCGATGCGTGGGTCGGTAGTGGATAGCGATAGAGCACATCTCCGATGTAGCTCTGCTGTTAGTTTATTCCTGGCCTTGTTCTTTATTCCCAGTAATTTTGAGAAGCATGCCTCCCACAGCCAGATTGATGAAAAAGGCATCAAAAGTTGAATCGCTGTGCTTGCCATTCTAGAATACGAAGCTACCATGGCTGACCAATATGCCGGCAATGACATCTCTTGGAAGGAATCATCCGCAGTCGAGTCATTTTTCAGGGCTATGAATTCCTCTTGAGTTGCATCATTTCCGCTGAACACGTTAACAATGTCTGAGTCTGCGACAAAGGGGTTTCTAACAAATACTAAATATCTCTCGCGACCCTTAAAAAATGTTTGATGACCCCCATGGGGGTCGCGACCCCCAGGTTGAAAACCACCGACTTACAGTAAGCATAAATAATCACGAAATCAATTATTTTCCACTGTGTGTCCTCCGCTTCCGTAGACTTCTAAAAAATAAGTCCTTGCTTTCCCAAAGCTCTATCATGTCTGTTTATTATGGTTTATGTACTAGTATTTGAATAATGGTGTTATTTGTCTGGAAAACCCCACCAAAACCGTGTAAAGAGCTTGACTTTCAATCACAAGGTCCTGGGTTCGAACCTGAGTCCACTTGATGAGCGCTCAAACTGCAAAACTATCGGTAGAATTGTTTTTACAGCGTTGATTTAGTAAGTCGTTCAAGGCTTAATGTCTATTTATATATTCATATGCACACAGACTTACATCGCCTCAACTGATTTCATATCTACTGAAACCAGTTTAATTTAACGTCAAGTCAAACAAAAATCTTTAGGCTAAAATAATTTGTAATCAATCTGCTACAGGAGCAAAAATCTCTCTACAACAAACTAAAGTATTTGAATATAAAAGGAAATGATGAATTAGCAGCAGCTAAATTTATGGTTAAACTTACGGTAAATGAATTGCCCAAGCTATTCAGAAAATATTTGTTTGAATTTAAAAGATGATCCTGAATACAACTGCAGTCCTGCACCCAACCAGAAACACTCTTTCCAATAAATTTTGTCTAGAAAAAACAATATACTTTGAAACAAATCAATACTTTTGTGAGGCTTATTTAATGTGGAACGAAATACCAGAAACGATCAAAAATAAAATCGTAAGATCAAGCAGTAAAGTTTCTCAAGACTTGACCGTAGAGCGGGACTGCGCTCTTTCGGGCTATTAGCCCTCATCAGCCGCACTCCGGTAAGGTACATTCACCGTTTACGTTACTCAGGTAAGGTACATTGTTACGTTATTACTGGAGTTGCGTTGCAACTGTTGGTGATGGAGAGCTGTTATAACCTGACAAGAGGATGTCGTCATGACTCCCTTTCAGTAGGCCAGGAAGGACATTTCTTCATAGTTTCTTCAAGACTGTTAAAAGGTCGTTTTTTTTTTGCAGTATTTGATTGATCAGTCGGCGCAATAATTGTCATATAACAGATCATCTTTTTTGTAGCTCGTAATCTAAGTTTCCAAGTAATTTATTTTTCTTGTGTGTTTTGGCTTGCTTGAGGAACAGACTCGCGTCGTCTTATTTCGACAACTCTCATCCTCTTCGCTTTTCCTCGTCGTGATTTTTTTTTTTATTGTTATCCTTGCTTCTTGAGTTTCGTTATTGGTTGGTAATAAAAGTTTACCAACCTACCTGCAATATTTCATCTGCAAAATGCTCGTCTCATAAGCAATTAGCAAAGTTAACAGTGCAGTAGTATTTCTGTGTACAAGCCTAGAAATCAAAAGGGAATGTGCATAATGAGGGTGCTCTTCGTATTTCACTCTGCGTGTTCACATGATTTTCAATAAATACTCAAGACAGCGGTTACTACGCTGGAAAACTTCAGTGTGCGCGATGTTGTGTGAAAATGTAAACTGAATTGTTGAAATTGCCTGGAATCGCTCTGCGTAAAAAAGTTGTAGTTATTTCGCATTTCTCATAAAATTATGTTTTTCGAAATTGCAAAGTTTTTTAAAAAACATAATCGTGGTTGTTTAATTAATCGTTTTGTTGCCTCTTTTCTTGTATCGTTGTTGTATTTCCTTCATCTTATCGTATTCTTTATGGTGTTGACGGTGTGGAATTAAGAAACACTACGACTAATTCGATTCATGACGTTCTGATTTTCCGACAGGTACTAAAATCGAAGAAGCTGACATTTCCTGTCCGTTGACTGGGTCAAGCAACCTAATGACGTCGTTTCCTGTTTCAAAAACCAATGTCATTACACTAGAGGATCAAACCAGTGTTCCTGATGCAGAGCAAACCACTTCTGGCTCAGCAGATCGAGCAAAATTAAATCGAGTTCTGCTCTTGACACTTCTTTCTGTTTTACTTGTTTCGATGTAATTAGATTGGAGAAGTTTTCGCGATTTTCAGACATATAATCAATGCGTTCTTGAGCTGGTGCTCTGTGCGTCATGATGTGATTACTTAGCACCGATCAAACTTAACAACATGACTGCCTCAAATTGCTCAGAAACAATTTCATTTACCATCACTCCAACATTAGAATAAGCTAAGAACTTTCGTTGTTACAAGCTCACCGCAGGGTTGCATCACTTCCATTGTTTAACTTCTGCCTTGAGCTTGGCGATATTTTGGCTTGGAGTAACAAACCGGGGCCATTGCTATATGCTGTAAGCAGAGCAGTCGCTACTTGAACAGTAGCGTAGCAAAGCACAGCAAACCCTGCCACTATACTTAAAAAATATAGAATTCAAGTTCTATATTAAGTTGCAAAGGCGAATTACCACCAAAGTTCGTAAAAATGTAGGGCATACTAATGACTTGTTACATTGAGTTGACACTAAAGTTTTGCTCATTTTCGCTTTTCTGCAGTTGATTACCGTAGTGGCTGTAAGAAAATTGTCCTTCCTAGTCTTTCTATTTTTAGGATTACCATACCAATTACCAACAGCTTCAATGATTTTTTAAATTAGAAAAAAAATGTGCACCGGTATATAATTTATGAGGTGTAGGTGCAAGCAACAAAAGCTCAACCTATTAAGAAGACGAGTATCTCAAAGTGCTCGATCGTCGGTCAAACTTGAGCCTTTTCGTAAAAGAACGAGCTTCATTGTATTGCTAGTGTCAATCACAGAAAATTATCACAGAATAATGAGAAGTCTAAACTGCAAAATGAACACTTAGAACGTTCATCTTGTGTTTTTGATGGCGAGCTTACGAAGCATATTAGCGATGAAAAAGATGAAAATTGTAAAATAAAGTTTCGACTATAAAAAACGTCTCGTCAGCCTTGCTGCGCACAGCCAATCCAGGCTAGACTCATTCCAGACTGTAAAGACTTTTTATTTGCATTGCTCCTCCTGAACAGCTCGACTTCATTTCTTTTCTAACTGGCGCTTGGTGTATCGGTTGAGAGCTTCCACTTGGTAGCCGGTAGACTGGGGTTTTCTTCCCAGTCGGGTCATACTAAAGACTTTAAAAATAGTATTCGCAGCTTTCGCGCCAGGCACTCGGCACAAGCGGAAGTGCAAAGGGTTTTGTGCATAGGTGGCGGAACCGGGGGGGGGGGCCGAGGAGGCCCTGGTCCCCCCACCTTTGTTTCAGGGGGGGGGCCTAATTTACGCGTTTATTTCTACAATGTTGCCGCTGCATGAATGTATTTGAAACTTAATAGGCCTACTATCGAAATTAAAACCCAGGAAAGAGCTAAAATCCAGAGATGTCTTTAAAATTTTGTTTATGTGGTGGGGTAACAGAAACTAGAAGCAAGAACCGTGGATTTGAAGCCCGCAGAAATTGAACATGTCACATGTAGACTGGCTAAAAATGGGTTATAGGCATAGGGCCGGATTTACGTATAGGCTAAGCAGGCTGAAACCTGGGGCCTCGTAGAAAATGGGGGGCTTCATCACGAACAATCAAGGCCTTTTTTTGTTCTCTTCACCGATACTTTCACGGGAAAACAGAACATCTGAATACGTGCATGCCTTTGTTTTGCTCTTCACCATACCGATATTTTCAGTGAAAACAGGACATCTGAGGACGTGAAGACCTTTCTATGCTCTTCTAATCCGTGTGATCAAATAGCCTAGGGCCTCTCATTACCTAAATCCGGTCCACATGAGCGTATTTAGGGGCGGGGCCATTGTGCCATGCCCCCCCCTTTTGACTCTGCCTTTTAGTAAAAAAGAACAATACTGATGGTGCCAAATGACTAAAATATGCCAGATTCTTTTGGTGGTTTCTCTAGCTTAAGGCCAGGGGCGAATCCAGAGGGGTAGGATAAAGAATATGCATTCTCCCACCAGCCATTTTTAAAAATATTTGATGCATACAATTTTTCTGTAATTTCGAACCCCTTCGATAGCTATAAGCTTTTCGCCTTAAGCACGCATAATTAAAAATGTGCGAACAAATGCATCATATTTGGCGAAGCACTCAGAATTAGGGTCAAAAAATTTAAACACAATTTGCTTGAAAATTATTCAAAATGCACTAAAATAGCCATTACAGCATGTAAATTTTCAAAAATTTTCCGGAAGAGCATGCCCCCGTACTCCCCTAGAACTTTCCTGGTTTCTTTAATCAGCTTCAAATCAGTTCTGCCGAAAAAAATACGCTGGAAAAAATGTGGAAATTATGCCCCCCCCCCCTTTGAAGTTCCTCGCTACGCCACTGCCGTCCTTGGTTGTAGATGAAGAAAATCTGTCATTGGTTTTTGGGCCCCCCCCCCCCTTTAGAAATGCTTCCGCCATCGCTGGTTTTGTGTATGTGTTGCTCGTCATGTTATGTCCCTTAACAGCGTTCAATCATTCGTGATTGAAAATTGTAATGGGCCGACAATTGAAAATGGCCTAAACAATGTGTGCTTGCACCCGCTGTCCCGGACCCTTTTCTTTAGGTCGTTCCTGCTTTTTAGCTGGCGATTGACCACACACAACAATGCCCAGTGAAAAAAACTTATAAGTTCTAACCCACAACCAAGTCACCAGTAGCCCAATTAGCCTACATCACTACAAGCGCCCATGGCAACCCACTCTTTTGCAGCTGCTGACGCGTTTCACCTTATTATGGTCTCATCAGTGCAGCATAGCAACCTCCCACCTTCCTAAAAAAGAAAAATTCTAACCTTCAAAAGAACTACAACCCCCAACTCTAACGGCCAAATGCACCAACGTAGATAATCGTCGGATTGAACTTATCCATGGACAGCGATGGCGGAAGCATTTCTAAAATGGGGGGAGGGGGGGCCAAAACCAATGATCAGATTTTCTTCATCTACAACCGAGGACGGCAGCGGCGTAGCGAGAAACTTTAAAAGGGGGGGGGGGCATAATTTCCACATTTTTTCCAGCGTATGGCACGATGGCCAGGGCTCCCCCGGTTCCGCCACCTATGTCCATGGATTATCTGAGGACTAACTCGAATTTGGTATGCCCCAAGCGCGATTAAAGGTCAAGTGCCACGAAAAATGTCAAATGCGTTTTTATTATTTCTTTGCGTAGTGCACAGGCTAACTAAGAATTTCTCAAAATTTAACCAAAATCCATGCGGTATTAAGAAAGGTTTTGGACTCCAAACCCCTTCATCCCGAATGCGGTTTAATTAACCGTAAAATGAAAATGACGTAACAGTTGAACAAGCTGAAAATCCTGGAATCAGAGATGTACACAAACCGGAGTACCGGAGTCGACTCCGGCAGGAGTTTGAATGTTTCAGCCGGAGCCGGATCCGGAGTCGTAAGTTTTTAATTGTTTCAAAAGCAGAATCCGGAGTGAAAAATTACCGCATTCTTCTGATATTTGTTCAAAATTTGCCAAATTTGGTTCTCATAATTTGCTTGTTTTGTGCAGTTTAATTCTACCAACATAAGGGTATTGATAGATAATTACAGCCTATATTTTGCATCTTGCAGAGCAGCCATAGTATTCCTAAAAACAAAACAAGTTTAGTAAAACAAGTTCTTCTGATGTTAGCAGCATAATATCCAGAGATATAAGGATGGTGTCACCATAGTTTTGAGTAGCCTTAGTTAGCTACTGTGTATCTTGAAAGATTTACAAAGTGCTCATTTATTCAAGCTTTATTTTGTGTGTATTTTGAGGATGTTGACTGATTAATACCTGACCGCAGTTTGAATTGCTTAAGTTGGTTAATGTATATCTTCGTTTGTTAGTGTGTATCCAGAGATATGATGAATGGTGTCACCACAGTTTTGAGTAGCCTTAGTTAGCAATTGTGTATCTTCGTTTGTTATTGCGTATCCAGAGATGGTGTCACCACGGTTTTGAGTAGCCTTAGTTAACTACTGTGTATCTTAAAAGATTTACAAAGTGCTTATTTATTCAAGTTTATTTTGTCTGTATTTTGAAGATGTTGACTTATAAATGGTGTAACCCCAGTTTTGAGGAGCCTTAGCTTTTTGTATGCCAGCCACCAACATTACAGCATATATATGTAGCTGACCAGCTGGTAGAATTGTATTTTGAGGAACATGTTGACTATGCGACTTGTTTCGATGCATATTTAGAAATGCTGGAATGACATTACCATAAATGCATTCTGATGACAAGTAGTTTCTAACAAGAAGCAAATAATGTCGTTGATAGATTTTGCTTTAAAATAATTGCAAGATTGTTAATTCAAGTACAGCCTCTGAGTTTTTTGTTTTCAAATAGTGTACAACATTATAACATAGTAATGAAAAAGAAGAGTTAAAACAGATGTTAGAAAAAGCGGATATTTAGTGAAGTGCTAATTAGTAAATCCAGCTTTAAAGACTATTAAAACAATTTCTGCTTTCAAACTCCAGTCAATATATTCTTAATGAAGCAAATGCTAATGTGGGTGTATTTATTTATCAGGTTGTAAAAGATTTTGCATTACTTAAATGATAAAGTTAGTTTAGCAAAAGTTCTGTTGTGTGTAGCATGAACTGTGTTGCCCGTAGTAGGCTAGCATCCAGCTGAAGTGCTGAGGCAAATGACATTTCTGGATTTCAAAAAAACCATTGCATACAAAAAAGGAAGCGAGTTGGGAAGTTGGGTGAGTGATTTGCATTATGAATACAGTGAAGACACAGCATGGCTCAGTTTTGGACTAAAATGCTTGCCTATGCAAGGTATGGAAGTTGAGCTTGTGAGTTATATATTACAATTAAGCAGTGGGCACTTCTACCAACAGAGCTTAGGATCAGTGTACAAAGGCTGTTTCGTTTTGAACTGCAGTATTTGGTTCTTTCAAAATAACTACCGGTACATTACAATTTTAAATTGCTTTTCAACTTTTATGTAGCTATTGGTACGCATCAAAGTTGAATTGAATTCATTTGAACAGTTTCACATGTCCAAAATGAAAATTTAAGTCTTGATATTCAGCAGTGTGTTTATATGAAAATACAATTTAAGTATCTCTGAAGTGCCTGACTTTCAGAAGGGCATAAGCATTAGCAATTGATCTTTTTCTGCTTCTTCCCAAGTACTTAGAAATGTTACAAACCACTGAGCAGTTGAAGCGCTGCGATGAAATAGCCTTTTGAACTATTTGTCCATTTCCCTTCCTAAACAGACACTTTTGCGTAAAAACAGGAGTCGAACAGGAGCAGGAGTATAAAAAGTAGTCATTGACCAGAAGCAGAATCAGGAGTCTGGTTGGTCAAAACAGGAGCATGAGTCCAAAAAAGGCGACTCCGTACACCTCTGCCTGGAATGAAGAGTGAATCAGAATCAGTTTTATTTTTTACGCAAAAACACAATGCTGATAGAACAACAATTGGCCTGCGACAAAGGAAAGGCTGCGAAGGGACCAAAGTGGTCTTCGAGTCAAGCAGCCACCTTAAAAGCAGAATAAATAGAAAATCTGTAATTTATATTGTGACAGAAAGCGTATAAAATAACAACTGTCAAAGAAAAAAACAAAAAAGCAAAGCCCCCCCCCCCAAAAAAAAAGATAAAAAACAAAAAACAACAGATATAAAAGCAAGTTTTAGTTTGGATATTATTTAACTAATGTTTATACTTTAATAATGCTGCAGTGTTTAGATAAAATTTAGTAATCATTCAATAATAGAAATTTGTATTTTGTTTTGAATTGGTTTAGTGACTTTAAATTTCTAATTTTTGGATCAATGCTGTTCCATAATTTAGCACCCTGATATTGAATTGAGTTTTGTAGGCGATTTGTTCTGCAAAACGGAATGAAGTAATTGTTTTGGTTTGCAGTACCTGTACATTTTGTATGAACTTGACTGGTTTCTTGAAATAAATTATTTATACCAGCTGGTAATTTATTAGTTCTATATTTGTACATGAAAATTGCAGTTTCAAGTTTATATATATCTACGATTTTTAGAATTTTGAGTTTTTTGTAAAATGGTGTCGCACGATTTCTCCACTTTTTCCCTCCTATTACTTTAATAACTTTGTTTTGTAGCACTTTAATTTTGCTAAGATAGGTTTTAGAAGTAGATCCCCAGAGAAGAATGCCATATTGTAAGTGAGAGTGGAAAAAAGAATAATGTAATTGAAGCATACAGGAGGTTGATAAAAAAGGATTGACTTTTCTCAGTATTCCTAAAGATCGGGATAATTTGCCTTCTAATAATTTAATGTGAGGTTGAAATGAAAGCTTATCATCAAGAATTATACCAAGATATCTTGCTGTGGTGATTATAGGAATAGAAGTGGTTGGATAATTTGAAGAATTATAAAAACAGAATTTGTTTAATTTGGGAGAAATAACCAAAATATTTGATTTGGTCATGTTTATAGTGAGTTTGTTAGCATTCATCCATTTGCTGACAGAGCGAATTTCTTCATTAACTTTTTCGATGAGTTTTACATAGCAAGAGTCATTAACAATTAGACAGGTGTCATCAGCAAACAGCATAGGACTATTAGATGAGCATGAAGAAAGATAATTGACATAAAGCAAAAATAGAAGTGGTCCTAGAACTGAACCTTGCGGTACACCATACTAAGTGACTTTCATATCAGATTTAACCTTTTCAATGAATGAATAAAGAGTGAATTGTAAAATGTGAACCAGTCGCACAAAACAAATTATTTCTGGCAATGCAAGACCTTAGCAGTTAAAAAGCGCTAAAACATAACTTAATATTTGCTTTCACTGAAAACTTTTGCTGTAGGACCAGTTGCATTCGCTTGTACTCAAGTGTTGCTAATCTATGGTTAAGGTAAAAAAAAACAGTAGCCTAAAGTGTTTTGTCGTGGTACAGTGGTAGCATGCAAGTACAAGCTGATAAGATAGTGATGCAGATATTTTTACAAGTTACTGGTAATTGGGCTATGCTAATGAGTGTGAAAAGCAAGTTAAGCTGTTAAATATTTTATCTAGTCAATCACCTTAGCAGTCAGACTCTGCCTAGTCTATCACATGGTGACTTTTCTCAAATTTTGTACTGGTAGCTAAGCTGAACTACTGCACTGTAGCAGTGTATAAGCCTCTTGGTAATAAGAATGCTGTGAAATTGGATGCAAGTACATACAGACAGGTTAATTTCCAAATGAGGCTAAGAGTAATTTGCTTTAAGTATTTATCGGGAAGTTTATGAGACCTGGGTTAGTGTAGTCTGCAGCCATACAATGCTCGTTCTGTTCTTGTTCACTTTTAACTGGCGAAACCCTAGGAAGGAAATCAACCAAAACTGCATGGTTATACAATTTTTTGAAGGTTTTGGTAATGGATTTTTTACTGAATTTGAATTTTGTATTTTCCAGCTGTACGAGCGTGCAGAATAATCAGTAGTCGGCACTGCTGGTACCTTCTATTTGAATAAAATACTAGTATCTATCTGTCTATTCGAAGTGTTATCACTTTAATAGTTAATGTTTTATGAATCTGTTCCAAGGGGTACAAGTTCAGAATGTCTTGCACAAAACTAACAACAAATTCCAATTGTAGCATCTGGTGTGACACTTGTGATTTTGTGGCATCACATAAAATGTGTCGAAATTCCTTAGCAAGTGTATAATCTCCTCGAGAAAAGTGTTGATGTTTCAACATATTGGGTCTTCTAATGGCACTGTTCAAAATGCTAGCCTCTTACTGATTTGGTTAAAAAACAAAACACAAAAATTGAGGCGCATTTGTTGGTTTACCTTCTGCTACTGCTCAATTGAAATCTCATTTTGCAACAAATGGAACAAAAAATTTCATTGACTCTGTTGGTAACTGCAAAGAACATAAACTTAATCTGGAGTTGGTCCAAATTGAAAGAAACCTAAATGATCGTGTGAATGAATTAAAAAAAAATAATTCACCAGTGAAACGTTCTCCTTTGCTGAAATTTACTGATGCTCCTTCAAGAGACTATGCTGGAGAAACATCGAGAAATGTAAAAATTTGCTGTAACGTGAACCGAACCAGAGATTTGTAATCTATCAATGTCAACTGATGATCGCAGGTGCAATCGCTGCACTTTTGACATCTGCGCGCATGATTGCGAGAAAGTGCTTAGCGCCTTGTGAAGTGTGCTTTGCTGCTTCGATTTTTTGGCATAGCTTGCTCATAATGTTAGTTAAAATTGCAGCTATGCAGTGCAGCAGTGACTTGAAATGAAGCCGATAATTTAGTTTGTAAATGTAAGAAGTACTGTGCTGTGTATTCAGACATTAGCAGAGATATAACTACACAGTGTAAATTATAGTGTAAGTATCGTATAATATTATTTTTGTTTTTCTTTGTTTTGATCACGTACTTCTCAGTTTTGGAACTGTTTGTCCGAAATGGAAGGGGTGATTTCCACAATTCAAAGTGGCCATGCTCGTGCAGTGCTTTTTCGGACCTGTATAAATTCTCATGCTTGCAAATAATATACTAATTACTATCACTCTTTTCGGCTGTACTCGTGTATTTATTCTAGTAAATGAGACTCAGCCAAAACGCTACGGAAGTCATCACCTGTGCAACAAGATCAAGGACGGATCCAGGACTTCCGCTCAGAGGAAAAGGTCATAGGCGATTAGGCGCATGCGGGGGGGACACGGTGCCATGGCTCCCCCTTTGGCTCTGTAATAAGGTGCTAAAACCTAACTTTCAATCTATAATTTCACTTACTAATAATGGTTGCAGCCTCCTTTCACTTATTTTAGCCAAGCTTCTGCTTTTAAACATAAGCTGCGAAAATATTTTTGCATTGCTCGTAGTGACTGGACTCACCTGCTCATTGTATACCTTTTTTCGACGAAAAAAAGTGTGCTAAAATGAGTGTTTTTTTTAGTGAAAACCTTTAAAAATTTGTTGGTGGCGGGAGGCTACGCTCCCAGAACCCTTAGCCTCCGGCGGCTGGGGGTTTTACCCTTAGACCCCCCGTTGTGCCCCCCCCTGCCAATCTTGGGTGCGCTATTACAAGGAGGATAGCGATTGATTTCATGACGCGTGTACTAATGTAGAGTCAACGGGCTTCTCTAATCTTAGGATTAGGCTGGTACGCAAACAGCCCTCAGCTTTTAGCTGTAATAGGTCTTGACGTTTTAGTGGAGGGCAATCAGGCCCGTTGACAGGGGGTACCTTTGGTACCGGGCCCGTAATTTTGAGAATACCGCGAGTAAAAATGGGCATACAAGTTTAAAAGGATAACTCTGGACTGGAGGAAGGCAGACAAAGTCATTTAGATGATGATGCCAAAATTATTCACCACAATTTTTAGCAGCAGTGATGTGATGTGCTTAACGGATTCTAGTCATATATATTTAGTGCTGTGCGGTTTCTGTGATTTTTAATTTTTTTTTATGTCTTGAGTGTTTAGTATTGACATATGGGAAGTGATCAAACTGCAAGCTGGAGTTCCATGCATATATCACGTTAACGTAAAGCATATGAATGTGCTATTGCAGATTTGCACACAGGTACTAGTTTGTAAAGTATAATATGTACGAATGATTTACTACAATTGCTGCAATTTTTAGCTGCAGTGACTCAGTGGTGTGCTTAGCGGATTCAAGTCATATGTCGCTAATGTTATACAGTTTCTGTAGTAGAACCTGTGATTTTTAATTTTTTTCATGTCTTGAGCGTTAATTTTTGCCATATGTAAAGTAATAAAAATGCAAGCTGAAGTTTCATGTATATATCGCGTTAATGTAAAGCATAAGAATGCGCTATTGCAGACAAACACTAGCTTGTAAAACTTAACACTTTAAATCAGCTTAGTTAGCAACTTTTGGTACTGTTGTGCATTGAACGCCTGAAAAATTGCTCCAGTTTTTCTTTTTTTTTTAAATGTCATTCATTGCAATGAGCAGTGTTTATCTTCTTTTTTAAATTTGCAGCTAAGGTGGGCTGTATATTAGTATGTAGAAACAATTATGTTGTTCATTGTTGTAATGGTACGGCACTGCATATTGTAGGCCTACTGTCAATGATTAAAGCCGGGTGTAATACCATACACCATCAAATTCCAGTATTCTGCTTTCATTTGGCAAAAGCCATTATCTCCACTTATACACTTTTTGAGAAAATCAAGTTTCACTTTTCAGGTGTTTTTAAGAATGTTCCTAAATATATAGGTTTTCTTGATTTTTGACTTGATAAAAGTGCTTGATCATAAAAGTTTAATGGTAAAGTTTAAAGTCAATAATTTTAATCAATGAATATATAAACAGCGTATGAGTTTTGCGTTCGATTTTCATCCAAATTTGCACTAAACCCAATTCCGATTACGTCACTAATTCTATTGTTTTATATTGTTACGCCGAATTTTCTCACTTGCGAGATAAAAATTTTTGGGAAATGCATTGAGCTTTGTTTATGACGGAATTAGAGATTAACAATTGCAAGTGGAGTTCACTGGTTTTGCCATCCACTTTTTACACTTTTCGACAATATTTGGTAGAGAAGTGGAATAAATGGGTTTGCCTCAATAGATATTTACACACAAGAAGCACACTGGTGCAAAAATTGAAAAAATGCAAAAAGAAAAAACGAAACTTCAAAAATTTGGAATTAATGAGTTTTGCCAATTGGCGACAGGATTATGGCAACTGTTCTAAAATCTGCCCATCTATATCAGATACTTATCATATAGTACTTTTTGCCAGACATTATGTAGGCATGGACAGATGCTAACATGATTAAGGTATGTGTTGTTATGTTAATGCTCATGGTTGCAAAAGCTGCTAATGGAAATTGTATTTACAGCGCAATTTCCTTTGTATATCTGAGCAATATCAGAACAAATTACTTATATAAGCATTTTTTAATGGTCTAATCAGTTATATATGGTGCGATGTTTTTATGGACCAACAGAGGCTACAGTAGTTATAGATGCGCTATTTCAGACCAAAAGTGGTGTGCAAATTGGTGTGCAGGCGATGACGTCATGTGTCACGATCATCTATGCGTATCTGACAAAGCAAAATATTTTCGTTCTTTTAGAGATTATGTTGTTCACTTGGTAACAATTCGTGGCAATACCATTTCAAAAGATTTCACAGTTTAGTTGACAACGTACTTGCAAATTTAATTGCATTGACATAATTGCTTGTTTACTAATTGACATAATTTGATTTTATCTATGTTTAGTTATGTAAATTGCTTTCATTTTTAACGTTTTTAAGTTTGGAAATTGCAAGTTTGCATTCACACCCAAATTATTACATTGATTTTCAACACAAACTCCTTTCACGTGTTAATTTTTTTTATTATTTTCTATTATTTAAAAGTGTTTTTCATTTTAAAATAAGTTGTGTAAAGATTTATTTACTTCTAAAATTTTTGTTACAGTATTGAATTTTATGCAATTAAACATTTAAATTTTTTTAATTTGTATTTTTATGATAAAAAAATATTTTTGTTACAGTATTGCAATTAAAAACTTAATAGTTTTTTTTTTAATTTTATTTTTTAAGTATTTTTATTGTAAAATAAGTTACATAAAGATTTAATTACTTCTAAAATTTTTGTTACAGTATTTCAATTAAAAATTTAATAGTTTTTTTTTTAATTTTTATTTTGTGATGAACAAAATATTTTTGTTACAGTATTGCAACTAAAAATTTAATACTTTTTTTTTTAATTTATATTTTATGATGAAAGAAATATCGATTTCATACTTCTTAGTTAAAATTATTGCTGCATTTTAGTTTTACATATGAGATAGAATTTATACTTTAGTTATTTTGATAATTCTAAAGTTGTTGTTACATTATTTCTTTTTTCGTATTTTAAAAAAACTTTTACATTAATAGTATTATTTACCAGTTCAATAACTTGGGGAATTATTGTTATCTTCCTTTAACGTATTAATTTTTTTTTGGAAAGTATTTTTATTATGAAATAAATCATCTAAAAATTTAATTAGTTCTAAAATTTTTGTTTTTGTATTGAATTTCAGTTATTAAAAGTTACGCTTTTGTTATGGTTTTGTGCAAAAAATATCGAGGGTTGCTGAGTTGACTTGATCACAAACATACCACCAGATGGGGTTGCTGACTTGGTCACAAACAAAAGACTAGATGCGGTTTCTGAGTTGCTGTCAGCAGTTATGTTGTTACGTACCACAAGTATAAAATCATTTTATCTATTTAAATTTGGACAAAAAACGCACTAACGATTTTTACTAACAAAAATATAAAGGAAAACAGGTATTTGAAAACAGGTATTGGTATTTGACAAAAGATAATCCCAAAGAATTATGGAAATTCATTAACTCGTTATTGCCTTCTAAAAACTGTTCTACTTTTACCTCAACACATAACACTGATAATTCCACTTTAAACACTCCTAACGAAATTACTCATTACTTTAATGAATATTTTACACAGATTGGGCAATCAATTGCTGAAAGCGTCCCGCAAAGAGGTAAATATGAATTTAAGAATTATCTTTCAAAATCTGTACCTCAGACCATAGCTTTGCACAATCCCGAACCTATCGAAGTTTATAGTATAATTAACTCTTTAAACTTGCACAAAGCTAGTGGACATGATGATATACTCTCTTTCTTTTTGCGCCTGGGAAACGAAGTGTTAGCCCCCGTTCTGTCTGTATACTTTGGCCTGGCCTTTGATATTGGCCTTTTTCCTCAAATTTTCAAAACCGCGAAAGTCATGCTAATTTTTAAATCTGGGAGTAAACAACAAGCCAACAACTATCGACCCATTTCTCTACTTCCGTGCCTATCTAAAGTCCAAGAAAAACTGATAAAAACCAGACTTGTAAATTTTTTCAAAAATAATAATGTTCTCTACGAGTATCAATATGGTTTTAGAGAAAACCATAGTGTCGTTCATGCCCTCCTTGACGTAACAACTACCTCGTATGATGCGATCCGGAATAAAAATTTTACTGCTCTTCTGTTAATGGACTTTCGAAAAGCGTTTGATACCGTTTCTCATGAAATTCTGCTCAAAAAATTGTCTCATTACGGCATCAGAGGGCGAGCATATGACTTTATTGAAAGTCATCTAAATTCACGTACCCAATTCGTTTCTATTAATAATTGTCAGTCCTAAACAAAACCCACAAATATAGGTGTACCACAGGGTTCTATATTAGGCCCCCTTCTGTTTCTTATTTATATAAATGATCTCCACAATGATAAACTGGATTAAAGTCACGGACATACAATCCAAGGTATTGATGGGAAACTCGGAAGATCGTCTATTTGCTGATTACTCCGGTGAGTGCATCTTATACGTACGTTAGCAACACTTATCAACCCCCCCCCAACATATCCTCCGGGTTCGCACCAAGTGTTCGCTAAAGGCTCATTTAAGAGTGTGTATTGTGTATGCTACCTGGCAGGTGATGACTGGCTGAGTCTAGCCTAGTTCTAGTTTTGTTATTATGTAAAAAGCAAGGTAAAAAGATTATTAAGAAATACGGTTTGTGATTTTGTAGTATATATATGAGAACAGCATTACAGCGAAGTTAGGTGGAGTGCCAGAACTGGTTGGTGATCTCAAAGGGATAAGCAAGGAAAAAGGTTAGGAACCACAAAACCAAGGCTTTATCAAGAAAAATGTTTTGGGAGAGGGTTGAGTTTGGCAAGAGCCAAGGTGAACAACTGAGATGAGGGTCTGGGGGTGAAGCCCTAGCTGTTGGCAATTTTTTGAAGAAAACATGAGGCACAGGGTTTATTAGTCTTAGTTGTAACTTACCGGTACAAAAATAATTCCTTGTAAGCAACCACTGGATTAAACAATCAACCTTGCGGGTAACGTCTAACATCGGCCGTCGGTATAAACAGCCACAATTGTGTTGTAATAGCCACGGTCGATTCAAGACATTACCCCAACCTTGCAATCAACTAATATTTTTGACCAATTTACATTCTATTTGTGTCTCAGCAAGATCTCTGAAATATATGATAAGCAAGGATAAGATAGTGTTTAGCGAACCACTGTATGATAAATAATTGTTTCTCGTTTTTGAAGCGTATTTATTTTCGTAATTATGCCGAACAAATGTGGAATTGTGAATTGTAGAGGAAACTATGATGCTTTGTCAAAGTGTAGAGAATTCAAACTTCCCAGTGTTAATCCAGAGAGGCAGTTGTGGCTTGCTAAGATTCCTCCTCGCAAACACTTTGATATTGCAAATGCCAAATCTTTTTTTGTTTGTGAGAAGCATTGGCCCCCAAATCTTGCAATGAAGAAACTGCCAGGTGGAACAACAAGACCAGCTCTTGCACCAAGCATTTTTGATGTACCTGCTTCATGTTTACCGACCCCCCCAACCCCTCCTTGCCCAGCAAAGCAAGTTGACAAAGAACTTGAAATTTTCATGGCCAGAGACAGAATAAATTTTTTTACTGACTTTCCGCCTGACAAAAAAATTCGCAAGGACTACGACAATGTTGTTATTACAAGAACATCCGACCGATGTGCTTTTCTTTTCATGTCGTCCGACTTTCGCGAGTGCAAAATGACTGTACTTGTTAAAAACAAATCAACACTGTGTTCTTCCCTTGCGTGTTTTGCATACAAGAGTGGAGTTCGCGTGCCACTAGGAACTATTTTGAACCCCAATAAAGGTCTCACTTCCTATTCGCAATTTGATGCTGTTGTGCATACTTGCATCAGCTACAAAATTCCCCTGAATGAAGTGCTGAGAAAAGTAGTTACCGTACTTCATGCTCAAGAAACTGAAGACAAAAAGAAGGCAAAAAAACTTGATTTTATCACCAACAACCTAAAGCTGCTAGCAAACAAAAATTTTGCTATCAAAGACTACTGCTTTGCTGTGGGATCTTTTCCACACTGCAATTATCAAGCGCTCCGTGAGTACCTGGTTTTGCCAAGTAAAAGAAAATTGCAAGCCATTGTTTCTTCCGTAAATATGAAGGACATTTTATCAATGACGTTTTCCAAAGTTTAAAAGCATCAACAGAAGAATGTAGTCCTGTTAATTGACGAGATAAAAATTCGGCCAACATTAGCCTTCTCCGGAGGAGTCCTCAGTGGCATGGCCAAGAATAACCTCAACGCAAAGGCCACATCAATGCTTTGTGTCGTGTCCAAGTGCCTTCATCGAGGTCCCAGCATCATGATGTCTGTCACACCTGTCTATAAATTGACAGCTGCCTTTCAGTTTAAAATGGTAAAACAGTCTGCCATGGTTGTAGAACAGGCAGGAGGCACTGTCCTAGGGTCCATCACAGACAACCACAAGATCAACCAGCTCTACTGCAAGATGGTTGATCGTCCGTCAGAGTCTGATTGCCCTGCCACTGTTACTCATTCCTTGGATGGAAAACGGAGTTGGTATCTACTGTTTGACACAGTGCACCTACTCAAATGCACAAGAAACAACTGGATATCAGGTGAGTCAGTGTTTCGTTTTTGATTTTTTGTTTGTAACATATTCTCAAAAATTTTTGAAAAAAGAAGCAACAGCAAACGATTATCACATCTGATTTTACCTAAGATCACCGAGAAAAAGCACTTACAAATTATATCTAGTTGATGCGTAAAAAATGTTCTGTTTTGTTTACTTGGTGACAGAAAAAACTGTATACAACTGTAGCACCGTAAGAAAAATGTCACGCACGAGATAATTTTACTGTTTGTCTTTTTTTTCAGAGGCCTGCCAAAAGATGACTTTCGACAACCAAGTCACTGGTTCCTTTAGCGATGTCAGAAAGCTCTATGATGCTGAGAAAGAAAACCTCTTGAAAACTTCGCCCCTGACAAACGCTGCTGTTGTCAGAAAGCTCTATGATGCTGAGAAAGAAAACCTCTTGAAAGCTTCGCCCCTGACAAACGCTGCTGTTCGACCTTCAAAGCTTCAACTACAGAATGTCCAGCACGTGTTGAAAGTTTTCAATGACAAAGTTGAAGCTGCCCTCAGGCTCCAGAAGTGTGGCAACACTGCCGACTTTATACAATTTGTGCTTAATTGGTGGAATGTTGTGAATGTGTCATCAAAGCATCAAGAAATGAGGCTGAATGATCCACACCGGCACGTTCAGGATCACATTTCCGAATATCACCGAATCTTCCAGAGAGCTCCTTCTGGGCACGGAAAAGGCAGAAAGGAGTGTGTTACCCATGACACCAAGAAAGCTCTTATGCAGACCATGCAAGGCTTGACTTGTATTTGTGAACACCTCCTGACCCATGCTGGCTTTCAGTATGTACTCCTTCGAGAGCTGCGGAGTGACAGGATAGAGGGTGAATTTTCCGTGTACAGGTAGTCGACGGGTGCAAATGCTTTTGTGACTTCTGGGGATGTCTTGACTGCCTGCAAAAAACGCCTGGCCAGGTATGCCGCTTCTTACCTAGAGACCTTGGAAGCATCTTCACTCTCCATCCATGAAATCAGCAGTGCAGCCTATGTAGCAGGGTGGCTGGAGAAGAAATGCGAGGAACACCTGACCTTCAGTGAGGAGGATGAACTGGTTTCAGCAGAAATCAGTGCCTTCATTTCCGAAGTTTCACGAGGCTCCCTGAAAACCCCCGATCAAACCACTTATGACCTTGTGCGGTATGGGCTGGCCTTCATCACCAAAGCCAGGCACAGGGCCTGCTGTTGCAGAAGACTCATGATCATTCTGCGAGTTTGGAGGACTACAAAAACTTAAACACTTGTGACAAGCTCCGACGACACTTAGCAAACGTACTTTTAAAAGGTCTGCATAACTTGGAGATGGACCAGCTAAAGAACGCCGTTCTTCTCCAGACATCGATAAAGAAGGCGCGCTTGTTGAATTAAATTTTTGACCAACTTAGAAAGTTTTCTTTACTTCTAATGAATAAAATTTGATAATGTGTAAAGTGTTACGTCATGTTGAATTGTTGTCTAAGTAGCGCTACTTGGCATATTGCAGGTAGGCCTATTTCAGCCATGGGTCGTTCTACGGGCATGGTATCACACATTTACTCCCTTAAATATGCGTTTTAGGTTTGTAACGCTCATGTCTAAAGTAATTTTTAGCTAATCATTAGTTGATTTCACTAAAAAAATAGCACCTTCATAGTAAAGGTGATCGCCTTCGCTAGCTAAGGCTGGGCATAGGCAATGCGCGTCCTTGTTTCAGATGTCCTTGACTCAAATATAAATTCGAAAAAAATTCAGCAATATAAAAGAACGGAAATTGTATATATATATATTGGAAGTTGCAAATATTGAATCGTACAAAAACGGCATGTTAAGCCTATATACTGTGCATTGTGCTTGTTATCCAAAGGAAAGCAAAAAATTGAAAATCCAGTCACTGAATTTACAGTTTACACTGCACTTGAATTTCACAGAAAAGCGCTCAATGCTCTGTTTGTTCCCCGAAATATTACACATTAGCTAGCCTATTTCTCAATATACTTGCTGTTTCTTAGCCAACAAAAATGGTCGATACGTTGGCCATATCTAAGCATTTGGCTCATGTGAACATTAAGTCAACTGACCGCAAAATAGGGAAAACCGGCTAGCCTATCGGTAAGAGCTTCAAATAGTTTACTACACCAATATTAATAAGAGCGAAATAAAAGTTCAAGGTCAGTGACAGCATAATAGATACCGGTACCCAAGGACAATGTTAAACAAACATTGTTTGCCAAACACGGTACCTGTATCTAAATAACGTATATGCGATATTATGGTAGTAGTTATCGTAGTCAAGCTGACAAAATACAACGGCAATTAGCAGGAAAGCAATAAGTCAACCTGGATAACCTCAAAATATTAAATTTTGTAATGAAGCGAGTAGGCTATATAAGATCCCACGCGAAAGCAAGTGGTAACACCCAGTGGCGACTCTAGCTTTTTATGGCTACTCGGGCTCGACATAAACAGTGTTAAAAAAACGGTAAAAAAAGCAATAAAATAGCAACTTACACAACAGTTAAATTGTTGCAAAATACTTTCATTCATACATTAAGTTTAATCTTCTTTATTTGATGGCAAACTCATACTGAGTTTGTTGTGTAGCTCTTTGTTATCAGCTATCCATTGTGAGCCACATAGGAACAGACATTTATGACCAAACAAAAAGCCTGCATTTACTACATGGCAGCATGATGGCAGGCGTCTTACGAAATCTTTTTTCTATTCCTCTCTCCAATTGTAGCTCGGGCTATTCCTCGAGGGCCCGAGTTCCACAAACAAGTTAAGGAAAGAATTGTGTGAAACAACGTAACAAACGTTTGCATTGTCTGACTCAGGCAAATGCGATTGAGCCCGAGTAAGATGTAATAAGGAAAAAGGCTTTTGTCTCGTTTGTCTCTTTCTTTTCTCCGCAATGCGGCTCGGGCTATTTTCCTCTAGCCAGAGCTTATGGCTAGACAAATCGTTGAGCGAAAAACGCAACTGCCACCGCACACTTCGTTGTTTTTTACGATGACTGTTTCTTTCAACGAACTTGATACGAATTAAGTTAAAAAAAGCTTTAAGCTTACTTTTTAAAATTTAAATAATAACAAGCCTTCCATCATTTCGTAACTTAGGCTCAGCCCGAATAGCCCGAGTGCCGGAGTCGCCTCTGCATCATTTTGTAACTCGGGCTCAGCCCGAGTAGCCCGAGTGCCGGAATCGCCACTGGTAACACCTTATATTGGTGAAATTGGTTGTTGTAGTAGTCCAGTCGCTGAACGAAAAATATATACCTAACCCGGAAAAAAATACCCTGAAGCTGAAACTTTCACGGATGGTTCATTTAGATTTGGATAGCCACTAAAAAACAGCCCCATTGATCCGACGTGGTAATAACGAAATATAGGCGATTTTTAAAAAACAGGTGATGACGTCACATCTCAATTAGAAAAAAAATTTTTTCTTTAAGTACGGTCGAGTTTGGGCCCGTTTGAAAGATATTTTCATGCTAACTACTCTCATATCAAACTTAACGCGTTAATATCGATGCATCTCTCTTAATAAGTACAGGTAGTTAGAGCATATAATTACTGCAAATCATCGTCTTTGCAGCAATCCTGCAAAAAGCTCAACACCACAGGTAAGAAAAGCATGGCTGTGACTTAACAATATTTTCATGAATCGTGAATCGTGATAAAAAACTTTGCAAGGAGCGAGGGCTGACAGTTGACATTGGTTGCCATACAATGAAAGATGCATTAGTCTGATTTATTTTATATTATGGCAGAGATAAGGTAAGTAAATAACTCTTGCTCTGTAAAGTGAGGCTATAAGAGCCGATGTAAGTCTATGTAGTTATTTATATAGTTGTGAAGGTAGGCCTAACAAAGTCTGACTGAATAATGCTGTAAAAACAATTCTACGACTAGTTTCACGGCATAGCTACTGTTGATTGAACTTAGATGTTGGAAGAAACTTCTTGATTTTGCTTGTTTACTGGTGTGCGTGACCTCAACCAAATTCAACGACCATAGAGTAGGTCCACACACCGTTTTCTATTAAAGTTATAAACACAAAATTAATAAACATATAAACAAAAACGCAATAACTTAAGCCAAGTGCAGGAATGAAATTTCGAGGCGAGAACTGACATAAACGTACTGTGCACAAGTGATCCAATCTTGGAATAGAATTCATCAAAATTATCGCCATTATATGCCTTTACTTTAAATAACTCCGATACGATGAACTACAGATTAATTATGGTTGGCATATTGTATATACCACATATTAAAGTACAAACCGTATGTATTGTCGGTTGACACTAAAGTTGGCTTAGAAGGTGAATAATAGATTGCTTGTTGAACAACGAGCTATTCAGTATGTACACATTAATTCGACGGCATAACAGGGATTTATAGTCACAAACTTATAGAAGAATATTACGATATTGGATTAACCTTTCATTTCATGTAGAGTGCGAAATTAATCACAAACCAATGGTTAAGAGAAAGAAAACGTATTTCGGTGAATTAACTCAAACTATATTTAAATTCACTCAATATGATAACAGTATACTTTAAGCTAACAAACAACCTTTAACTCACCAATTGTGTTCAAACCAAAAATTGTTTCGTTCAAACCAAGGACTGTCTTATAATCACCAGTATTTGCAATAAAAATCTCGAATTTAAAGCTAGACGCTCGGTCGTTCATCAAGTTCCATCAATTACGCAATGATCAAACCACGTGCATTTGCCGTAATTTCACGAGACAAATAAGTGTTGGCAAAAAAAAAGATAATTCAAAAATAAGAGAATTTGTCAAGAAGTTGTATGGGATTTAGAAGTGAAGTGGCGTTTATCTCGTAATAGATTGAAGAGGGTAATCATATTAGGGAAAGTAATTGGGATCTAACAAAATCGACAAGAAAGTTAACAGCTACGAAATGATATCTCCTAAATATATTATACGATTGAGAATATGCATGAGAGATTATTTAAAGTTATGGCCGGTTCACACAGAAGGCATTCGCGATAGAGGAAAGCCTTTGGCCTTTTTCCGCTAGGCTAACGCAGAGCGCGGAGTAAAAAGCTAAGGCTTAGTCTGTAATGTTCGCACACAAAGCGACGAACACCTCATATCGTTTCCATAGAAACAGCCGCCGGTGACTGCAAGCAACACTGCTGCAAGTTAGAAGTCGTTGGTATCATTTCTACCAATAATCGACCTCAATCCTTCTGATGAATCGTGTATTTATTCCACTCTCCTCTTCATCATACGACAAGCAAACAAAATGAATATTCCTGTCCCATGCGTTACGTTTCATCAGTCCCTTTGTTTAAAGGCAGCAGGTATAATAAAAGATGCAAATCTGGACATTGTTTGTCACCTTGGTGGTTTTCATATATGAGCTTCCCGGGCAGTTTAGGTAGCATTATGAAGGGATCGGGTCTTGAAGAACTGTTTGCAGTAGTCAAATCAAATCTTCATTATACTCGCGGTATTACGCCGAAGCGTGTAACGAGTGGCGGGGCCCATCTCCGCGGCTTAGCGCCTGGGCTACGCAGCTCCGAAGAAACGTCGCAACGGTGGCGAGCCGTTGGCGACACTGTGCCGATTTGATCGGTCCGGGAATCAAACCCCAGACCTCCCGCACTGAGAGCGTGCGCTTAGTAACTGAGCTAACGGCAGAAGTTTACGCTGAAAACAGCGTTGTTCACATGATAGCAGGAAGAGCTGTTTGCAGAGCGTTACGAACTCACTTTTTAACAGAATCCGCTTTGATGACTCTGTTGATGACCTTGATCGTGGATGAAGGTATAGTTGACGCGAACATCTTTACAGTGGTCTTAAATACCTTTTCCGAAAGCCCCATAAAAATTAAATGGACTTTGGCTGCCGATGTGTTTTCGAAATTGACTGAAGCAGTTGCAGATACCAAAAGATTGTTGGCTTTAAAATCGAGAACAGCAAGAATATCTTATATTTGGATTATGTGGCAATAATCAAGAATTATATTTTCCTGAAAGAACTTCTAATTGGGAACTGCACCTGCACAGTTCAGCTGAAATGTTGAATTTGTTTGCTGCTTCTGGGCACATCAATTATGCCATGTGCAAAAGACTTTACCTCCAACAAATATGGGAACTTGAAGATACCCACCCTTGGTTGCACCATAAATTCATTGACGGATTCCATGCTGTACTTCGATCTGATCGTTATTGGACAGGATTATGGCCAGATCTTGTCATCAAGCAAACCCTGATGAGATCCATTGAGAATCGTGGAGGTCTGACAAGAGGCCGTGGAATGAATGAAAGTGTGAGGCGTTTATGGGTGTTGAGTTTAAGTGCTGTTGCAAGTATCAATCATGCTATGACTGATCTATCCGGGCTTGCAGTGAACTCAAGCCAACAGCCCGTCGATCTGGGACAGACGAGGCGATGTAAGGATCAATCGGATTGCCAGAAGTTTGTCCAGTGACTTAAAGAAAGGAGTCCTTTTTTGTTTGAGGATGAACATTTACATTCTTTATCACTTGGTTTGGTATCAAACGGTAGAGATGGCGTGAACTGCGAAAATTCAGAAGAAGTAGGCCTTTTACTGCAAAAGCAATTGGACGATGTGAAAATGCCAAAATGTAAAATTAAGAGAACAGACTAAGAAAAATTGTTGATTACTTTACAGCACAGCTTCAAAGTCGATAGGAAATCAGTATCGTTTGATCCAACAACTTTATTTATATGATTAACCGCAGTGGCGCAAAGAAATAGTGATGACATCGAAGGGTTTTTTGAATTGGAACTCACCCAGGAGCCGATGTCCTTATTTAGCAAAAGTTTCCTGAGAAAGCCGGATAAATCGTGTCTCCGGAAATCAAATCTGAAAGATGAAGCCGCCATCACAAAAGAGCAGTTCCAAGATAATTCAATATTTGCAATTGATGGTGGTGTTCTGCTCCATAGAGTATGGTGGAAAATTTTACTTTTAACGAGTTGCGCAATATTTATGCGTCATACTTTCGTAACAATTACAGATCTAGTTTGGTAGTTTTTGATGGATATGAGGGTAAAAGCACCATATCTATTGAACATTTGCGCTGAGCTTCTGCCCATTTAATATGTCCAAACATTGATGTTAAAAGGTGCAACAAGGTTGTTTTCACACAAGAAAGATTTTTGAGCAATAACGATAATAAATCAAATTTTATCAAGTTAGTTGCGAAAAAATCGACTGAAGAATCGCCTTTGCATATCTTCACAGTTTTACATATCTTCACATTTTTACATATCTTCACCTTTACATATCTTCACACTGTGAAGATATGCAAAGGCGATGCAGACACAGCTATAGCGTCCACAACTTTAAAGACTGCGAAGATGAGCAAGAAGATGGTTGTCACAGTGGCAGACGACACTGACATGGCAGTTATACTGTTATATCACTGTAAAGAACACCATGGAGATATTGTCTTCTTTCAGCCAAGATGAGTAGTGTTTAGTGAGCCATATGTAGTCAGTGGCCCACAAATGGGCAGGTGGTTTGGGCAGGTGGTTTGGGCAGGTAGTTTAGGCAGGTGGTTTGGGCAGGTAGTTTGGGCAGGTGGTTTGGGCAGGTGGTTTGGGCAGGTAGTCATTTTGGGCAGGTGGGAATTTGAACAGCTATCTAACCCTAGCTTTGAACAGCTACCTAACCCTAGCTTTGAACAGCTATCTAACCCTAACCCTAGCTTTGAGCAGCTACCTAACCCTAGCTCTGAACAGCTATCTAACCCTAGCTTTGAATAGTTATCTAACCCTAGCTTTGAACAGCTACCTAACCCTAGCTTTGAACAGCTATCTAACCCTAACCCTAGCTTTGAACAGTTATCTAACCCTAACCCTAGCTTTGAACAGCTATCTAACCCTAGCTTTGAACAGCTATCTAACCCTAGCTTTGAATAGTTATCTAACCCTAGCCTTGAACAACTATCTAACCCTAGCTTTGAGCAGCTATCTAATCCTAGCTTTGAACAGCTATCTAACCTAGCTTTGTGTAGGTACTTAACCTTAAAATTTAAATTTTATTTTATAATTAAAATTCAATTCTTAACTTTTATTTTATAATTAAAATTTAGTTTTTAACCTTTATTTTATAATTAAAATTTAGTTCTTAACTTTTAATTTAAGTCATAATTCTTATACGTATTAGAATTTATCATTCTTGTTACCTGAACTGTTTGTTATATGCGACAGTGAAAAGAATCACCTACAGCAATCTCAAATGAACATTACAAGCTATTTCACTGGAGTTTCTAATCAGAGTAAATCTACTGATCCCGAAAGCTCTTGTTGGAGTATTACAAACTCTTGCGCAATACTAACAGTATAAAAAGTCTGAACAACGTTAAGTGTAATCTATTTTGAAAAAAACAAGTTTGAAAATGGTCGACTGCACCGATTCTAGCCCTCCGTCTCAAATGTTTGTTGACAATCCTTTCAAATGTCTATCTCCTAAGAACCCTCACTTGCAAAAAATGCAGCAACGATTGGAATCATTCCAATCCCCAAACTGGCCTCGAGATAGAATTGCTTCTTCACCTTATGAATTCGCAATAACAGGATTTTATTACCTAGGAGATCGTGACCGTGTTAAATGTTACTATTGTAATGGAGGTCTGCAAAACTGGGAAGAGAATGATGTCATTTCCCACGAACACGCCAAATGGTACCCTCTTTGCGAATATCTATTGAGAAGGCAAGGTGTTCATTTCGTCAAAAGTGTGATTAAGAAATATCTTAATTTGAAACGACCCAACATAACCAATCCCACTAAAGCAGACGAAGCTCGACCACTGCTAGAGTATTTGAAAAAAAAATCTCAATTGCCCCTTCTTTTGTTGTCTCCGTGGAAGATCTAAGAAAAAAACAAACCTACAAAAACCGGAAATTGAAAAAGAAATGAAAAATGGGAAAGACGTTCAAATAGCCATATCGTTACGTTTTGACAAAAAGAAAATCGAGTACGTACTGTCGAAGCAATATGAAAAACATGGAAAGAATTTTGCTTCCTTACACGACCTACTAAATAAGCATCTGGATACTTCTGAAATCAAAAGCCCCTCAAAACAGATTAAAATCACACAAGTCTGCAAACAACTAATTTAAGATGCTCAATGTGTCGTATGCTGTAAAGAAGACCGTTGTGTTTTGTTTATGCCCTGCGTACATCTATCTTGTTGCGGTAGCTGCTCCCAATTGCGTGCAAATTGCGCAATCTGTCAAGAACAAATATGCAGAAAAATCAAAACCTACATGCAATGATGTCGCAATATGTCTTTTTTCTCTTTTTTGTTAGCTATAAATACCGAAAATATCTGACAGCTAGAGACCATGCAATCCTACACTTATCAAGCCGACGAACTATATTCCCAAGCCGGCAAAGTGAAAATACTTGACGATATTTGCCCCTACTCTAGCTGCTACGAAAGTTTATTGGAACAAGAACAAATACTAGATAGTGCCAGAGAAATGGAAGCGAACGCTCGAGAAATCCGAAATCAATTTCAAGCAATAGCTGACTTCGGATTTCCTATCCCTACTTCTACGTTATTGAGAAAAGCAGTCGTCTCTGTAAAAAAAGGAAAAATGATGTTTTCTACGGAGCAGCTGAGTCGAGTTGTTGCATTGATTATGCAAAACATGCCTTATCTTCTTTTTCGACCCAAAACCCAAAACAAGGAATATATTGTCCTAATATTCTGGGCGACTAGTTTTGACGACAGCTGTTACGCAATCCAGCAAAAGGCTGAGGTGATAAAACAAGAAGTGTCTGTTGACGACTACAAACTTCGTTTTAAAGTAGAAAACATTACAGCACCCCGACGATTTATGTTGTACACGATCAACAACTATGTTTCCATAACAATTCAAAACGACGACGAATGCCATCTACCACCTGAAGACCACAATCAGTTGAGCGAATTTGTTACTCTTCTTCAAAACCAAAACATTGTTGAACCCAAAAAACGTAAACTCGAAGAATGAAAAAGGTCAAGTTTTCTCGCAAAACAACTGTTTGTTTAGTTCCTATAACTAAAGAAGATCGTGAAGCGCGGCTTGGACCCTGGATGAAAATGGCTAGAGACAGACCTTGCTTTCAGAGAAGAATACGATCCTGTGCTGAATTAATTGAATACTGTCTAAAACCTGTACATAGAGAAAAAATCAGTCGTGTGTTGTTTTCATGATATTGTATAACAAATTACGAATAAATTGTGATATTCTACAATCGTTTTCTGTCAAGTTAGATGAGAAGTGAGATACGGTAGTACGCATTGAAAAGCCACGACAACGGAATAAAATATAATAGATACAGAAATTTCCACGCACTGTAGAAAATAAGCTTTGTACAGTCTTGCTGTAGTTAATCCATTCGTTTGAGTTTTGATTCATTAAATCAGTGAAACCGTTGAAATCAAGATGCAAACCGTAGGAATCAAAAAACTCGCCTCGACCTTGTTTAACAAAGAAAACAGCCAACCAGTGCTCGCGCCAAAGGATCCTTTTTTAAATAATATTCAATCTGATAAGTATTCATGCTGTGTAGTCAAACGCCACATGTCTCTCGCGATCGATCTCCAGTAAGTTATCGTGCTCGGCAAAAACAATCACTGTCAGAGTACGTGGTGTAGCTTCTGCAAAATGAAGCTCCAAAAGTATGTTACCGTTTTTTATCAACTCGAAAACATCATCACTTGAATTCAGTTGAGGAGTTAAGTCGAAAGCAAATGACACGCATCCGTTTTTGTACTATTCTCTTGAAATTGCATTTCCAGTATCGCGATAGTGCTGTCCTGTTTGTGAATACAACCCAAAGTAGCCGCGGATAAAACGATCATTCACGAAGTCAGGTTGTAACGGCTTGCTTGGAATCTGAACTCCGTCACGGTAGATGGCCACAAAGTTGATATGGTTATGTTGAAAACTGAAGGGTGATTTTGCTATGACACCGTTGTAAGCATCATTATCCACTACACCAAACACTAAACGTGTAGGCAGCTGACCCCAAAACAAGTTTTCCTTGATCACTGATCGACTTCCTCTCGGGATTGTGAACGTCTTTACTTCTACACGTCTCAAGGGGTATTGAGCAGTTCCGTGTAACAAAGCCTTTGTGTAAGCCAACTGAACAGCTGGGTTAGGTTTGACTTTGCGGCAAAAGAGTGCAACATCTTTCAAAGAAACTTTGGTATTAGCATTATCTCCGTGTAAACAAAAATGATTTTTAGATCGTATTAAACGAATTCGAATTTCAACACCGTTAAGAAGATATCTGTTTTAAAAGGCCAAGTGTAGATGCAAACAACCCATCATTTCTATTTGGTTACTGTTTGCAGCCAGCTGCTTGCGTTTTAAGTATCCGAGATTTGCATCAGCTCTTTCATCAAAATGTCGAACTGTGTTTTGATACCATAAAACGGAAGACAATTGAGAATCCTTTGCTTCTCTTCCAAAACTCAGCAAACTTTCGATGTGAGCACGATAAGGGTAATTGTTGTTAGACTGAGTTATCAAAGTTCCATTTAAAAATAAATCACATTGAGACCACAGAGTGTGCAAAAAATTACATTCAGGGGCTCTTTCTTCACCATCAGCAAGATTAGCACCAACGTCTGTGGTAAGGGATGTCTTGACATAAAGAAAGGTGTTTGCAAAATCAATGTAGTTGGATGTTTCAGGTGCAATACAAAATTCGATCGGTACTTCGGATGCTAGTACAGATATCGGTCTATATTCTGTAAAAACACAATCTTCTAAGCTGGTTTGACTTGTTGGGACTGAAAGCAAGTCAAGTTGAGACGTCACAGATTCTGCAGAGCTCGGATGTATTAACGAGGCCATCACAAGGAGAATATGTCCTTCTTTTGTCTGCGTTTTCTTTTTTGTACTCTAAGTGGTGGTATTTTACGTTTAATAGCTTGTTTTAAAAGATTTGAACCAGCAAATTTAGCGCGATCGATGGCAGCTTGTTTCATGTTTTTTCCTTATAAAACGTCAGATGCAAATCCGACTCCACTTTTTAAAGCTTGCTTCCCGATTGCCTTTGCTCCGCTTTTAATTAAAGGTATTACTGTTTTTGAAATTGCATTAAAAATCCCAGACAGTCCACCATAACCATTTTGATATTGAGGACCGTTAAAATAAGTACCTCCACTTCCCACTTGGTTTAGATAATAGCTTTCATAAGCTCTAGTATCGCAACAATACGTATGCCTCATCCTGCTGTAATAAGATCGGTGGCGTATATGCACAGACTTATAAATGCTCAAGTTTTTTTCTTCTAAAATGTAAAGTGACTACGACCTTTCCTCTTTTGAACTTGATTGTTTCACCCTGGTCGTTTCGCAAAGAAATCTGAACGTCACTAAAATTCTTGCGTATTAAAGGGTGATAATGTATTTTTTTAAACCGCTTGTGAATGTAATCTCCGTGAGAACCTTCGATAGGAACGGTAGCCAGTAAAGGTGTCATGATGTCTCCAACAATTCTCGGTTCTACTACATCGCAGTAAACAAAGATGGAATAGGTTCCCTGATGAATATCGATTTCTCTAGATGTCACCCATGTCCCACGACTTGTATATTCACTGAGAATAACTCCTAAAAGTTTCATCAAATCTTTTCGAAAAGTTACTTTTCCTCCAGCTAATTGAACTTTGAATTTGTTGGCGAATTCCATATACATAAAACGAACTCGTAAATTTTCCTTCCGAAAACGTTTTTTAAATTTTTCCACCAACGCGTTTACAATGGAGTTAGGAGACTCGTAATATCCTGGCTGCAAAGTTATACGGACAACACGATGCTTATATTCATATTGTATCCAGTACTCTCCTTCCTCAGATACATTATACCAAGCGTGGGGATAACTGATTTCAGCAATTCCAACCTCCCAAGAGCCTTGGAGATTAATCTCCTGAGGTAGCTTGGTTGTATACTCCGATAATGTGTTGTTCGGATAATGGTCAAAGGAGCTATTGCTTGGGAGTGTCAAGTAAAACATTACTCTAGAATTTTTCGCTTTAGAATACGAGAGGGAAGAAAATATCCAACGGAACTGCTCAACAACGAGATCCAAAGCTCTTTATTAGTATCACCTCGAGTCAGATTAAATAAGGAAATCGAAACCGCAAGGTAAACAACAATTACTTGTGCCAAAAATAAAAACAAATCTGTTCCCCCACAAAAATTCCAATCAGGCATAACGGACTATATCATGTTCACGCACCCAACTATTGAAACTTTCAGGATATCCAGACCACTTAATTAAGCATTGTCGCTCTTTCCTCCTTGTTCATGTTTTAACAATGCGCTCGATTTGGTAAGTATCATCGTTTTTATTGATTTTTTGCAACTCCGAGTCGTAAAAAGTACCCTCCAAAATTTCATTGTTCAAATCCTTAATTTTGTAATACGGCGGATCCCCTGAGAGGGCTTGAGCTACGACGAAAAGTTCCTCGGTCCATTTTGGCAAATAACCCTTTTGAAACTCAGCACGCGTAGTTGCCAAACGTACAGTATCCCCTACATTTAGTTTTGGTTTCCTTGCTTGAATATCGCCGTATAAAGTTTGCCAAACTTGTTCTTGGTTATCATTGGTTACTTCTGCAGGTTTGCATTTGATAGATGAATGGGTTGTGTGATTGTAAGAGTGGACTATAGCCTGCATGACATCTACATAGCGACGTGTATTGGTGTAGATGAAATATCGCCAGAGTCTCTCTTTCAAAGTCCTGATGCAGCGTTCCACTATACTACACTTGATTTCATAGTTATGCGAGTGGAAAAAATGAATTTTCTGTTTCTTTAACCAAGCTTGGAAAGCACGATTTGTATATTCTGAACCTCTATCTGTTTGCAGTGAACGAAAATAACCACTGCGTTGCAGCAGTTCCGAAAAAGCACGAGTCATGCACTGGGATGTTTTATTCTTTACACATTCCACATAAATATACTTGGAAAATACATCAATTAACACAACCACATAACAAAAACCGTCATTGCATTTTTTTAATGCAGAAAAATCAATCAAATCCGCTTGCATTTGTTGTCTTATTCCGGAAACAATCGTTCTCCTTCTCGGGTATGTTTTTTTGATAGGTCTATGGAGAGTATAGGTACTTTGAGTTTCCAGACAACGTTTAACAGGTTTGGGAAAATTTCTTGCGCCAGAAAACGAAGTCGGTTTTTCGACGTCGTAATATTCTACACACTTTCCCATCGACTTAATGAGTTGAATTCTTTCCAGCCGGGTAAAGTAGTGTTTCGTTTACCTACAGCAGAGCGCAGTAACTTCCTGATATCACTGCCAGGAATCACCTGATCGTCCACGATTAAATTACCACTAGCATTCCAGGAGCTGTTTATATTTTCATGTATCGATTTGAGAATCTTTCTAAGTTTTGCAGTTTTTTTATACCCTTTTAGGATCTCGCTTTGACTGAACGATTTCTCTTTCACACCTTCTTTGCGGCGAGTCTTTCTTTCCTATAATTGCGATTTTCGCAGCGCTTCATTATAAAAGTGCATTTTTTTATGAGCAGGGATTTTTAAACCTAAAATATCCTGCATCTTTTTATCAAGAGTGGACAATATTTTTTCTTCTGGTTTCTGTTTATGTTGCAGAGTCAACATCTCATAAGCCGCAGGTTCTAAAGCTATCAATCGCCTCATCATTTACCGAGATTGGACAGAAGACCAGTTATAGCCGGGATCGCTGCTGATAATAAAGCACCGAGAAAACCACCTTTTTGTATGATTTTCTGTTTTCTCGATAGAGGTAATTTTCTATCAGCAAGCTTTCTCAAGGAGTATTTATGCTTTGCGAGTCTTTTTTTGTGAGGTCTGAAAATTTCTGCTGTTCCACTTAGTACGTTATGGGTTATGTCACAGATGAAGCGGACTAAATCATCACTTGCTTTTGACAGAATCACTTTTTTCAAACCGGGGGGAACCTTTTGTAGCAAAGTCAGGGTGCCTGAATGTTTTCTTAAACGATTCGTTGGTAAATGTAATTAATTTCTCCTGGGAAAATTTGAGCACGGATTCTCTGACTATCTGGTGTATCGCATCGGAAGTCTAGGAAAAGATAGAAATTTGGAGTTTTGTTTCATTTATATAGGCGTCCATGAACGCGCGTGTGTTTGTGGGAAAAGCTTGACGCAAAAAACATTCGATCTGTCCAAGATCTCGACAGTTTTTAAACAAAACAACAAATTTTGAGTTGAGTGAAATTTCACGGATTTGTTTATTGAAAAGATTTTGTGCGGTAAAGAGAACTGAGAAATTATAGTGATGGCTGTATACCGTAAAGATTTTTGTAAGTATATCCCTATTTGAATTCATTAAATCGTCTAAAACAACCAGCTTCCGTTCGGGTGACTTCAAAATATCTACGGTAGGTGCACCGTGAAAAAAATCCACACATTGACTGTACTCCTCGAATATAGGCTGCCAAACTTCGTAAAAATATAGAATTTTTTCTATTGTTTGAAAGAATATTTCATCGCGATGATCAATTAATCGAAATATCCAAAACGTCTTTCCTACACCTGAGGCTCCGGCTAGCAGAAACGAACTTGGTTTGTCAACTTTCAACGCCATAATGATACTAAAACATAGTACACTACATTTTATTACATAGAAAACACAATCATTTTTTCTCGGATTACAGAACGACAAACATCGCATTTTTCAATTTTTTTTGAACACACAAAACATACACCAAAATGTTTACAAGGCAAGAACACAACATTACTTTTATAATTTCAACATACTTTACGTAAACTATGTATGGGACGTGGGAGTCCTTTATCTTCCACTTCAAGATCGATTTGTGGACCCTCCATCATTTAGAAATCCCTCGATCTGGTCCAGGGTTAGATCTTTTCGGGCGAAATCACACCCCGGACTGTTTCTAAAAAACAAATTTTGTACCAACGGTCGGTAGATGATGATATTACTACATATAAAATCATGTTCTAACCGACGACCTTCAGAATCCAGTTTCGGTAAAAATTAACGGGAGTTGTAAAAAAAGTACTTATGATCGAATATCTATTGATGGATCACCGTTAGTTGAAAATTGCTTAAAAGTTCCTAAACCACTCCGAGCCGCAGTTTACCGACTCCGGACCTAGCGGTACAGCTTGCAGATTACGAACGTTATCGAGTTGAAGGTGACTACTGACTCACATTTACCTTATATGCGCTTCTGTGATGGGTTGTCTATCATTCCAATCGTATAGTACGATTCTGCAAAAGTGACACCTAACAGCGTCTTCATGCTCGGAATCCGGTTCTCTGTAAAATCCATTTTTTGCGAGGTCTTCATAAAAATATTTCTTCTCTCCTCCCTCCCTACGAAAACTGAAACACCGTTCTTTCTCGTTCTCCATTTTTTGTGTGTAGAATGAGGGAAAATTAGTTTTCATGGTTGTATTTATACACTGCAATAAGTTCAACCAGAGTTGGACACAAACCCTAATCTCGCGTTATTAGTTTGGAAAATTCTCGGAATTGTAAACGCTTCGGGCTATCGTCTGAATTGCTTTTTTTCGTCTAGTTGCTACCAGACAGTATACACGCAGTCAGATTTATTGAGTGGCAATAAAACAAAATAATATTCATGCACAGTTACAATTCTAGAATGAGGTCAGCTTTGCAGTTGGATAAAAGGTAAGTTTATAAAAAAATCATAATAAATTTACAAGTCTAAAGGTTCGGTTTCCACACCACACCCTAAAACTTTTCGTTTACAATAAAACGACGTTAGCCCACGTTTTTTTTTTTTTGGGTGTAAGAGTACACTTGGTGATCTTTTGTTCGAAAACCTCGATTTTCAATGGATAGTGTCGTGTTGGTTGTTAAAACGTGGTGATATTGTTTGAAGCTTAACGGGTTTTGGGGAATGCAAATACCTTTTGAAACCTGTTTATTCCCGAACTCACTGTGAAATAGCTTTTAGGTCCTAGTGCTACCATTTTTTGGCTTTCATGTTCTGTTTTAAATAGACCCGGTTTTCTTTTTGAATATTTTAACCTGTCTTTACAACACTGACCCGGTTTCCACTCGATTCCTGACACTTTGGATGCAATAAACTCTTGTTTGTGTGCGTCGCGAACATGTAGTGGCATCCATTTCAATTGCTTCGTAAAAAATTCTTTTTTGCACTCCGGTTTGACGCAGAGATCCATACTTTCTTCTGATAGAGCGCAATATGTAGAGTCGGTGTCAGTTTCGATAAGGCAGTACTTTTTCGGATCTAGGAACTTTTTCATGAATTCATAATAGAATTGAAAAAGATGGAGCTTTGCGTTTAAATACACCATTAAATCTACTTGCAAGGCTTGGTCGTTTGTGATGGATTTTTTTAGAGATTTGATTTCGTATACCCCTGGTGTAATTACGTCCAAATTCACAAATCTTGGATTGTTAATTGCTTTGTTCACTGTTTCGTTGTCACAGTATGTGATGTTTCTGTGTTTTTCTTTGTTCAACAGAGACGTCGAGTACAGTGAATTACCGATTAATTTGGAGGTCAAACCCAGGATGGTTTTTGAGACATCGTCATCGGCGGCTCTTCTGTTGTCCGAGATTTAATTGGCTAACTTTTCAAAGCATTTTTCGGGATAAAATTGAATAAATTCATACATCCGGGTTATTTTTAGCCCTTTTTCGAGGTAATATTTAGCCACCGTTGTGCTTACCAAAACCTCGACCCCAAAATGAGAACTTATCAAAGCACGTTTGGGTTTTTTCAAGAATCCGTGCTCTTTTGCGGTATTTCCCATGTACTCTCCAATATCCTCCGGAGACACTAGAGTATTTTGAACGATGAGAGGGAAATCGTCAAATTCTGGTTTCAGCTCTTCTGGTGTGTGGATGTCGACAATCGCGAGACCGAATAAAGACTCGTCTTCAATCCCTTCCAGAATTTTTTGAAACGATAGCTGTCGTTTTGGGGTTACTGTTTTCAGATTTTTAAGAAAAGAGACGATGTGAGGATTTGTTTTCATTTTTTTCCACGTACATTCCCCCAACTTGATAACCTGCATCCAATAATATATCTTTGTGTTTTCTTCTGTCTTTTTTCGGATATCTTCGTGTTTCAAATTGTTAAAAGAGTTTGTTTCTTGTAGACTTTCATCTGGATTGCAGTTGGTGGTACAAACCGAGCATGAGTGAAAAAGACAACTATCGAACTGGAACTCAAGCTTTTCCTCTTCGCAGTAGCGGTCAACAGGAAGTGAATATTCAGTAAGTCGGACTTCACCAAGGTTAAATTTGTACTGAATGATTTTGTTTTGCGAGTGCGATACCCAACTCAACCACTGAAAACATGATAAACCATACCTACAACAAGGATCTGGTCTGAAATTGTCTTCTTCTTTGTAACGGCAAAAATATCCTGTGGGGTTAGGTGCTTTGATAGCATGCAAATACAGCGAATTGGCGTCATAACCGACGATTTTTGCTACTTTGCAAGGGTTTTTATATCGATTTGGTTTGATGTAGGTTTCCCCTGCAATGGCGAGTCTTGTAAAAATAAGAAATAAGCCACCGGTAAGTTGCGAACGCAGTTTCTGGTATAAATCAGCATGTCTCTTTGGGAAAAGACAAAAAAAGTGTCTTTGCTTATTTCTTGGAGCATCTTTAGTTTGTCAACGCCGCTCACTAAAAAACTTGTTTTAAAAATATGGAACCCTTCTTTAATGTACGGTTCTAGTAGTTTTTTTCACGGCTTCCACACACGGGTTCACATCCAGTAGGTTGTAATAAATCAGTAGGTCACGAAGACAGTTTAATTCTTTCTTTCCAAGTTTGTGCCACGAGAGCGTACTGGGCTTCGGTAATGTTGGATCGAGTAAGCTTGCTGTAGAAAGCTTCGTATTGTGGTACTTGAGGATAATTCAATTTTTCCACAGAGTCCACAAACTTGTACGGAAAGAAAAATTTTCCGTTTTCGCGTTCGCAAGCTTCCAGGAATTTTTTGTAAGAGAATCCCGGAGCCAGGAAATTGCGAATGTCAAGAAATCTGAGTTTGTCTGTTTTCAAACACAGGTATGCATTTGCTTTCTTGATAACGAAACCTATTTTGTGGACGAGAACTGGAATTAAACTTTTTTTAATTAATTGCAAGTCGTAACTTGCAGAGTTGAATCCGAGAACCGGGATTTCGTGTAAATACTGTTCAAATTCTTTTTGGAGATTTTTACATCTACAGTTTTGGTTGGTGTTAAAAGCTTCAAAAACATAATCAAACTTATTTGCCAGGATAACATACGCCGCGTCTGAAATATCTTCCAGACAGCTGACCATTTTGCTGATTAATGCTGTTTCATCCCCATCAGTGACATAACATACTCCAGCTTCAAAGCCCGGTACGTTTGATGAAATTGCGAAACTCTAAGCAACGTGACGTGCTTCAAAAGTAAGCTTTGGCCCGTTTTTGGGTAAATTCGCAGTATCAAAATAACACTCAAAATCAAAGCATGCAAAATAGGGGTAATGACGATCTTGCATCGGAACTGTAATACCAATCATATCTAGTTTTTCAAAAATAGTTTCCTGAGGTTAAAAAACATCACCTGGAAATTTGGTGGAAGTAGCGGGTTTACACGTTCTACAATGACGTGGGTAGTTTTTCCTCTTATACCACAACTCATCACAAATAGCACATTGATAAACAGAACAGTATTTTTCAAAATCAGTGATCAGACTCAAATGATTTTGGTACACGTTTAATCTTATCGCTTCGTCGTATATTTCACGACTTTTCTGAATCAGTTTGGCTACATTTTCTTCAAGTTCGTAGATTACAACATTAATTTCAAACAGATTTTCAATTTGAGGGAAATCACTGAATTTGACACCATTGTACACTTCAGTTCGTACGTCTGGATTGTATAGATTATATAATTCTTTACAAGCGGTATCACACCGTCGTGGATCTGAGCCTTTAAATACAGCTAGACATCTAAAAAAACACAATTTGTCATCACCTTTCACATTGACTAGACCACGGTTTAATTTAATATAATACGGTAATTGAATATTTGTACCAAGCGGGGTATCGTTCAATTTATGAACAAAAAATAAAATGTTAGTTGCTCTGTGGACTTTCCACTTTGTGTCAGATCTGGTGACGGTATCCAGAAAGTCTTCTTCGGCTATATTTTCCAAAAAGTTCATTAGTTCTCCCCTGTTCGAGATCAGTTTGGCTGTGTTCAACGCTAAGACGTTATTGGACTGGTGGTAATATCTGAATTCATCTGTTTCGACGTTTCTCAGAATATAACCAATGGCATAGTTGATTTTAAATCTGTTGTTTCGGTTTTGCATGATCGATTCGGTTATTCTTTCGACCATATCTTTAAAATTCTGGTTGTAGTAATAATTGTATAAGCTTTGGATTTCACTTTTTCGAACGAAGCGGCGGATCGAACTCCAGTGTGATTGTAAACAGTCATCTGATTGATCGTCTCGTTCACTGATTTCGTCATCGTAGTATTCAATTTCTCTCCATTTTCGTTTTACAAAAGTTTTGACTTTTTTTATTTTAGACGGTGGTTGGTTGACGACCGGGTCTGTGGACAGTGGAGCAGTATCTTCATGGACTCTTTGAGATGTTAGCGGAGGTGAATTGTTTATTGATGGTGTGTTGCAAAGGGGAGGAAAACTTTGAATAATGTCGTTGAATTTTGTTCTCTTGGTTGGTGGTTCGTTTATTCCCGGACACTCTGTAGGAGTTGCGTGTTTCTTTTGACATCTGTGTGAATTATATTCTGCGATGGAATCAAATTGCACTTCACGTTTGCGACATTTTGAACAAGATAAGACATGTCGATTGAGGTGATAGGGTTTTGTAAACAGTTTTTGGCATTTGAAACATTTCCTAGAAGGCGCGGGATTGTGAACATTCATTTTATGAGCTGTTACATTGTCTTTTCTGTTAAACTTTTTCAAACAAATTTCGCATTGATGCTGCTTTTGACCGTGTAAAGAACTAACATGACGTCTTAAAACCTCTTTCTTTGCGAATTTTTTTGAGCATATCTCGCAATGAAACATTTTGATGAAATGGTTTGACGGGCGAAATTAACTTGTTATATAGTGTTATTATTGCACAACAACGTGCAAAGGAACCTAGAGTTTTTCAGTTTATGATTATGACGTGTTTCTTCTATCCATCATGTATACAGTGATGTGTAAAGTTCATGGGGTGGTTTAGAACCATTATTGCACGAGCAATTATCTGAAAAGATTTTACAATAGTTGTTAGTCAAGCGGTACTTGATATATATTGAGAATTAAGAAGTTTTTTCAATCAGGCAAATGGTAATTACTTGAAGGGTTATGACCAGATTTTAGAAGTATTCTCTATCAAGCATTGCGTATTGCATAACGTCATAGTCTATACTGTGGTTAGAATGCAACTTTCTCATCTTGTTTTAATTTCTGAGAATGAGCAGTGAAATTATACCGCGCAACTTTCAACGATACATTTCAGAAGCAAGCTACTTAATATGCGTTAATTTGTAGTTTGGCAATTCTTTTAATGAACCTGTTTTATTATGTTTTCCAAGCGCTGTGTTAAATTTGATTCAAAACGCTTCATCCAGACTTTATTAATTTTATTTATGGAGTGGTATGCAAATTGATCTATGTTAACACCTGCCTTAAGCATCTTCTCGCTGTTGTTTTAAAATTAATTTTTAAACCAGCTGGGGATCCGGTGAAATAAGTTGTAATGTTCATTTGAGATTGCTGTAGGCGATTCTCCTCACCATTGCATTGCGCGTATGACAAACAGTTCAGGAAACAAAAAATAATAAATTTTGATAGATATAAAAATTAAGAATTAAATTGAAAGTTAAGAACTAAATTTTAATTATAAAATAAAAGTTAAGAATTGAATTTTAATTATAACGTAAAATTTAAATTTTAAGGTTAAGTACCTGCTCAAAGCTAGGGTTAGATAGCTGTTCAAAGCTAGGGTTAGATAGCTGTTCAAAGCTAGGGTTAGATAGCTGTTCAAAGCTAGGGTTAGATAGCTGTTCAGAGCTAGGGTTAGGTAGCTGCTCAAAGCTAGTATTAGGATTAGATAGCTGTTCAAAGCTAGGGTTAGGTAGGTGCTCAAAACTAGGGTTAGATAGCTGTTCAAATTCCCACCTTCCCAAAATGACTACCTGCCCAACTACCTGCCCAAACTACCTGCCCAAACCACCTGCCCAAACTACCTGCCCAAACCACCTGCCCAAACCACCTGTCCAAACCACCTGCCCAAACCACCTACCCATTTGTGGACCAGTGACTACATATGGCTCACTAAACACTACTAAGATGGAACAGAGGTTGGGACATGAAATTCTTCGCAGAACAATGTGAGCCATTCCGAAAACATCTTTTGTTTATTCACGCATGATCAGGTTGTGATACCACCTCAGCCCCTTTTGGCAAAGGAAAAATCAACTTTCTAAATTCTGTCCAAAAAAATGCAACATTACAAAATGTGCCTGACGTGATGATGAACATTTGGGCACGACAAAAAGAAGTTGGCGATGCTGCGATCAGAGCATTTCAAATCATCTACGGTGGAAATATTACAAACTCACTGTGCCAACTCAGGTGCAGTAAGCAGTATTGTGATATTAATTAATTACTTTTACTGTAGTGAAATCTTCGTAGCACTTGCTTTATAAACCTTAATTTTTGCAGGTATTGAAAATGTCTTGACATGTGTTGCCACGGTAAGATTGAGCCTGCGGAAATGCCACCGATGGAAAAAGCAGCTTTCATATAGCACAGAATAGCACAGCTGATATCAATAAAATGTTCAAACTATTGTAGTAGTGCCGTGCAAGAATTGAACACTAATACTATGTATTGGTATAAATAGTACTTAAGTAGTCCTCCAGAACAACATTGTTAATGTTACAAAAACGCTCACAGAAACATAAATGCACGAAGTTGTTCGAAGTTTTACAGCAATATTAACTAAAATACAAAATTTTGAATGCAACAGCAAAGATTGCGCAAACAAATTGGTATAATGTCGCATTCAAGTAGGCTACTAAACAATCTCAGAACAACTTAATGGCATTTCATCTATTGATTGATTAGAGAATCATCATCAGTTTTAACGCGGACAATATTGCTTATGCATAAGTTCAATGGTAAAACTTTTAGTTCTTAACAATAATGAAATTACTGTAATGTAAAATTAACTGTACAGACAGCTTTAAAACTTTCTGTTTCGGTTCCTCTGTTTAATGTAATCTGTAAATTATCATACTTTTGTAACATAAACTGATTAAATAGTAAAAATACATTATAGCCACAGCAAAAGCAAAAAATCAAATAACTTTTGATGGTTTATATTTTAAGAAGCTGGAAGCATTGAATTGCATGAAAATAATTAAGCACGAGCTGAGTTTCTGAGAACTGAAGGTTAGTCAGTAATTATTACAATGCAAACCGACACAAAAATAGAAATGTACAAGAAATAACGGAGCTTGTTTGAATTAAACCGCATCTTATAACAGGCGGATATATCACGAGCACAAAGACCGCTAGTGAGTTATTAGTAGGGGTTAGGGTCTAACCCTAACCCCGAACTACGGCTTCATTCAAACAAGCCCCGAAATAACAACTAAATCACCAAACAATGGTAATAGGGTACACTCTTTTAACAAAAAGGAACACACTGGTACTTATCTAACAATTTTCTTTCTAAAGTACCGGTATACTGTGTATAGCATACTGGTAATAAGGAATAGTTTTCTAAATATCAGTAACTCAAGCAAGTACAAAAAACACAACTTTTTAATATACTGATAATTTTAAAACACAATAGAAAGTGAAAAAATTCTTTTTATTTCATAATAACCTCAGTCGCTACTACCACAACATTAACCAACCAGCAACTACAGCCCCTTAATTTGCTGAAACCGCTTATTTCACCAGTGATAACCGGCTTGCTTCCCTTTCACCACTAATTGCCATTTACCATGCTGTGTTTTGTGCAACCCCAGCTTTAAAATGCCGCAGGTAAGCTCCTTGTGTTGGACATCACTGGCTTAAAATTGTAATGTTAAGTTTGGTCAAGATCTTTTCTTTTCGAGTTAAGTTATAGCGCACCCTTTTAACAGTTTTCGATATTTTATATAATTTACAGATGGGTAGGCCAGTAAATTTAAGCTTCAGCTAAGCTACAGGCTACACCAACTTACTTTGTACCTACTTTCATAGCTCCTATAGGGTATACAGGTCATGTTAATTTTCACTCCGATTATATATAGGCAAGTTGCTGCAGTTAAACTCTTAACTAAACCATTATTTTTGTCTAAGATACATACCGGTAGTTTAAGAGTTCAAGGCAAGTCAACTAACTGTAAAATTAGGCTGCACCTTCGATGTAGCCCTAGGTTTACCCTAAGCCTTTAAAACTTTTAACCTACAACAAAAGCGAACAAGACAAAAATTTGCTTTTAACTCCAGGCTAACTTTATTTCTGATTAAATCGAAGTTAGATGATGCACCATTAACTTGCTCACCCTACCATACAACTTTTTTGTATGTGCCAGTACACAGTTACGCAAGGGTTTTTCAAAACAATGGCCTCCAGTTTTCTCGACACCGCATATGTCTGTTAAGCCTGTACTAGAGTAGGCCATGGTTGGGTGACTCGTTATTTTCCCGGTATGTTTAAAAAATTGGAAAAAAGCCAAAACTTCATCGAAATTCATAGTTACAGGTTCCAGCGAGATGATACAATAAAAGAGGCGTGATTCAATTGGAATTCTCTTATCCTGCACGTCCAAGGGCGTAGCCAGGAAGGGGGGCAAGGGGGAAATTGCCCCCCCCCCCCGAATATTTTCAGTTACCACTAGCCTACAAACAAAGATACTAATGCTATAACGTAAATCTACTAACAACGCAAGCAGGGGCAGATTAAGACCACTCGCGGGTACACGTGTGTCCTTTTTCGACAAAAAGTATGCTGAAATGAGTGTTTTTCTTGTAAAAACCCTAAAAATCCGTGGCGGCTGGGGGCTCCACCTCCACACTCCCTTAGCCTCCGGCGGCTGAGAGCTTCGCCTCCAGAACCCCGGTTGTGGCCCCCTTTGCCGAATTCTGGGGGCACCACTGGACAAGCCTATGAAATTTTGCCCCCCCTCCCGAAATTTGAGACTAGCTACGCCACAGTGCGCGTCTTTGATAGGCACTTGCAAAGCCAGCCAACAACAAAGCCCAATGTGTCTGGGTTAGAATTGGTCCCACAATTGATTAGTTTACATGTAAGAAAAAACCAACTTCCATCTTCTAACAGGCACTTGCTAAGCCAGCCATCGATAAGAGGCCGTAACGGCTTGAAGGATCTTCTAATATGAATTCATTCTACAATGCAATGTTACTGTAGAATGCAGTTGTCGCGAAATAGGAAATTGTATTACTTCGCTGACGGGACGATTGATAAGAATTGTATGACAAACCGTAGGAATTAATTCGCTTAGATCCGACCCAGTGGCGGCTCGTGAGTTTAAAATTAGGGGGTGCTGCATTAGAACAGTTTTTTTTTTTTTTAAACGAACATGTGTATAGTTGCGGCATAAAAGTAACACGTTAAAACTAAACACTTTATTTTCATTGAAATAAGAATGCGGTTTTGATGAGCAAAAATAACTCCAGCATGTATCACTTTTGCAGCTTGAAAATAAACATAATACACATTTTATGAGTGAAACTGGCATCACTCATAATTTTATGAATGAACAAATAAAAAAATACTGAATGAAAATTTATCAAGTTGCAACCGCAAATATAAAACCTGAAATAGAAATTTAAAAAATATGCTTCTTACATATAAAGGCTAGATGCAACACCAGTCACTGCAAATACTGCGTTTACCAGCTAAACTTTTCACTGTTGTATTACTTCTTTTAAAAGATATTTGGCCAGTAACTAAAATGAAACTTTTTTGTCTCGTCAACACAGACTGTTCAATGAAAATTGACGAAAACACAAAAACTTACATAGCCAAATGCAAGAGAACCAACTGTTCATATTATTACGTAGGTGCAGCTTTTCTATACTTATTACAAGCATAGGTGGCGGAACCGGGGAGGCCTGGGAAGCACTGGCCCTCCCACTTTTTTTTCAGGGAGGGCCCTGGGGGGCCCTAATTTGCGTGTTTATTTCTACAGTATTGCCTCTGCATAAATGTAATTAAAACTTAATAGACCTACCATCGAAATTAAAACCTATGAAAGAGCTAAAATCCAGAGATGTCTTCTTTAAAATTTTGTTTGTGGGGTGGGGAACAGAAATTAGAAGCAAGAACCGTGGGTCTGAAACCAAAATAAATTGGACATATCACATGTAGACAGGCTAAATATGGGTTGCAGGCATAGGGCCGGATTTACGTACAGGCTTGGCAGGCTGAAACCTAGGGCCTCGGAGAAAATGGGGGGCCTCATCACAAACAATGAAGACCTTTTGTTTTCTTCACCGATACTTTTAGTGAAAACAGAACATCTGAGGATGTGCATAACTTTTTTTTCCTTTGCGCTATACTGATATTTTCAGTGCAAAACATAATATCTGAGGACGTTAAGACCTTTTTTTGCTCTTCCAATCAGTGTGATCAAATAGCCTAGGGCATCTCATTCTCTAAATCCGGCCCTCATGAGCGTATTTAAGGGCGGGGCGATTGTGCCATGCCCCTCCCCTTTTCACTCTGCTTTTTAGTAAACAAGAACAATACTAATGGTGCCAAGTAACTGGAATATACCAGACTCTTTTAATGGTTTCCGTAGCTAATGGCTAGGGGCGGATCCAGAAGGGTAGGATGAGGGATATGCATGCTCACACCAGCCATTTTCAAAAACGTTTTTAATGCATACAATTTTTCTATAATTTTGAACCTCTTCGATACCAATAAGCTTAACGTTTTAAGCACGCATAATTTTATGTGCGAACAAAATGCATCATATTTGGCGAAACACTCAGAATTAAGGTCAAAAAATTTAAACAAAATTTGCCTGAAAATTATTGAAAAAGCACTAAAATAGCCATTGCAGCGTGTAAATTTTCGAAATTTTTTCCGGGAGAGTATGCCCCCGAAACCCCTAGAACATTTCTTGTTTCTTAATCAGCTTCAAATTAGTTCCGTTGAAAAAAATGCGCAGAAAAAAATGTGGAAATTATGCCCCACCCTTTTAAAATTTCTCGTTAAGCCACTGTCGGCCCTGGTTGTTAGGTGAAGGAAATTGATTTTGGGCCCCCTCACTTTAGAAAATGCTTCTGCCATTGCTAATTTCAAGCGTACGTAATTATAATACTGAAATGCAACAACTCAGACTGTTGGCTAAAACAAAAAGTACATTGCAAAATAATTGCAATAGGCCTATATGAAAGTGTCCATGTTAGTATTAACATTCTGCTCTTGTACAATAAGCATATCTAGGCAAGCAAACTGGCCTAAACCTTCATACTATTGGATCAAGATGGTAATAACAGCTATTGACTTGTAGACCTGAGGTTTACTTTACAGTAAAATGTGGCTTACACTAATCTCAACTTTCCAAATCTTAGCAATACGCACTATCCCAACACGCCACAGCACTTCACAATCTAATCGTATCTAGTTGCACACTGGTATATAACTGTTAAGTGCACTAATCTAATGGCAAAATAGACCTAAAAGCTATTTTTCTGTTAACGACATAGCAGAAACATTAAGATACAACACAATGGTGCCAGATAATAAGTCAAGCACACTAATATGTGAGGGAAAAATAACACAACATCAAAACAGAATAAAGAACTTGCGAATTAACAGCACAGAGTAGCAAAATATGATAATAAAGGCAACTGTATAATAAAAATCATTCAAAAAGTAAGAGATGCAATAGAACAGAGGTTAAAGTTTTTTAAAGGCTTCCTAAATATAGCAATATCGGGCGCAGAAACTAAATCATGAGGTAAATTATTCCAAACTTTAGTGCATAAAGAAGAAATTACGAAGTTGGTCAGCATTGGCACAAAATTTGGATTTAACTGTAAAGTTATGAGAACGAAAGTTGTACTATCTATCACAGTTTTCAAAATATTCATCGAAGTGCAATCCGAAAGATTGTAATCAATTTTAAACATTTTTTGGGTTGGGGTTTGGGCTAGGTAATTAAATTCTGATATGACTCACAGCTAATGGCAAAATAGGCTTTATTGCTATCTTGCCAGTCACAGCACAGCAGATACAGTACTCCCATAAATTTAATTAACCCATGCATGAAACATCTAGGTCTATCCTATTCCCACCTGTAACATTTTTTTGTCAGGGACTAGAACAGTTATGGCACACTAACTTTACGTGAACCAGTATGCTATGGTAGCCTACTGGCCTATATAAATCTCAACCTGAAGCTGTTGTTCTTAAATTGTAGCAGATAATCACTTGTACCAGTGTACTTGTCAGGCAAATAATTTTAAACCATATACCTATCATATCTAATTATGTTGTTTCTTTGTTGAACATAACTAGACTAAGCTAAGCTTGTTGCGATATTTAAAAAAACCTACTATTTGACGGTATCTAATCTACTAATTTACCTGGCTTAGCTTACAACTGTCAACTTAAAATCGCTAAATTGAAACTATTTTGTTGGCTACCTAGACTAGGTGGCAACGTTGCTTCTTATTTGCATTACCCGTACATTGGCCTAGGCCAACGGAACTTTTGTGCCTAAGTTTTATAATACTGGAGCTGAATTAACAGAACTCTGTGAGAAGGTGGTAGAGGTCAGAAGAAGGTGTGACAGAGTTATGGGAATTGGATTAGTCTTGGGAGAAGAGGTGGTGAGAGTGATTTGTGCTTATGCACCACTGAGTGGAAAACCAGATTCAGAGAAAGAGTTATTTTATGAGGAAATGGCGCGTGAGTGGAATATGGCGAATGCAAATGAAATGGTGTTGGGATTGGGAGATTTCAATGGACATGTGGGGAAATATGCAGAAGGATTTGAAGGTATACATGGAGGGTATGGAATAGGGAAAAGAAATGTTGAAGGAAGATTGTTACTAGATTTCTGCGTCCAAAAAGAGTTGTGTGTTGCAAATACGTGGTACAAGAAGAGAGATGAAAGGAAGGTGACTTATAGTTTAGGTGGAAATGATACAGAAGTAGACTTTGTTCTAGTAGGAAAGGAAAAGAGAAAGTATCTACGAGATGTGAAAGTTATCCCTGGGGAATTGCAGCACAGGCTGGTGGTGGTTGATGTGGAGGAACGCAAACTGAAGAAGTCAGTAAAGAGGAGTAAAAGAGTGAGATGGAGGGTATGGAAGCTGCAGGAAAAAGAGATCAAAGAGGAATTTGAACGGAGAGTAGTAGAATTAGTGGACGCTGAAGCAGTGGATTTGTGGGAGTCCTACAAGAATGGTGTTTTAAAGGCTTGTGATGATTTGTGTAAAAAGACGAAAGGAAGAAGAGATCAGGGAAACACATGGTGGTGAAAAGAGCAAGTAAAAGAAGCGATAGATCGCAAAAAGAAAGCATTTAAAACATGGTGCAAGAATCGATCAGCGGAAAATAAAAGTAATTTTAGAAAAGCAAGAAATCGGACAAGGAAAGTGGTTGCAAAAGCCATGAAGCAGGCGGCTGAAGAGGAGATGAAAGTGCTATACAACAAATCAAACGATGTTTTTAAGTTAGTGAAGTTCATGAGAAGGGATGGAAAGGACATAAATGGTGGAGGTTGCATGAAGGATAAAGATGGGAAACTTGTGGTTAGTGAAAAAGATCGTGGAAAATTATGGAAGGATCATATGGAAAAAATCATGAATGTGGAAAACGAATAGGATCAGATGGCAGAAGCAGATATGGTTGAAGGACCAGTTGAAGAAGTCGCTTATGAGGAGGTGATTAAGGCTATGAATAAGATGAAATTGGGAAAAGCAGCTGGTCCCTCTGAAGTAAATATGGATATGATAATGGCGAGCGGAAAGTTTGGTGTGGGAGTACTAAAGAAGCTGCGTCAGAGAGTTCTGGATGGAAAAGGTATGCCAGAGGAATGGAAAACAAGTGTTGTTGTTCCAATCTTTAAAGGAAAGGGAGATGTGATGGATTGTGGAGCATGTAGAGGAGTAAAGCTGCTGGATCAAGGGTCTGTGCTATCACCATTGATATTTGCTATTGTGGTTGATGCAGTGTAAGAACATGCAAGAGAGGAACTATTGAATAAAATTTTGTACGCGGATGATCTTGTGCTGATGAGCGAAAATTTGGAGGATCTAAAGGAGAGGTTCCAAAGGTGGAGAAATGCATTGGAAAGCAAGGGATTGAGAATAAATATTAGAAAGACTAAGATGATGGTGAGTGGTGCAGAAGGGGAGGTTGTGCGTAGCAGGGTGGATCCGTGTGGAATATGTGGAAAAAGAGTTATGTCTAACGCGGTGTGGTGCACGCTCTGTAAGAAGTGGATTCATGCGAGATGCACCAAAATGAAAAAAGTATCTTGCAGTTTTGCACAACAGTTTGTATGTAGAAGATGTGAAGATATTGGAGACGGAAAGGAAGAACCAGTGGAGGTGTTGTGTGATGAAGTGGAGACTGTGAAGGGTTTTTGTTATCTTGGAGATAGGCTGAATGCTAGTGGTGGGTGTGAAACTGCAGTGACTGCAAGAGTAAAAATTGGATGGATGAAATTTAGAGAATGTGGAAAGTTGTTACTTGGGAGAAGGTTTTCTTTGAAAATGAAAGGGATGGTGTATCGTAGTTGCGTAAGATCACCAATGTTACATGGAAGTGAGACATGGTGTTTGAGGGAAAATGAGATGGTAATTTTGAGAAGAACTGAAAGAGCTACGGTGAGATCAATGTGTGGAGTAAAACTAGTGGATAGAAAGAATACTGAGGAGCTGATGAAAATGCTGGGTCTGAAGGAAACTTTAGATAAAATGGCTAAAGCGAATGGAGTAAGATGGTATGGACATGTGGTTAGGAGGGATGATGAGAGCATTTTGAAGAAGGCAATGATGTTTGAAGTGAATGGACCACGAAAGCGAGGACGGCCGAAGCAAACATGGAAGAAACAAGTCGAGGAGAATATAAAGAAGATTGGGTTGAGGGTGGAGGAAGCTACAGATCGCGCGAGATGGAGAGAGGGAGTGGGAGCGATTGCTGAAGGAATGAGGTGCATCCGGCCACCTTCGGACACGAGGAAAAACCGGATTAAAACTGGACGATGATATAGGCTGGTCATTTTTATTTGCCAAACTGACACCGTTATTACGTTTAAAACCACTCTAGAAAAAGCTTTAGCACAAATCTTTTGACTGTCCCCTGCAAAATTTGCAGGGCTAACCCCTGCTTTGGATTGCGAAGTTTACTACGTCAGCTTCACGTGACTTTTCACGTATATTTATAACAATCTGGGAGGCCTGCAGTCGATTTTGAACCAGAGGTGTTGTCAATTATTAAAAAAAAAATTCCGTTTTGCTCCACAAGAAAAAGAAAAAAATTCAAAATAAATTTTGAAAAAAATAAAAATATGGATTCGCTGGATCTGATTGGGGGTGCTGCTGCACCCCAGCACATATACACGAGCCGCCCCTGATCCGACCTCACGAAAAAACCAAGACCTTCTTCATCAAACGAATGTAATAATCGACCCCACTTAACTCATTTAGCTACGGTACTCACCGTACTACTTTTCAATAAACACAAGCTCCACTGCTCACTTTAGTAACACTATCCAACCAGGGCTATACCCTTCAGCATACAACAATATTGCTTACTCTACGCAAACTAAATCTGCACTCGAATCTCACCTCTCTTGGCGTAAGGCAAAGGATAAGGCTTGCATCTAAGTAGTTATAGATGGGCCGTTTCAGACCAAAAGTGGTCTGCAAATTGGTGTGCAGGCAATGACGTCATGTGTCACGATCATCTATGCGTATCTGAAGAAGCAAAATATTTCCGTTCTTTTAGAGATTATGTTGTTCACTTGGTAACAATTCGTGGCAATACCATTTTAAAAAATTTCATAGTTTAGTTGACAACGTACTTGCAAATTTAATTGCATTGACATAATTGCTTGTTTACTAATTGATATAATTTGATTTTAGTTGCAATACTGATTTCAGTTGCAATATGATTTCAGCTGCAATATTTTGATTTTAATTGAAATTTTTATTTTGTGATGAAAGAAATATTTTTGTTACAGTATTGCAACTAAAAATTGATCTTTAACGTTTTTAAGTTTGGAAATTGCAAGTTTGCATTCACACCCAAATTATTACATTGATTTTCAACACAAACTCCTTTCACGTGTTAATTTCTTTTATTATTTTCTTTTATTTAAAAGTGTTTTTCATTTTAAAATAAGTTGTGTAAAGATTTATTTACTTCTAAAATTTTTGTTACAGTATTGAATTTTATGCAATTAAACATTTATATTTTTTTTGATTTGTATTTTTATGTTAAAAAAAATATTTTTTGTTACAGTATTGCAATTAAAAACTTAATAGTTCTTTTTTTAATTTCTATTTTATGATAAAATAAATATTTTTGTTAACAGTATTGCAATTAAAAACTTAATAATTTTTTTTAAATTATATTTTGTAAGTATTTTTATTATGAAAAGCTTTTTGGTGGTACAGAATTTCAAAACAGATTTAAAAAGCGCCGAAAACATCTTTTAAATTTAGGTAGTCTTGAAAAAGACTGTTTTTGAACCAAACATTTTCGTCTCGCTCTCTTCAGGGTTCAACGCGAGAGTTAATTGAGAAGGAAAAAGGTGGTCTATATATTATCATCAGCTTCATCGAAAAATCTGCAACAAAAAAGGAAAAAAGGGCTCTGATTGGTTGTTAAAAGACAGACGGATTGTGATTGGTCGAATATGGATGAATTTTAGAATCTAACTCAACTATCGGAGAATTTGGAGTGAGTAGACAAATTCTTTTTGACGGCACAGAATAGGTTTCAACGTTTTGATGAAAGTTGCCTCCAGCGCCCCCAAGTGGAAATTTGTTCTCGCTTTGGCTAAAACCGAAAACTGGTCAATATGATAATGAGAGGCGCAATCAGGATGTTGGATTAAGTGTAGACCAATAGCTGAATCACAGTCTAGCTGATTGAGTGGAGTAGCAATTTTGCAGTTACGTTTGGGAAGAACTTTGGTTGGATTTTCTTTATTTCGAATTGATTTTGGAATGTGTTGATTGATTCTATCTTGCAGTCGTAGGGATGTGCGACCCACGTACCGGCAATCACAGCGGCACACGTATTGGTATACGACCATACTTTGATGAGTGATGGGCACAGCATTCTTATAGATTGAAGGCAGAATCTTTCTGGTTTGGAAAATGACACGAGGATCGACGGCTCTAAAACAGTTTTGAACGTTAGATTTTACCTGTTTTTCGAATTTACGAGAAATATTGCCAATCCAGGGTAGTTTTAGATACACAGGGCATTTCTTTGGTCCTTCTTTGGGCAGTAATTGAAAACGGGAAATTTTCTTGGAAATGCTGGAGTTGATTATTGTTTTAGGGTAACCATTATTCTTCAGAATGGAGCGAATGCAGCCCAGTTCTTGTTTAACTTTACCAGGTGAACAGATTACGAGGGCTCGATGAACTAACGTTTCGATTAGGTTCGTTTTGCGCTTGGAAGGTGCAAAAAAGAAATCCCAACGCATGTAGCGACCAGTGAATGTAGGTTTTCTGTATACTGATGTTTGAAATTGTATTTCGGATTTGTCAACTTTCACGTCGAGAAAAGAGAGTGCTTGATCGGCTTCTTTTTTCCATGGTAAATTTCAACACATGCGTTGGGATTCTTTTGCACCTTCCAAGCGCAAAAACGAACCTAATCGAAACGTTAGTTCATCGAGCCCTCGTAATCTGTTCACCTGGTAAAGTTAAACAAGAACTGGACTGCATTCGCTCCATTCTGAAGAATAATGGTTTACCCTGAAACAATAATCAACTCCAGCATTTTCCAAGAAAATTTCCCGTTTTCAATTACTGCCCAAAGAAGGACCAAAGAAATGCCCTGTGGTATCTAAAACTACCCTGGATTGGCAATATTTCTCGTAAATTCGAAAAAACAGGTAAAATCTAACGTTCAAAACTGTTTTAGAGCCGTCGATCCTCGTGTCATTTTCCAAACCAGAAAGATTCTGCCTTCAATCTATAAGAATTGCTGTGCCCATCACTCATCAAAGTATGGTCGTATACCAATACGTGTGCCGCTGTGATTGCCGGTACGTGGGTCGCACATCCCCTACGACTGCAAGATAGAATCAATCAACACATTCCAAAATTCAATTCGAAATAAAGAAAATCCAACCAAAGTTCTTCCCAAACGTAACTGCAAAATTGCTACTCCACTCAATCAGCTAGACTGTGATTCAGCTATTGGTCCTACACTTAATCCAACATCCTGATTGCGCCTCTCATTATCATATTGACCAGTTTTCGGTTTTAGCCAAAGCGAGAACAAATTTCCACTTGGGGGCGCTGGAGGCAACTTTCATCAAAACGTTGAAACCTATTCTGTGCCGTCAAAAGGAATTTGTCTACTCAATCTAAATTCTCCGATAGTTGAGTTAGATTCTAAAAATTCATCCATATTCGACCAATCACAATCCGTCTGTCTTTTAACAACCAATCAGAGCCCTTTTTTCCTTTTTTGTTGCAGATTTTTTCGATGAAGCTGATGATAATATATAGACCACCTTTTTCCTTCTCAATTAACTCTCGCGTTGAACCCTGAAGAGAGCGAGACGAAAATGTTTGGTTCAAAAAACAGTCTTTTTCAAGACTACCTAAATTTAAAAGATGTTTTCGGCGCTTTTTTAAATCTGTTTTTATTATAAAATAAATTGCATAAAGATTTAATTACTTCTAAAATTTTTGTTACAGTATTTCAATTAAAAATTTAATAGTTTTTTTTAATTTTCATTTTATGATAAAAGAAATGTTTTTGTTACAGTATTGCAACTAAAAATTTAATAGCTTGTTTTTAATTTATATTTTATGATGAAAGAAATATCGATTTTCATACTTCTCAGTTAAAATTATTGCTGCATTTTAGTTTTTACATATGTGATAGAATTTATACTTTAGTTATTTTGATAATTCTAAGTTGTTTGTTACATTATTTCTTTTTTTGTATTTTAAAAAAACTTTTACGTTAATAGTATTATTTAACCAGTTCAATAACTTAGGAAATTATTGTTATCTTCCTTTAACGTATTAATTTTTTTTTTTGGAAAGTATTTTTATTATAAAATAAATCTTCTAAAAATTTAATTATTTCTAAAATTTTTTGTTATTGTATTGAATTTCGGTTATTAAAAGTTATGCTTTTTGTTATGGTTTTGTGCGAAAAATATCGAGGGTTGCTGAGTTGACTTGATCACAAAACGTACCACCAGATGGGGTCGCTACTTGGTCACAAACAAAAGACTAGATGCGGTTTTTGAGTTTGCTGTCAGCAGTTATGTTGTTACGTACCACAAGTATAAAAATCATTTTTATCTAATTAAATTTGGACAAAATACGCACTAACGATTTATACTAACAAAAGTATAAAGGAAAAACAGGTATTTGACCTTCATGGAAGTTAGTGTATATTGCGCAATAGTGTGTAAGTTTGTTTATATTGGCTCGGAAACGTCATGGATGCTGAAATAATTTGTGATAATATCTGCCACAAAAAATTCACCAACAAGTTTGGTTTAAATCGACATGTGAAAACAATACATGTGAAGAAAGAAGACTTTGCATGTATGAAATGTCAGAAAAACTTCAAGGAGGTGCATCATTTAAAACGTTACCAGCAAAAGTGCGGAAAATGTAGAAGATGTGGAGCACAATTTGATTCGCTGACAGATTTTGCAAAACATTCTTGCAAAAAAAAACACACTGAAAACGAAAAAACACCAACTAAAAAAGCAAGAAACTCGTATCGAAAACCGAATTACACTGGCGATCTTCGAGCAAAGAACCGGAAGGAGTTTGAGGATTTAGAAAATGAACACTTAGATGAAGAGGACCCAGAATTGCGGGAGTTTCCTTCAAAATACTGGTCCAGCATCAGAACTTTCTCAAAACATGGAAAAGTACAGAGCTTACAAATTTTTATTTTCAAAATTTTGAACACATGATCGACACAATTGCTGAAAGAACAATGAGGGATCAGCAAACCAGATTCAAACTGAATTATAGCTTTGGGTACGTCCTGAGGAATATTGACACTGACGAACTCCGTTATTATCACCCCTCTAGCAACAACGATCAAGTATTGGACACAGCTGTGACCATAAGCAACAGCGATGAGTTAGAGGAATTTTTACGAAAGATAGCAGCGGAGGATTTTTTGGAAAATTTCAACCAACCGGATACAAAGTGGAAATTACTCCAGATCACGAATTTGGTCTTCTACCTCAATCATTTGGCGGATGCACCTCTATCAGGACCCGTAGAGTTTCCAGACTTTTTAACGCATAATCGAGGGGTGGTGAATCATACAGCCAACGACAACCTATGTTTTTTTCGCTGTTTATCTACATTCCGAGGTACAGATAAAAAACGGTGTGAACAGGATCCACCAACTCTCTTTTAATAATTACTCCACTGCATCCAGTATCTCGCAAGACCTCCACTTTCTTACCTCCGACCTTGCCCGACAACACCGGTAAGGTATCTTTAATTTCCGCCATACACGCACCATCAAAACCTTAATCTTTTCTCCAGACTTCAGTTCTAGCGTCTCCATCCCCAATCCGTCTTTTTTTTCGTCACTTCTACGTGACACTTGCATCGCGCATGCAACTCGTTGAGCTTGGGTCGGATTCCCCTCGGGACCACGTCCTCCCCCCCCGCTCTGGATCCAGGTTGAGAGCGCTGTAATGCTGTTTTGCACTCATGAGCTTCATGTCCCATTGCCCCACATTTGAAGCAATAAGAGTGGCGGCCATGACCAAACGGCTCACTCCGTAACGTTGATGCTTTGCTTGAGTACTCCACTGCTCTATGGCCTCTGCCATTACACACGTAACACCTCATTGCGTCTTCATGAGTTCTAGGTAAACTGGTCGTCACATCCTGTTTTGTCACCGGCGCTTTCGTAGACAACTTCTTTCCGTGGGCATTTAAGTGCTGCTCCGCAAGCTTTGCCTACTTGTCCAAATCTTTAGGACTCCTCTCCTTTAGGAACACCGACACATCCTTAGGGCGAGAGTTTGTAAACTGCTCCCTCATAATCAACTCCAACACCCCTTTAAAAGTTTTGTCCCCACCAGCTAGTTCGACCCACTTATCGAAGTAGTTGGAGATTCTTACTATGAACTGATTAGGACAGCGGTTCCCAATTGGGGGTGCTCGTACCCCCTGGGGGTGCGAGAAAAACTTGCCAGTTTTACTGCTAGTGAACGGTATCGTTAATTCTCTCTAGCTGTGTGTTTGTGACGTCTGAAATGTGTCTGTGTGCGAGTGGATACGTTCATATGTGACATTGCTTAACGTCTGTCATGTCATAGTCTTTTCCTTATGTTTTTTTATTCATGTCTGCATCTTCTTCAGTTTAAAAGTGGGAGAGAGCGGGTGATGTGTGAGTTGCTAGTTGGGCTTTATTACAGCCGAAAATTTGCAAGCCGTAATACCGAACTTATTGTGTTTGAAGACTTCAGTCTCTACACTCGCTCCAACGGATACGGTTTTCTGTATTAAACAAGAACATAGTATAAGCATTCTGAAAAGCGTTAACAAATTATATGACAAAATCAAAATTACTTACTAACTGAAATCCACTTCACCGTCTTGAATGGCAACACATTGAAAAAGAAATAAAATTACCAGTGCGCTAGTATATAACTGAAAAGTAGCTTGCAATTAGAATTGAAGAAAAAAGGCACGCAATTACGTAATCATCACCTCCGCATACGAACAAGCAAATTAGCAAAACACGTAAACACAAGTTCGGTTCCCAATGGGTTCACCGTACAGAACAAATTAGAAACGGCATTAACATACCGGCCCCTTTATGAATACCCCCGGTAGTTCTTAACACACAAAGGTTAATGTCCAAATTCATAATAATAACACAGTTTACACATACATAGCGATTAAAATTACAATTATTACACAATATCAGTTGGTGAAGTGGCATGAATCTATGAACACTAAGAATACATTACACACTATATATAAACCATTATGCCTACACATTATAACATTACACAAAATTCATTACAAATGTCATTACTGAAACATTGAATATTATGACTTCATTTCTCATGTTAACCAAGAAATAAACCTTAAATAACATAAATTAGGCCTAACGTAACACAAACACATTTCATATTTCAAATTTCTCAGCTGCACTGAGTAAGCACAATTTAGTGATAGGTCGATCTAACAGTGATGTCGACGTTTTTATTTTGGCGCTGCGTACAAGTCCGTGTTTGTCAGTTCGTGTCTCTACAATGACGCCGAGATTCCACGCATTTCGTGGCAAATTATGATCCGCGATTAACACAATGTCCCCAGCGGTAAAGTTTCGATTTGGAACAGCCCATTTTTGACGTTTTTGGAGAAGCGGCAGGTACTCCTTTATCCATCTCTTCCAAAAGAGATCAGCCAAGTATTGTACACGCCTCCAATGTTTTCGGGAATACATATCAGTTTGTTCAAATTGTCCTGGTGGTAATGAAGGATCTGACTTCATGTGGAGAAGCATATTTGGTGTAAGTGGTTGAGGGTCTTTGACATCATCAGAAACGCACGTAATTGGTCGACTATTGACGACATTTTCGACCTCGCACATGTATGTCAGCAAGCTTTCGTCATCCAAGGTTTGTTCTTGAACCACTGAACTGAGGATCTTTCGAACAGAACGTATGCTCCTTTCCCACACTCCACCGTGATGTGATGCAGTTGGAACATTGAAAACCCATTTAATCTGCTTCTGCAAAAGAAAAGCATAAATAGTATTTTGATTCCATTGATTGATCAGACCTTCTAGCTCCTTTTTAGCTCCAACAAAATTTGTTCCATTGTCAGAACGAATCTCCATTACAGGACCTCGACGAGCTATGAATCTTCGCAAGGCTTGAATAAAAGAACTGGTGTCCAAACTGTGGGCGATTTCAATATGAATTGCTCTTAAATTAAGACAAGTAAAAAGAACTCCATACCGTTTGACGGAACTACGTCCGCGTTTTACCATGAAAGGGCCAAAATAATCCGTCCCAACAAACGAAAAGGGTGGCAATCCTGGTGTAACTCGATCTGAAGGGAGGTCAGCCATCTTCTGCCGCCCAAGTGCACCATGATTTTTACGACACGAAAAGCAGCTGTTGAGGACGCTTCGTACTAACGAATTGGCTTTCGGTATCCAAAACTTTTCCCGTAGCAAAGCCAGAACATGAGCTCTCCCCACATGGCCTGAGATCGAATGGAAATCTTTAATCACCAGGGAAGCAATATTAGATTCACGAGGAATCAAAATTTGATGTTTTTGATTAAAATTTATGGGCGAGAACCTTAGTCTACCACCAACACGCAGAATTCCACTTTCATCAATAAAAGGATCAAGACTTACCAAATGGCTGTTTCGTTTTACCGTTTTGCCTGTGGTAAGAGCTTCAATTTCATCAGCGTAGAACTTTCGTTGCTCGTACTTGATCATTTGGATTTCTGATTCTCGTAACTCATCGACCGAGAGCGGTTGAATCGCATGCACTTTCATCTCTGAACATCTCCTTTTGTGCAAGTTGTTGCGATATCGCAGAAGCCATGCCGCCGTGATTTTCAACTTGATCCAATCGGAGTATCTAAACAACAATTCATCCACTGTGGCACCAATCGAAACGCACGTGTGACATACCTTGTGCGGTGGTTTCAATTCCGGATCTATTTCTGGAATAGCGCAAACGAAATCTGGTTGAGCCGGCCAAACATCTGGATGATTTCGAAGGAATTCAGGACCAGGAATCCAACAGTGGCACGCGAGAAAATCCGTGAAGGTCATGCCTCTCGTAGCCTTGTCAGCAGGATTGTGCGCGCCAGGAACAAAGCGCCATTGGGAGAGATCTGAATTGTTTCGAATAAATGCTACACGGTTAGCAACAAACGTCTTAAAAGCACGGGATTCGTTATGAATGTACCGCAACACAGTAATGCTATCACTCCAAAAATAAGAAGTGATTTCGTCATATTTTAACTCCTTTCGCAGAAATTGGTCATTCTTGATGGAAAGAGTAGCAGCGTTTAATTCAAGTCGAGGAATGGTGCTCCTTTGAATTGGCGTTAACCGGCATTTAGCAAAAAGTAAGCAGCAGTGGCATTCAAGATTTTCGTTTACAAATCTAACATAGGAAACACAGCCATAAGCGTCTTCTGAAGCATCAGAGAAATGGTGAAACTCTATTTGTAACACCTTACCAAAGTTTGACGGTTTCAGACATCGATCAACTCGAAAAGAAGAAAGTTGTGACAGATTTTTGATCCAAGTATCAAACCTGTCTTGCGATTGATTATCAATTTCTTCATCCCATGAAAGTCCCTTGCGACACATCTCCTGCTGAAGAATCTTCACTGTCAGCATGACTGGTACTAAAAATCCTAAAGGATCGTAAACTGAGTTCACAATTGATAGCATTTGTCTTCGTGTAGCACGTGATTCACTCGAGTAGTTGAACATAAAGTGAAACTCGTCAGTTTCAGTAGACCACAGTAATCCTAGTGCTCGCGTACCTTGCGTTAGTGCGGTGGCCAAAGGCAACGACTCGGGACCGATAGGAGCTCTATCTTCCTCAGGAACTGATTTATAAACTAGATCACTATTGCTCACCCATTTCGTAATATGAAATCCACCGCGTTGTAGCAACTTTGTTATCTGCGTCACCAGTCTTATAGCACTATCTTCATCTGGAGTAGATACTAAGCAGTCATCCACGTAGAAATTGTTTAACACCGCTTCACAAGCTTCACTGGTAAAATCTGATCGATTATCTTCTGCGGTCTTGCGCAGTGCAAAATTAGCGACACTAGGTGAACAAGTAGCACCAAAAATGTATACCTTCATGCGATAGTCTTGCGGTTCATTGTTCAAGTTGCCTTCTTCCCACCACAAAAATCGTAATAAATCTCTGTCTCTCTCGGGAATTTCGATTTGATGAAACATGGATCGAATGTCTCCCATGATGGCCACTTCCTCGAGTCGAAATCTGCAAATGACTCCTAAAAGAGAATTGGTGAGATCTGGGCCTTGTAGTAGATTATCATTTAGAGAAAATCCATGATACCTGGCAGAACAATCAAACACAACACGAATTTTTCCCGGTTTCATCGGGTGATAAACTCCATGATGTGGAATATACCAAAATTTGACATCGTTATTCTCAGCAGCTGGAGCCTTTTCCGCATAGCCACTTGCTAACATTTTATTGATACATTGTACATAGTGATCATAAACAACAGGCTTTCTTAAAAACTTCCTTCTAAGTGTCATTAGCCTTTGCAAAGCAAGCTCTTTATTAGAAGGCACTTTCAGTGATGGATATTTGAAAGGTAAAGCAATTTTGTAATGATTATTGTCTTTTAGAACAACAGATTCATTAACTTGAGTTAAAAAACGTTGGTTCTCCACTGAATATTCATCGCTTTGCACACTGCATAAATCCGAACACATTTCACACACTGGTGAAGCTTCACTACGTATAAAGAACGAACTAGAGGATCGATTGTCTCGAGAAAAGTTCGGTCCAGTCACCACCCAACCCAACAATGTTCTGTAAGCAAATGGGCCACTATTCTGACTACGAATAACTTCATGCGGCTGAAGAATTTGAGGATAATCGCTGCCTATTAGCAAACCGACCTGCGCATCAAGATTGTGGACCGGAATTTGATCTAGGTAATTCCAGTCAGATAAATCAACTTTAGAAGAAATTTCGCTTTCAGATATCGGTAGAGACTTTATAGAGAAACACTGGGGCAGTACAACATGTTCATTTTCGTTAAAATCAGAAACAGTTAGATTCTGAATGAGCATAGAGTTGGTGGCCACGTTGCAACCAGCGATTGTGGTTGTTTTTAGCCGCACTTCCCGACCAGTGACATTCAATTCATTAAGCAATTGATCGGTACAAAAGGATGCAGTGCTGCCTGGGTCCAAAAATGCATACGTTTTAACAAACTCTCTATCAGCAGCACGAACCTTGACAGGCAGAACCGGCAACATCACTCCCATGGCATTGTTTGTACGCGCACCAACGAATCCATTGGATGCTTGAACCTCAGAGGCGGAATTTTCTTCAGATGCTGATGGTGGCGATGGTGGATGAAGAAGAGTAGTATGTTTCTTGGTACAGTTCTCCCTTCTACAGCAATCTGTTCGTGAACAAGAGGAGGCACGATGTCCAGTGTTTAAACATGCAAAACACAATTTTTCATCAGTCACAAACTTAAGCCTGTCCTTGTAAGAAAGACTGCGAAATCTTTTACATTGATTAAGATAGTGATGAGCTGAGCACAGGGGGCAAACCTTGGTGTCATTTTCACGTGGCTTCGGTGATTTAACATTCGACGAGGCAAAAAACGACTTCTGATTGGTTTGTTTGCGCTTTGTTGGCACACCAAATATGGGGTTAGTTGCCTCACGTGCTTGTTTGCGGACAAAATGAACAATATCCTTGATAGATATCGGTCTTTTCACTTCGTGCATTATATTATCGGCAACACTTCGCCATTTGTGCTGTATAGCTACCGGCAGTCTATTTATTATTTGTCTCAGAACATGTTGGTTATTCATTTCATGATCACAATCAATTCCAGTCAAAGTAGTTAAGCAAGTTTCTAAATCTACGGCAAAGGTTTGCAGTTCCGCAGCATTATTTGCTGTTAAAATCGGTCCATCAGTAAGTTTAGAGATAAATGCCGACGTAATTTGGTAAGGTTGTCCATAGTTATCTTTCAGAAGCGTTTTAGCCCGTTCTAATGCCTCATTGGAGTTTGTAATATACAAGCAACTATTCACGAGATCTCGAGCCATACCCTTGGTATATTGAGCAAGATAATACAAGCATTGCCTAGCATCGATTTCCTTACTCTCAATTAAGGATTCAAAAGCAGTTATAAAATGATAATACCTGATCGGTTCACCTGTGAAAACAGGCAGTTCGGCAGAGGGTAGTTTCAACGATGCCATACCCTGAAGAAGATGTTGCTGAGAAAGATATGGAGCTGTTACATGTGGCACCTCTGGAACCGGATACTTCGACAAATTTGTCGATTTGTAGGCAGGCACAAAAGATGTCGTAATTTCGTCACGGAAAGACGAGGTAGGGGCATTGAAAGTTGTACGATGTTGAGGTTTTGCTCGAACTGGCTCATCAGCCTGGAGATGGGAAAATGTTGGCATTGATGTAGTTACTTTAGCGTCAGCAGTACGACTTGATTCGATCTTCGAAAGCGATCGTACAGCTTTTGGTCCTGGATCTTTTGAAAGCTTAACATTGGCAGTGGTTGGTCCTGGTTCGGTTGAGAACACAACATTAGCAGTACTTGGTTCAGGATTAGTTGCTTGTTGATCATCTTCTTTCATTTGTTCACTATCAACTGAATGCCCACGTTCGGCGATCTCTTCGAAAGCAGCATGCTCTGCCGCGGCACAATCCAGGTCGACCTGCAACTGCAACAGTCGCTTACGCTGCATGATTTCCAACTCTTGCATTTGAGCTTGCAACTGAAATTCATTATCTAGTCTCTGTTTTTCCTCTTCTCGAATTCGTTTTTCTCTTAATTCTTCTTCGTGCAGTCTTTGTCTCTCTTTTAGTTCTTCTTCTCGCCGTTGCCGCAATAACATTTCTTCTCGTTCCAGTAATTCACGTTCTTTCAACGCTTTAAGTTCTATTTGTAACTTCGCTTTGCGTGCCGCAGCACGTGCACGAGATGATGACGAGGTTGAGGCTGAAGTTGTTGAACACGTGATTGTTGATTTCTTCTTTTTTGAACCATTTTTCGAAGTTTCTTTTAACTTTGAGGAATCTTCGACATTTTTCGAAGTTTCTTTTAATTTTGAGGTATCATCGACAAGTTTAGCAGATTGAGATCTTGTGACGACACCTTCCATTCTTGAGGACGGTACAGTTAAAAACTAAATATTACAGCCGAAAATTTGCAAGCCGTAATACCGAACTTATTGTGTTTGAAGACTTCAGTCTCTACACTCGCTCCAACGGATACGGTTTTCTGTATTAAACAAGAACATAGTATAAGCATTCTGAAAAGCGTTAACAAATTATATGACAAAATCAAAATTACTTACTAACTGAAATCCACTTCACCGTCTTGAATGGCAACACATTGAAAAAGAAATAAAATTACCAGTGCGCTAGTATATAACTGAAAAGTAGCTTGCAATTAGAATTGAAGAAAAAAGGCACGCAATTACGTAATCATCACCTCCGCATACGAACAAGCAAATTAGCAAAACACGTAAACACAAGTTCGGTTCCCAATGGGTTCACCGTACAGAACAAATTAGAAACGGCATTAACAGGCTTAATTTAGGGAGTAGTTTGGGATATGAGAGATAAGGTTAACTGCCAGGTATGTGAGAGTAGTTAATTTAATAGCTGTTTTTTTGTTTTCTATTTGAATAAGGGGAATACGGCAAGCCTAGTTGAATAGGTAAAGCATTGTAGTAACTGGCTTTGTTAGCCTAATTTGGATTTAGTTCGCCTTGGAGACGAGGTTGGGTGTAGATTCCGTTTTGGTGAGTCAATCTATACAGCGGTAGTTATGGTATAGCCTAATCTCTTTTTCTCAAGTTCTCGGCTTGTTATGTTTTACAGTAGTTCATGTGAGTTATTGGTGATTTTTTTTTTCATTAATACTTGCGTAGATTCTGCACCTGTTGTTATTGGCAATACTGTACATACAGAAGCGTCTTCAGGGGGGGATTGTGCCATGCCCCCCTTTTTGACTCTGTCTTTTAGTAAAAAAGAACAAAATTAATGGTGCCAATTGACTGAAATATGCCACACTCTTTTGGTGGTTTTTATAGCTTATGGCCAGGGGCGGATTCAGATGGGTAGGATGAGGAATATGCATCCTTCCACCAGCCATTTTCGAAAATGTTTTTGATGTATACATTTTTGCATAATTTCGAACCTCTTCGATAGCAATAAGCTTAACGTCTTAAGCACGCGTAATCGAAAATAAGCGAACAAAATGCATTATATTTGGCGAAGCACTCAGAATTAGGGTCAGAAATTTAAACAAAATTTGCCTGAAAATTATTCAAAAAACACTAAAATAGACATTACAGTACGTAAATTTTCAAAATTTTACGGAGGAGCATGCCCCCCGGACCCCCCTAGAGCCTTTCTTGTTTCTCAATCAGCTTGGAATTAGTTCTGCCGAAAAAAAATACGCTTAAAAATATAGAAATTATAGCCTCCCTCTGGTAAAATTTCTCGCTGCGTTACTGAATGTATAATTAGGGTTTATTATAATTCAATTTGTGCAAGGGGTGCGAGAATGACTTTTCCTTGCGTAGGGATGCGGGCTTTAAAACGAATTGGGAACCACTGGACTAGGAGATTCCTGTCCCTCTGGCTTAGTTCCTCGGAATCTTTCACGGTAATCCTGTTCCGTGAAGTCATACCTCTCTAAAAGAGCCTTCTGTAGCTTATCATAATCCCTTGCCAGATCTGTTGGAATACTAAGCAAGGTTCGTTTCCTATTCCCCACCTCTACCTTACTTCTTCTCTACTTTGCGCTTATTCACCCCCCACCTTTTATTCGATGTTGTACTGTGGGGTTCCACCTGTTCCTCTTACCAATCAAAACTTTAAATGTGACAAAACAAGGCCATTCGCATTATTTCAAATTGTAATCGCAGAACTTCAATTACTCCCTTTTACCATAAATTAGGGATACTCAAAATTACCGAATTATATAAATTCGAAAATTGCTGAAATTATGTACCAGCACTCTAAGCAAAATCTTCCTCCTACAATATCGAATTTATTTAAACCACTTTCAAATATCCATAACCGTATTACAAGATCTGTCTCGCTGAACCATATTTATGTTGAAAAATTTTCTACTCTAAGACGCCAAAGATCAATAAAATATCAAGGAGCCAAAATATGGAATGCTATCCCATTGGAATTGAGAGATCAGTCCCACAGAAACTTCAAATTAAACTACAAAAAATTCTGCTTGAGAGGTATCAAATATGTACTCAATGACACTTATGTGATTTTTCTTTTTTTTTCTACTTTTATGCTCTTATTCATATACCCCTCGGCGCGACAGCGTCTCTTCATCAAGGTGGCTGCTTGACTCGAAGACCTTCATCGGTCACTTCGCAGTCTCCTGTGTTTGTTATTTTACTTTATCATTCGCGTACATTCACAAATAAATTACTACTACCACTACTACTTGCTTGCTCGTCTGACAATCCGGAGTAGACATCCAATGCTCGGCCTGAAAGTAATGGGCTTAGACGAGTAGTCCAGTCAGATCGTTCTCAGTTTGCAATAGTGGCATATCTCTCAAAGCGAAGCAAGTAGCTACCCAGATTATCCTTTCCGTCTACCAAACCAGGAAGCACTGCGGGCTTTAGTTCTTGCAACCGCGTTCTGAGAAGCTTGGTTTAATGCCGCCTGTTGGTCTTCCGATGAAGCGCTTCTTTGTTCATTCAATCTCTCGCTTTCTAATCGCAACTTTTCCATCTCCTGCTTGTGTTTTCTCTCCGCTTCCCGTTCCGCTGCCTCGGCAGCCAATTTCCTTTCCTCGGCCTCGGCAGCCAATTTCCGTTCCTCGGTTTCGGCAGCCAATTTCCTTTCCTCGGCAGCCAATTTTCGTTCCTCGGCTTCTGCCGCCAATTTTAATTTCCGTTTCTTGGTTTCGGCAGCCGATTTCCTTTCCTCAGCTTCTGCCGCCAATTTCAATTTCCGCACTTCATTTTCTTGTATCATTTTCCATCCCTGGGTCAAGAACTTCGTCTTCTCCTTTCCTTCGAGACCGATTTCTTCTGCTTGCCTTTTCAGATCTTCCAACGTGATAAACCCGATTTCAGTTGCCATGACAATCCGCTAGCTATCAACCAAACAAAGAAAAATAATTTACCGGACGAGCCTCCAAAATGTCGCGAAATAGGAAATTGTATTACTTCGCTGGCTGGACGATCTATAAGAATTGGATGACAAACCCTAGAAATTAGTTCATTCTTAGATCTAACCTCACGAAAAAACCAAGATCTTCTTCACCAAACGAATATAATAATCAACCCCACTTAACTCACTTAGCTACGGTACTCACCGTACTACTTTTCAATAAACACAAGCTCCACTGCTCACTTCAGTAACACTATCCAACAAGGGCTATAAATTGTTGCTGAGAAGGGCAGTGTTAATGAGGAAGACTTGTTGGGGCAGGTGACGTTCCAATCGAAGGAAAGCATCCAAGATGTGTGCGTTGGGGCAGAGTTAAATGGTGAGCAGCGTAACGAAGTTATGGAAGTTTTAAGAAGGTATGAGGAAATCTTTACGGAAATCCCAGGAAAGGCCAGCGTAGTTGAGCATAAGATTGATGTTACTGACGATCGCCCGATTAAGTGCAAGCCTTATCCTTTGCCTTACGCCAAGCGCCAAGAGAGGTGAGATTCGAATGTAGATTTAGTTTGCGTAGAGTAAGCAATATTGTTGTATGCTGAAGGGTATAGCCCTTGTTGGATAGTGTTACTGAAGTGAGCAGTGGAGCTTGTGTTTATTGAAAAGTAGTACGGTGAGTACATTATTATATTCGTTTGGTAGAAAAGATCTTGGTGTTTTCGTGAGGTCGGATCTAAGCGAATTTATTCCGGCGGTTTGTCGTACAATTCTTATCAATCGTCCCGTCAGCGAAGTAATACAATTTCCTATTTCGCGACAGCAGTCTTTTAATGGAATGGAAAATGGTACTCCCCCATACAGGTGGCAATTGAATCATCCAATTTTGTCATCAATAATAAGTCAGATGAGAAACTTGCAAGGGACAAATTGATGTTTCTACTTTGTCTGCGACATGGCCTAGCGGTACCGCTCGCAGGTGACAGATCCTACGTGACGGGTTCGATTTGCGGCTGGAGCCGATCGCATTTGACATATTTAACGGGTGGCTGCTGACTCGAAGAGCGCAAGCTCACTTCGCAGTTTCCCTCAATTACTGTTGAATTTTCAGTTCAATATAATTTAAAAAATAACCTCAGCTATTATTATTATTAACAAAAGTCTCGTCGTCAGCCTCGCTGCGCACAGCCAATCCAGGCTAGACTCATTCCAGACTGTAGACAGACAGAACAGTTTATTTTGTCGATAATTAATCCAATAGATATAGCATCACCGTCGGGAGACTGCGAAGTGACCATTTACGGTCTTCAAGTCAAGCAGCTACCCTGGAATTTGTCAATGTTTGACACGTCAATTCGAAATTGCAAGCTAAAAAAATTTGATAATTCACAATACAAAAATAGAAAAAAAGACAAGTGTAAGCGAAGCTTAATGGTAACTTTCGAGTAGAAGATTTTTGTAATTGATCTTGAACTTTCTGAAAGCTTGTTGTTTTAAATCAGTGGTTACAGAGTTCCAAATTTTTGATCTTTGATATTTAAAAGAATTTTGACACCGGGAGGTTAAGAATTTAGGAATATAAAGATTTTGCTTTGTTTGAGATCTAGTGCAGCGTTCTTGTACCGTAAAGAGCGGGTGAAATAGGCAATTAAGATGTGAGGGAAGAGTTTGTTTAGAAAACTGGTGCATAATTTTGGCTATTTCATAATTATATAGGTCAGCGAGTTTGAGAACAACGGAAGTTTTACGACTTGCATTAGATATTACGCTGAAAGCTTTATTCTGCAATCGCTGTAGTTTTTGAATATACGTTGGGTATGTGCTGCCCCAAATTGGATGACCAAATGAGAGGTGAGAGTGAATAAGAGCATAATAAAGAAAAAGAAAAGCGGAGGAAGGAAAGAGATGACGGAGTTTGGTCAAAATGCCAACTGATCGAGCAATTCTACCTTCAATGTTACGTATATGAGCTTTGAATTTAAGTTTATTATCAATCGTCACGCCAAGGTATTTTGATGACTCGCAACAAGTAATTGTTTTGTTTTCATACCTTAAGTTTAGATCTATACTAGCAGCATTTATTTTAGGAGGTATTATAATGGCAAAAGATTTATTTGGATTTATTTGTAATTTGTTTGCTCCACACCAGCTCAATAAATTTTGTAATTCTGCGTTACAATTAAGCTCAAGCGCCTTCGGGGAAATATCACTCAATACATGCATCATCCGCAAATGGTCGTGGGTTACAGTTAGTTGCATTACATATATCATTGACGTAAATGAGAAAAAGTAGAGGGCCTAGTATGGACCCCTTCGGAACACCAATATTGATGGGTTTAAGAGAAGACTGTGTGTTATTAACAGCAACAAATTGATTTCTGCGTGAGAGATAACTAGCAATTAGTCCGTACGCAGGTCCGCGTATGCCATAGTAATATAACTTATGCATTAGTGTTTCGTGGGATACAGTATCGAAAGCTTTTGTAAAAGCCATTATGAGTAGCGCCGTGGTTTGCTTATTTTGTATAGCATCATAACTAAAAGAAGTTACGTCTAGGAGTGCATGCAATACTTTGTGCTTTTCACGAAAACCGTATTGGAGGTCGTATAAAATTTTAGAAGGCGAGATTTTATCAATTTTTTTAATACTTTTGACAAGTAGGGAAGGAGGGTGATAAGGGCGATAATTTGAACAAGATGTTTATTTCCTGATTTGAAAATTGGGACAACTTCAGCTCAGATGGCCGAGTGGTATGGAACGTCTCTCTCTTGAGCTGTAGACTCGGGTTTGATTCCGAGTCGGGTCAAACCAATGACTTTAACATTGGTATTCACAGCTTCCCTGCTTGACGTTCAGCATTGAAGGGACAGTGTGGAGAACAAGCCGGCAAGTTTTCTTGTTTTGCCGTTAGGAAAGGCACTTCAAGGCATTCCCCCATCTTGGTGTGGTAGACAGATGGCTGGCAACTCCTAAGCGAGCTCGTATAGCGCATTGATCTCTTTCTCGTGATAGGAGGATAAATATGCAACGAAATAAAAAAAAAATAAATCAGCGGTTTTAAAAGTGCTGGGAAAAAAGCCAAGCTCAAAACAAAATCCGAAGTATACTTGACAAGAAGGGTGTTAAAAGTTCAGCTCCTAGTCTAATATAGAAAGCAGAGATATCGTCTTTCCCACTAGCTTTACTTGGGTTTAAAGTGTTTATTAGGTTATAAATTTCGGCAGGTTGAGGGGCGTCTAATACAATAGTTTCGAGTGTGGAATGTTTCAGATGGGGCCTAAAATCACTAGAAACCTTGTTAGCAGAGGAGCTTGCAATTGTCTCACCTATTTTAACAAAGTAATTATTGAACAGTTCTGCCATTGCAGGGGGATCTTCTATAAAAGAATTGTTATGACTTAATTTAGTTAGAGGAGGTTTAGCTGAACGTTTTGATGGAATTACGGAGTTAATAAATTTCCAAAGTTCTTTTGGATGATTTCTTTTATTAGTGATGTTATCATTATAATATAACTTTTTTGAGAGATTTTTTACCCTCGTCAGTTTATTGCCTTATTTCTTGTAATGATTTTTTCAAAATCGTTACCATTTAAAAAGTAACTTTTGCAAAAAGATTGTTTAGTTTTTATTGAAATTAAAAGACGTTTGGTTAGCCAGGTTTTTTTACGAAGTTTTTTTTTATTTGCGGGTTGCTGTTTGAACTGGGGCGTGTTTATCAATTACATAGGATAAAGCTGATAAGAGTTCATTAAAGTGCTCATCTAATGTCTCTTGTGAAACTGATGTCGACGTGAGATTGAATAGTAAGGGTGCTAAGGCGGTTTCAAGATCATTACGAAAATTTTTACCGTCAATATTTTTGGTATTGCGAAATGAATATTTATTAAAAGCACTGGTGGACTTATTATTATTTATATTCTTGATTGTGCAATAGATATGATAGTGATCTGAGATTTTGTATGATAGCACTCCGGGTGTCATTATAGATTCAATATCGTTAGTTAAGATATGATCAATGATGGTTTGTGTTGTTGACGTCACACGTGCAGGTTTGGTGATTAGGTTACAAAAGGCATTGCTATGTAACAGGCGCATATAATCTGAAGTTAGTGCAGTATAGTGGATAGGTCAATATTGATATCGCCCATTAGTTGTACTTTTGTGTTTTTTCGATTTAAAGTTGGGAGTTTTTTATCCATGTTTTCAAAAAATGTGTTTTTGTTGTTACAAGGATAACGGTATGCTACTGCAAAAATGTGTTTAGGCCTCTGTCTCTGTAGTTCAACTTCAAGCCAGAGATCTTCACATCCTTCTATGTCAAGACTCAACGTTTCATTTTCTGAAAATTTTAGATTGTTTGCAACATATGCTTCTACTCCGCCAGCTTTTGTTGGTGTAGGTTTATGAAGAAAGGTATAACCAGGATATTAACGTTTATTGTAGAGTTGCTGTAAATTCGAGTTTCAGTTAAGAAAATGATCGATGGAGGGTGAGAGAATTTTGAAAGAAATTCGTTAACTTCATCAAAGTGTGCCTGAAGCGAAGAAATGTTTAGGTGAAGAACAAGAAATGTATTGTGAAATTCATAATGTAAATCTTCCTTAAGGAGGTCATGGTATTCACAAGGATTGATATTAGCAAAAAGTGAAGAATGCAAGGCATCAGGTAGATTGCCTTGTTCATGATCAATTTCTACATGTTCAATGGTGACAGCTTGACTTGAAGAGATTTCAAAATTAGCGCTCATGCAAGTAAAAGAGAAACACACACAAATCAGATCGCAGATCTGCCATGCCGTCGACAGACATCGCTGTAAATAAGGCTGTAAATGAATTCGGTTTACTGACACTCGCCCGACCGGATACCCATTCAAATGGACATCTTGCTGACAGCGCAGAAACAAAATTTTAAGCTGAAAATTTTCAAGCTGCAGCAAGCTGTCAAAATTTGCAAGCTGAGCAAAGATTGCAATACTATGACAAGTGTCCACCCGGGTAAGCGCCTTGGAACAAAGGTACAGGATACGACAAGTTCAAAACATAACGTTTAAATTGAAGCAATTACTGTATAATCCAGTTTTGCAGAAAAATCGAATCTACAGCACAAACAAATAAAAAAAAAAAAAAATACTTTTTAATGGCATTAAGCTCTACCAGCTTAATAGTCAAAGGAGAAAGACTCTTCATTTGCATTTGTGAACTGTCGTCCCCTGTCAGTAGTAATAACGCTCCAAAACGAGCAACCCAATGCAGAACAAAGTTATTGGCGCACCACTTGGCTGTTTTTTCCCTCAGAGGAATGGCTTCGAAGTGGCGAGTTACTCTGCAAATCATGGTGAGCAAGTATGAACAACCTTCGCTGACAGGAAGCGGGCCAACCAGGTCCAGATGGACATGAGAAAAACCCTCATCTACACTTGCATACTTCTGCAGCGGCGCGATATTATGGCGAAACACCTTGGCTTTTTGGCACTGAATGCAAGATCTTGTCCAGTTTTTAACGTCAAGCCGCATGCCAGGCCAGACGAAGCGTTGTGAAATCAGCTTTTGCGAGGTCTTAATTCCTGGATGTGCCAGGCCGCGTAAAAGGTCAAAGATTATCTTGCGGTGAGGCTGGGGTACTAAAGGACGAGCAGTCCCTGTGGAAAGGTCTACCAGTAGAGTTTTGTTGTAGGAACGTGACTTCTGTGACGATATATCCAATGAATTTTCAGAATTCTGAAGATGTATCAGAGATGAATCGAATTCTTGTGCTTCCGCTAGCTCTACATAATCTAAAGGTGGTTGCTCTTGAAAAACAGCACGCACGCACGGTCCTAAAGGGCGACTGAGGCAGTCTGCGGCCACTTTTTGATCACCTTGAATGTGCTGAATGTCAGATGTGTAGTTAGAGATGTAACTCATGTGGCGTGTTTGACGTGGCGTTGTGTCTTTCACGTCAAATGTGAACATGAAGGTCAAAGGTTTGTGATTTGTGAGAATCGTGAAATTTGTTGATTTCTGTTGTTAATAGAATAATGGTAACTTGACACTGCAAATAACATATCGGTACAATCAAAAACATTCTCGTTTTGCCTCAATCTCGATCTGATTACAAGCCAAAACGGGGTAGACTACTCAATTAGCTATAAAATGGTCAACAACATAAAAAAACAACAAAAAAAAGCAAAAAAACTTTTTTTACAACACTACCTGTGACCCAAATCGATTGTGGAATCATCAATAGCTTCGGTCACTGGCAACGGGTGGAAGATCAGAAGTGAATTGATGGTAATGTTTAAAAGAGCTAGAGTATGCTTGATCAGGATAGAAAGGTAAACGACGTGTGTCGTGTGTTGGTGTGTTCGTGTGTTGGTGATATCAAGTTGTAGCAGTCTCGAGAATAAGAACGAAAATCAGAATTTGATAGTTAAAAATAGACCAACACTATATTTTACTACATTTTAAGTTGATTTTGACTGCTCAAGCTAATTCAACTAGTCTGGTTGTTTTCCATAAGTTCAAGAGATTGATTAGCCTAGTCAGTGCCTACCGTATAGTTAATAATGTACCGCCGTACCGGTAAACGGTTTGCCAGATAAAATTATGTTGATTGAAAGTTTTTGCAGAAATTTTATGAAGGCCTGATGGAATCTTACCTTCTTCTGTGCCTATTCCTGGTAGCCTGCTCTTTTTGGCTGTTCGCTAGTTCATTAATTGTGAAAGGCACTTAGATTTAATAGGGTGACTTTATAAACTTCTTTAGCAAATTTTAGCAGTCAGTGTTGGCTTTGTTTTTATCAATAGACTACAAACTTAGGTGATAAAATCTTTTTTTTCCATTTCTCATTTGTGATAGTTGTAAATCTGCGGTCAGGCTGGACAGGATTTCTTTTTTGTATGTTTCTTTGCCTGTGTGCCTGTCTGGCCTTTTGTGGTTACTCTATGGTATCAACGGCGCTTGGTACGGGGTTAGGTTGGGACTCTCTGTTCATTCTAGTTGCACTGTGACGACATTGAGTTACCTCGAAATGCCGAACACTGTTATGGTTCCTACCATTGCACTATATCATAGCGGTGTTGGAACTGTGGTCTCTCCAGTGTCTTTTTATATCTCGCCGTCATATGTTTGCTTTTTGTTCTTTTTTACCCTATTTTAGATTAATCGGGTGTTGCGACCATGCCTACTAATCCCCTCATCTCCATGTTTCACTCTCGCTAGCATGTTACAACGTTGATCGTTTTGTCGCTTCTTCCCTTTTCTGTGTCCGTTTGTATTTGAAATCCTATATTGCTGTGTTAATTTATTTTGACGGTGCAGAAATAAAAGACACTGCTACTAACATACTGTATTAATTAGGCTGCTCAGTTGGCCGAGTAATAAGAGCGTTTACCTCAAGAGCTGTAGATTTGGGTTTGATTCCGAGTCGGATGAAATTAATGACTTTAAAATTGGTATTCACAGCTTTCTTGCTTGACGCTCAGCATTGAAGAGAGAGTGTGAAGATCACGCCGATAAGGTTACTAGTTGGGCCGTTAGGAAAGGCACTTAGCAGGATTCTCCCATCTTGGTGTGGTAGACAGATGGCTGCATGGCAACTCCTAAGCGAACTCGTTATATCGCTTTGATCGCGTGCTGGTGATAGGAGGAAAAGTGTGCAACAAAATATAGAAAAAATAAAAAATAATAAAAACAGATTGGCAACTTACTAAATTGCTAGTTTTCATTGGTAAATTTTATTGTGGTTTCCTTATTTTGCATTTAGCTTTCAGATTACTGGTAGCATTAATGGTGTAATTTTTGTATGTGCCAATTGAAGTTGCAATTTTGATAATTTCATGTCTCGAAAGACCCCCCCAAGGTATCTGACATTTAGCCTCAAAAATTTTTCACTGCAAAACTGTGCGAAACGTCTTTGCTCATGTTAAAATTATAGCCAAACACTATGTATACAAACCTAACCTGCCAGGATGTGTCGTTTACCGTTGCAACTTTAAGAAACATTCTCAATGACAAACATATACCGCAAACAATGCAAAAACCGATTTGTCGGATACAGGAGAAGAGGACAAAAAAGCGTTCTGAAGAGTTTGTCAGTTGAAAGAGCTTTTTTGTCTTGTGACGCATTACGAATGCTGGTGAAGATATGCTTGACAAAACAAGAAAAACGTAAATCCTACCAAATGACGAATATGCAAAAAGGGTTAGTTTCCGACTATGATCTCATTTTGTAATGGTTTTCTCCCCCAGGCAAACATCTCCGCCAACCATTTGAAGTTACTTTTAATCGGCCTCTGAAGGTACTGTAGAGTGGAACCTCCTGATATGCATGTTTGGATGAAAAGCAATTGCAAAAGGAAATAAAACAGACATTGGTAACCCACTTAATACTTCCTGTAAAACCACTTCCCGCGCTAAAATAATTTTTTACTGCCGATTACATGTGTTATGTGTAGGATGATAGGCCTACAGTTTAATAGGCTATGTTATAATGGTGAATAGTGACGTTAGTAGTAGTAAATGGTTGATTTCTCGTCCACCGCTCATGAGCGAACCAGTGGTGGTGGGCAAATGCTTTGAGTCGCTGGTCAACGAGCGGAAATGACGTCGCGTCTCAGGAAAATCGAAATATTTTAATTAGCAGAAATTTTAATAGTTGTTATTCGATTGACAAATTTGTTGGTGAGCGGGAATCTATGTGTATAAGCGAAATATTTCTCTTTTAGATGTAGTTTAATAATTTGCAGAAATATTATTTTTAGTATAGACAATATTTTGTGTTCTCATTCAATCGACAAAATTGTTAACGTCTGATTGCAATCCAAAATTCAATTTTATTTTAATTATCGAACATTGAATTCGACATGAGAGTATAATTAAAAATGCTCGAATGAGATTTCCTCTGGTTAAAGTATAAAAGTGTTTACTACGAAATATCCTTCACGCGGTTTCATTTTTAGTGGAAATAAACTATTGAGGTTGTTATTTTTGTATGAATCAGGTAAAAAAAAAAATTATTGAACCTCTGGGTAACATAACCAATGTTTTTGAAAGTACGAACTGAAATATGATACAGCAGTTTCTATGAATCGGTATGAAGTTTTTATCGACTGAGAGTTGCAGATCACTAATGCAGAACTCAACCGCTAATCACCACGAAACAGAGCTAGATTGCCAATTCAACGAATTCCGTCAGAGTAATAAAAACAAATCTGAATTACTAATCAATCAGGGTAATCACCACAAAACAGAACTAGATTGCCAATTCAACGAATTCCGTCAGAGTAATAAAAACAGATCTGAATTACTAATCAATCAGGGTAATCACCACGAAACAGAACTAGATTGCCAATTCAACAAATTCCGTCAGAGTAATAAAAACAGATCTGAATTACTAATCAATCAGGGTAATCACCACAAAACAGAACTAGATCGCCAATTCAATCTATCAACCCCGAAAAAAAAGTTCTCTTTGGTTTATTGCAAACTGTTGCGTAACAAACAGCTTGTTTTGAACAAAAATTTCCGATTGTTGCGCAATCTCTTTTCTATATAAGTTCCAACTTCCTCAAGCAAAATCATACTACCGAAATGTTTCTGTGTGAAATCTGCTCGAAAGAGTTTGCTAGAAAAGATTCTTTAAGGCGACATATTCGTAGCGTTCATGACGCAAAACAATATCAGTGCGATATCTGCTCGAAAGAATTTACAGGAAAAGGCGATGTTTTATTGCACAAAAAATCTGTTCACACTCTCTGCAAGCCTTTCACATGTGAGAAATGTAAAAAACAGTTTTCAAAACGGTTCAATTATACCAGACACATTCTATCTTGCTCAAAATGTCGAAAATGTCAAGTGCAGTTTAATACGGTGACCGAATTCAATCAACATGTTTGTCAAATACTTCCTGACCGCGCTACCCCGATCGAATGTCCTGGTATCAACCAGCCTTCTGCAAAGAAACTCAGACGGACTGATCCAGCAGAAAGTCTTTATCCGTCCTCTCCAGAGTCTAACACCGCCGCCAATGCTCCCATTCATTCACCAGCTAAAAAGAAATTGAAATCTGGTCAGAAACGTCATTGGAAAGAAATTCAGTATAACGATAACGAAGTTACGGAAAACAACAACGAAGCTTTCGATTGCATTCAATCTCATTGGTCTTCTATCAGAAGTTTTATTCGAAAAGGAGAAATTCAAAGTTTACACAATTTTTATTATAATCAGAGATTCAAAGACATGATTGAAAAAATAGCTCAAGCGATCATGCATAATCGAAAGAACCGATTTAAGATTAATTACGCAGTTGGTTATGTTCTGAGAAATATTGAGACAAATGAATTTAGATACTATCATCCATCTAATAACGGGTTGTTTTTGAACACGGCTTTACTCATTTCAAACAGAGAAGAGCTGATGGATTTTCTGAATACCATTTCCGAAGAAGATTTTTTTGATAACATTTCTCGTCCAGATACGAAGTGGAAGATTTATCAGGCGACAAATATTTTGTTTTTTGTTCACGATTTGAAAAACGCACCGCTGGGTGAAGATTTACATTTACCTGACTACATAAAATTTAACCGCGGTCTTGCTAATGTTTCCGGCGAAAACGATTTGTGTTTCTTCCGATGTCTAGCTGTTTTTAAAGGTGCAAACCCGCGTCGATGCGAAACTGTTTGTAAAGATGGGACGAAAATAGCTTAAGGAGGAAAAATAAAGCCGCTGTAAATCTCAAAACTGGACGTTTCGACAACATAAATTCAGCTGTCATCAGCAGTGTATGCAAGGCAGTACAAAACTGTAAGAACTAGAATTTAAAATTCTAACTACAAGTAATAGCATAACCCAGGCAACGGGTCAAAATAAGTAGTATAATTATAACGTCATAAACCACAAGCTAATAAAAAGACTGACGGAGTTAAATCAACAATTAAATAAGTAAAGAGGAGCGGATTTGGAGTCAACGTTAAGCAATGGCTCATATTTTTGAATAAAAAGTGACTCAAGAATTAATAAGCGTGCGGAATCATCAGAGCTACTAAGAATGTTCGGTTTGGCAAAGTCCACTTTATGGTCAGGATTGTCCATTAAATGTCGGCACACCTCGAATTTATCCGAACTGGAATGCTCCTTAAGTCTGTTAATAAGATTACGTCTAGTCTGTCCTATATAGCTATAACCACAAGAACACGTTAATTTATGTACAACTCCATATTTCATCAAGGTCTTTTGCTGATCTTTCAGACGAAAGTTATGTCCGATGTTCCAGGTGGTGTCGATAATCCGTAGAATAACTCGGTTCCATGTCTGCTTTTCCACTAAGGCGAACAGCTCTTTTTTGAGTTGCATTGACATGTCACCTAAAAAGGGCAACCGAGCAATAACTGTTCTACAATTTTTACGTCTTTCAAGGTGACTCAACATCTTGTCATATTTACGATTAAAAAATCTCCTGACACAACTATCTAAAAAATAAGCAGGATAGCCATTGCGACCAAGCATAACCTTGATATTATCCACCTCTGAACAAATGCTTTCATAAGAACTACAGATCTTGTAAGCACGATCGAGCAAACAATTGACCAAGTTATATTTATAGCGGCGTGGTACAAAGCTGCTCCATTTGGAATATAATCCAGTGTTGGTCGGTTTGCGAAATGTACTGGTTGTAACTGTCGTTGAACTGTTATCTACTAAAACATCCAAAAAATTAATACATTTGTTATTTTGAATTTCAGTGGTAAACTTTATGTTAGGATGTACTTCATTCAAACTGTCACAAAATATTTTAATGGAATCAAGGCTATCAAAAACAGCAAAGCAATCATCCACATACCGGTAAAAAATTGATGGCTTATGATTTGAAAGCGTTCTCGACAGAGCTTTGTCAACTAGATGGTTCATAAGGACATCAGCCATAAGACAAGATAAATAGCCTTTTTACTAACATACCGGTTGATTATACTATTAATTTAATATTGGATAAATTATTCGACAATGACACAGATTTTGTTCTTAAAGGAATAGACAAAAATAACATGAGAAAATTGTTAAAATGGACAGTTCAAGGAGGTGCCTTCTCATTCAATGGAGAACTTTTTGAGCAAACTGACGGTGTGGCTATGGGTGGCAGTTTATCTTGTCTTATGGCTGATGTCCTTATGAACCATCTAGTGGACAAAGCTCTGTCGAGAACGCTTTCAAATCATAAGCCATCAATTTTTTACCGGTATG